>CM041791.1:83923823-84421323 GCA_023375725.1 Nephotettix cincticeps | reverse complement strand
TGGCAGCAAACCTGCATACTCTTTTCCCATGTTAACCATATAGGGAATAGGCAAACTCCTTTATTTATGGACAGATGTTGATGAAACTTGGTATAAATGGTCAAAATATAAATTGTTTACGCTAGAAACACCTACTTTCAACGTTCCTCACAGCAGCAAACCTGCATACTCTTTCCCTTGTTAATAGTATGGAGAATAGACAAATAACTCTCATATTTATCGACAGATAATGATAAAACTTGGCATACATTATTATTATTATTATGTTATTGATTTGGAAATACGCTGAGTACGCAGCCCTGCTGCGACGGGGGTATTTAAAGTTAATATTTCTAATGGAAAAATACATTACACTGTTTAAACTAATATTTTACAGTTTTCATTTTGGTTTTATGAATTATAACTGTTTATGATTTTTTATTTTTTAGAATTTAGTTTTCAAGATTCTATAGTCTTGTAAAAATTCAAAGTGAAAATTCATCCTTTTCAATGTTATATTATGTATATATTAGAAACAAATTGATTATTTTTATTATTACTTTATAATAACAGCTAATGAATATAGATAAGGTTTGTAATAGTGTATCTAACAGTACACAATCTTTAATAGTAAAATACCCCCGTCACAGCAGACCTGCGTAGGGCCTACTCAGTGAATTTCCAAATCAGTAATATGATAATAATATACTGTATAACAAATTTTATCTATATATATATGAATATATATATGAATATGTGTACATATATATAATTTGTAAATACTATTGTTTTGGCCTCTGGGTACCTCAAAACGAAAAATAACACGGTCCCGGGCTTAAGTCTTGCCATGAGATCTACGGTAATAGCTTCTTCCTTAAGGGAAATTCGCTAAAACAATGGATTTGTTAAACTCTGGTTCTTTTGGCTCATATACGCTTCTTCGTGTTAAAGCAGGTTATTTTCTTTCACGAATGTTGGTAGTAAACATTCTGGGAGCGATTGGCAGAACTGTATAGCCGGTAACTCCGCAACTCATCACCGCTAGCTAGGCTGTCATTTCATTTCAACAGCTGATTCTACCACCGCAACACAGCATGCTGCCTTTATGTAAGTGAAGTTCTTAATTAAAAAAAAACTTATAAACTGTAATATCAATCGTAGTTGAAAAGTATAAAGTATTTTTAAATAAATAAAAACATAAAACTGTGATATTTGTAATATTTTCGCAATTAACAAAATTTTCCAAGAGCTGAGAAATAAATTTAAATAATTAATGTTTATAGAAATACATAGTTATAAATTTTCCAGAATGTTTCGACAAGGCCCATAGTATTACCAAAGAATATTTTAAACAGATAAACAAATAATCATTAAATCAATCATTCTTTTAAGTGTTCTTTGGCATAACTCACGCTCAAGATGTAAGCAATTCTTTATTTTTTAATATACATAAAAATTAAAAAGATCAAAGCTATGTATTAAAAGGATATAGATTTAAAATTTACATATTTTTCGAATACTTTTAAAAATTGAACAAAATAGCAAAACAGTGCTGTACTGTTTGAAGGTACAATACAACAACCGTCGTTAATTGTTTTAAGATTTACCAAGTATTAGTATTGTCGCATAAAAAATCAATCAAGGAAATATGTACAAAAGAAAAACAATCATCATTAACCCAAGATTATCACAAAATAAATTGAATTGTGACTACACAGTACCTATATTTACAATATAAATTTTTAAAATACTTTTAAAAATTTAAACACTTATTCTATAACTAGCAGTAAGCCCGTCCTTTGTACGGGTTGTAGGATTCAGTTTAAACAAGAAAGATCGTCATACCAAAATGTGAACCTGAAATCCTAAACAAACCAATACAAAGAACATCGTAAATCAATACCCAGCTTTATTATTTAGCATTACTTTACAATTAAATAGATTAGAACATGTATACCAATATTATTATTAGTTATACGTTAAAATAACTTTTTAATATAATATGATTTCGAAATGGGTTTAAATCAATCACCAATATAAACTAACTAATATTAATTCAACAGCTGTTTGTTTTTTCTTTCTATTAAATATTTAAACTACAAAGACAGCTGATGATTACCAGTAGGTTTAAAACTGAAGCAATATGCGACCAATATCGCGTAAAAACTTGGTTTTTTCTTTTTTTTACTTTACTTTTACTTTTAATTTACTTTTCAGGGGTTGGCGGACAATTTTAAGCATTTAAAAACATTCTCTGGAATGTAGAGAATGTATGAAATAAGTTTCATTGTTATCAGTTCTCCTGTTTTTTTTTCGGAGAAGACGGCGTAAAATGCCTCATGGAGCGTCACGGACACAAATTAAGATAAGACTTTTTTCGGCTTCTCTAACGCACGAACTGAAAAATAACTGAAACATGTATCATTCTGAGCAATGTACAGACAAAACTCTAATTTTATTTATATATACTTATCATAATATTTTTGGGGAAGTCTTTTTTGTACTTATTTCATAATTGATACTCAGCAAACAGTAATTTAAACCCACGAGCATTTGACGTGTCTGTCTATCCCACGCCACTAACAAAGTAAATCCTCCTCGGCATTACAAAATAACATTACTGAGATAGAGAAAATTATAGAAACGAATCCTTTTAGCGAATTTCCCATAGGGAAGAAGCTATTACCGTAGGTCTCATGGCAAGAGTTAAGCCCGAGACCATGTTATTTTTTCTTCTTTAGGTGCCCAGAGACCAAAAACAATAGTCGTTAAAATTTATATATATATATATATATATATATATATATATATATATATATATATATATATATATATATATATATATATATATATGTGTGTGTGTGTCTGTGAACACGATAACTCTCGTAAAAATGGTCCGATCGAGACCAAATTTGGTAGAGACGTGTATTCCTACAAATGCTCGGACGAGTTCGTAAACCAGACATATCGGTCAATGGGAACGGGTAGTTTGGGGGGGTTTTGTACCCCAAAATGGGGTTTTTTGCATTTTTCACATGTAATTTTTAAAAATTTCTAATTTTATATTTCACCATTGGAATCAGCTTAAAAAACTACACAATTAAGTTCCTTAAAGTTTTTCTCTATCTTAAACGGTTACCGAGATATAAAAAAATCTAAACACAGTATGTTGTATTTTGAGGCTCCAATGTTAATCTTATGGAGGATTAGGAAAAATTAATTTTTCACTTATTATCTAATATTTTTTGATGAAACTTGATATTTAGCTTCATGTGGTTGAGATCCATACATTTGTGCTAAAAAATCATAGTTTATGTGTTTATCATGGCAGCAAACCTGCATACTCTTTTCCCATGTTAATCATATGGAGATTAGGCAAACTCCTTTATTTATGGACAGATGTTGATAAAAGTTGGTATAAATGTTAAAAATAAAATTTTTGATGGTATACTTTCAGTGTTCCTCACAGCAGCAAACCTACTAACTCTTTCCTATTTTAATCTTATGGAGAATAGGCAAATAATTCCCATGTTTATCAACAGATTTTGACCAAACTTGTCATATATTATAATTATTATATTATTGATTTGGAAATTCGCTGAGTACGCAGGTCTGCTGCGACGGGGGTATTTTATTTTATAACAGATTGATTGCTTCATATTACACAAAGGGGATTTGATAAAAATGTACTCGTGCTTATTAAAACTTTAATTAGGCCTACAAGTTAAAATAAATGAATTGCATCAATTGGTTTACAACCGAGTTCTGTATTTTCAAAGCTTTGTCTAGATTATTTAAACGTAACAAAATCAATATGAGAACAATTTTCTATCCTCTATCAAATCCTGTTTGCTTCACATTGCTAATACAGTATAACTAACATAATGAATGTGATCTAAAACAAGATTCTGCGATTCCAGGAATCCAAAAGTCGCTAGCGTGGCTGGGGCAAGCCGACCCTAGATCTTGACTGTGTTTAGCCTCAGTGCGCAGCCAACTGTTGACATTGATACGTCTTAGCTCTGGGGGAGAGTGTTGGCAATTCGTAAGATGAAAATTTGAAACAGGTTTCCACAGAAACTACTAGAGCTATTGCATTGAATTTTTAAATAAGAATAAACGCAGCTGTTTAAAAGAACTGAAAACATTCTATTAGACATATCCATGATCTAACCTATTTATAACAGGGAACTAAATACAAACATTTCCCAATGTCAGTCTTATACTGTAATAGAAAATTAACTTTGGAAGATTTTCACGCTCTGGGGGTAACTGTTTTGAAAGTCGTATTGTAAAACTAAAAAGCTAGACAATTTCTCGATACATAAAATCGCTACAAAGGAGCTCAAAGGATAAATGAGGGTTTCCCTGGATATAATGTTGGCATGTTCAGTTAATGGAATTGAATTGATTCGGTCAATAAATATCTTTGTTCAGGAACTCCGATTTTGCTGTATATCATACAGCAAACCCACTTTCTTATTGCCCCTGCTATTATTAATATGAAAAGTATCTAAGCCAAGCACTACGGGGCTGGAACCTAATTCGGGCGAAAAGGTATATTTTTACATACATTATAAACCTCTATAATAATGCTGCTACAGTATAAACAATAAAATCTCGATAACATTCCATGTCGTTAATGGAAGCAGTTATAAGTAGGTTTACACCTTTCTCTTCAATATGAGTTCAAGTCTCCTTGTATCACTTTTTCCTATCACCTTCTTTGTCGACAATGTATTTGAAGGAACCGTGTCTGGGTGTTAACACAATTTAAACGATTTCATGGCTCGTTCAAGGCATAAGATACTGTATTAAACATTAAGAATACAAGTACCTGGTAACCGAGCTTTGCTCGGATAGAATAAGATATTATGTATTATACAAGTCAATTAGCAAAATTAAAAAAAATATTGCTCAATGAAAACATTTATGTGGTTTAAATAAATCCGATTGCGTACAACTTAATTAAAATAGCATAAACACTGATCAAAAATATAGCTCCGGGTGAAATTCGATCTCACATCCGCCAACACGTAAACCTAGAACGCTAGCTAGCCACTATGCTACAGCGTCGAACAAATTTCCGTCGTCGTTTATGAGGTTTTGCCCAACCTCAATTGTCTTTAGCTGATCTTGTACTGTATTTAATCTGTATATATAAAATTCAAAGCCCTCGCTCACCAACTCATCACTAATTCTACCACTTCCCGATTACCTAGGAGGCTGAAATTTGGTATACTGGTTCTTTAAGCCTAAAATAGGAAAGTCTAATAGTTTTTGTGACAATTTTCCCATAAATCTCTACCCTATACGCCTTCAAAGTTCCCATGTTAATCTTATGGGGAAATTATTTTGTTTTGGATTCCAACATATGTATCTTACCTTTTAAGATATAAACCTTTTTTAAGATATAAACAGCAGCTTTGAACCATTGAGAAAGCCAAAGAAGCAAGCATAAAATAGTAGGTGACTCAATGGTGTCTAATTACTGTATACGTATAATGTTTCTCAGAACAAATTTCTGTGATTATGTTTTATGATTAAAATCAAATGTTTTCCTATTATCGGTACGAAGTTCGCCGGGTCAGCTAGTTATCCATAAAGCTATTATTAGCCTGTGATCAACTGATTTTGTTAGAAAAGGAATGAGGATTGAAAAGCAAAAGAGAAATTTAATTTACACCAGTTAGTTGGTTTGTTACAATGGCTTCAAGCAATATAATGAATACGTTTTCTATCAAAACACGAAAACAAACCTTACTCATATTATAGTATTGGATAGTATGCTTACAACATTAAGTATTGTATTTTAGTTTGTGTTGAAATTGTAAAGTTTAATTATAAAACTACAGTACCACTATAAACGACTATGCCTTTCAGAAAAATATTCTTATGGAATCATTCGCAACGAACGTCCGATCCGATTGCAATCGCCGGATTCCGTTAAAATGATATTGTTTTTTTCATTTGATCGAATACTATACTCTCTTATCACAACATAACTCATCCGAGTGTGGACATTGCAACAAAACCCGATGTGGTATAGACTAATGTCTATCAGTAATGTGGTGTGTTATTTTGACAATCAATTGGTGATATAGTCTGAATGTTGTATACTCTTGTGCTTAAACACAGCCCGAAATGGTGGGTTAGTCTGTTTGCTATACAGTAATTTGGTGTGTGTTTCGACATCTCATCTTTAAACCCGAGATTGTCGGTTGGTCTGCTGAATGTTTACTATACAGTAATGTGGTGTGTGTTATACGTTTGACATATCAACTCTCAACCCGAGATGGTGGGGTAGTCTGAATGTTTGCTATACAGTAATGTGGTGTGTGTTATACGTTTGACATCTTAACTCTCAACCCGAGATGGTGGGGTAGTCTGAATGTTTGCTATACAGTAATGTGGTGTGTGTTATACGTTTGACATATCAACTCTCAACCCGAGATGGTGGGGTAGTCTGAATGTTTGCTATACAGTAATCAGTAATGTGGTGTGTGTTATACGTTTGACATATCAACTCTCAACCCGAGATGGTGGGGTAGTCTGAATGTTTGCTATACAGTAATGTGGTGTGTGTTATACGTTTGACATCTTAACTCTCAACCCGAGATGGTGGGTTGGTCTGCATGTTTGCTGTACAGTAATGTGGTGTGTGTTATACGTTTGACATATCAACTCTCAACCCGAGATGGTGGGGTAGTCTGAATGTTTGCTATACAGTAATGTGGTGTGTGTTATACGTTTGACATATCAACTCTCAACCCGAGATGGTGGGGTAGTCTGAATGTTTGCTATACAGTAATGTGGTGTGTGTTATACGTTTGACATCTTAACTCTCAACCCGAGATGGTGGGTTGGTCTGCATGTTTGCTGTACAGTAATGTGGTGTGTGTTATACGTTTGACATATCAACTCTCAACCCGAGATGGTGGGTTGGTCTGCATGTTTGCTGTACAGTAATGTGGTGTGTGTTATACGTTTACATCTTAACTCTCAACCCGAGATGGTGGGTTAGTCTGAATGTTTGCTATACAGTAATGTGGTGTGTGTACGTTACGTTTACGTATACGTTTGACATATCAACTCTCAACCCGAGATGGTGGGTTGGTCTGCATGTTTGCTGTACAGTAATGTGGTGTGTGTTATACGTTTGACATATCAACTCTCAACCCGAGATGGTGGGGTAGTCTGAATGTTTGCTATACAGTAATGTGGTGTGTGTTATACGTTTGACATATCAACTCTCAACCCGAGATGGTGGGGTAGTCTGAATGTTTGCTATACAGTAATGTGGTGTGTGTTATACGTTTGACATCTTAACTCTCAACCCGAGATGGTGGGTTGGTCTGCATGTTTGCTGTACAGTAATGTGGTGTGTGTTATACGTTTGCCATCTTAACTTTCAAGGTTAGTCAACCTTATTACACATTACGCAACTATTCAAGTGTATGAATTTAACGGAACGTTCCCAACCCACGTTAGGAAAGAAAGCCTGAGTCATCAAGTGTCAAGAATGCACACAAAGATTTACTCACAAATGCTCTAATGCCCTCTCCATTATCTGACATTCCATTAATTGACGTCCTTCGGCGCCGTCTGGCGAGGGCGAGCCCAACTGAACGGTAAAGTTTCATTGCCAGCATAATTGATCCCAACTGCCATCCAAACCTTTTTATAGATTTAGTAATACGATCTCTGGTCGCTAATCATCACAATCATTCTCAGTTTAATACAATACTGATTATTAGCGACAAAAAATTGGTAACATATTAACAAAATATTTGTATTTACTTCCCTGTGGGAAATAGGTTACACATATCTCATGGATATGTGTAAAGAGAATGTTCTTATGTGTGTTTTCAGTTCTTCTAAATAGCTGTTCTTATTCTTATACATTAAAAATTTTATACAATAGCTCTAGTAGTTTCTATGGAAACCTGTTTGAAATTTTATTTACAAAATTGCCAAACCCCCTGCTAGAGCTAAGACATATCCATGTCAAAACCAAATTAAAAAATAATTACATTAGAATGATTCAGTTTTGAAAGTAAGAAGATCTACGTTTGACGAGTGACTTCAGTGCTTCGTTTTTTATAACCCCGAATATTAATTTGACATATCCCATACATTTTTGGACAGGACCTAGTATTACCACCGTTAAATATAGCAAGATGGAATAGTTAAAATTTTCCAAGTACATTAAAGATTTAAAGTTGCCTACTTTGAATAATAGATACAAATAAAATGTATAATGAAATCATAAAGTAATATAGTCATAATATGAAGATATAAGACAAATAACAAATTGAAAAATATAACTAGAGAATCACTAAATTTCAATTAATACATGTCAATCCGCCTTTGAGGTTAGAATAATGTTCTATGAATAATGTAATAAGTATAAAGTTGGTTTAACAGCCCAACATATTCGTGTGAGACGTGAGCGTGGTGTGTGTGTGTGTGTGTGTGTGTGTGCGCGTGTGTGTGTGTGTGTTCACACACACATATATCTTGTTAATGATTTTTTTCTGTGTGTGCGAATGGCTCTGCGCTGGCCGACGCCGGGGACTGCTGACAACACTTGTGTTAACTTATAACAGATGTTGTTATTATTACAAATACGACGTGATGTCTGTCTGTCCGTGTGTCTATCTTTCTGTCTATGTGTGTGTGTGTGTCTGGATGTGTACTGAGCCACAGCCTACCCCGTTGGTCCGACTTAGATGATATTTGGCATGTATGTATATATTCACCGTATCCCCTTTTTCAGGCTTTTTTTCATTTTTTTGAATTTTTGAATTTTTACGTTACTTCACCCTTAAAACCCCTTAAAAACGTGAAAAATCCAAATTTCTCAAAACCGACTCTAACGATTTTGATTAAAATTTGATAGTTTGTAGTGCACAAAGGACTATATAATTTGACACCACCCGCATGTCTGTAAGAATTAAGGTTCAAAAGTTGCTTTTTTAAAAAGTTTTTTTTTTCAGCGATATTATTGTAAAGTATAAATAAATTTAATCTTTCAAAAATACAATAAATTAAAACGGTATCAGTGGACTGACATACATAAATTAAGACAATAAAAAATATAACTAAATAATCTAATTTAATAATATTGTTTCAAAATAATCATCCAATTTCTAAAATTAAAAAACAAGAGAGACAAAGTTAAATTAATTGTTCAAAATTGATGGGGAGAACCCCCCCCCCGGGAATACCAAGTTTTTTTGAGCTGGATTTGTTTGGTCATTTGACCTTACGCTTCATACCAAGTTTCATGGAAAACGGTTAGAAAATAAGGAAGAAATTGATTTTTTATATTCTCTGTCTCGTGAACACTATACACGAACTCTCTGAATGTCGAGCAATAATTAATTTACAATTTGTTTATTTTTTACGATCTGGACCATGTTATCTTTCTTTTATGTTTTTATACTATGTGAACTAAAGTACCCCTTTTTAGATATGTTTTAATATATATCTACACAAAACGGCTTTTTCATTTATACTTTTTTTTTTTTTCATTTTTTTGAATTTTTATATCACCTTAAAAATATAAAATTAAAAAATGAAAAAAATATGTGTGGTGTATAAAATACAATTTTCTTAGAAAAATTATGTAATGAAAAAAAATAAAAAAAAAAAAAAACAGACTACTTACAAAAACTATCATGTTCTACAAAGTTAATCTAAATATCATTTAATAATATATTGTTTCCAAATAATCATCCAATTTCTAAAATTAAAAAACAAGAGAGACAAAGTTAAATTAATTGTTCAAAATTGATGGGGAGAACCCCCCCCCCGGGAATACCAAGTTTTTTTGAGCTGGATTTGTTTGGTCATTTGACCTTACGCTTCATACCAAGTTTCATGGAAAACGGTTAGAAAATAAGGAAGAAATTGATTTTTTAATATTCTCTGAACTCCGAACTATATTACGAACTCGTCCGAGCAAATGTAGCAATACACCACATTTTTACCAAATTTGGTCTCGATCGGACCATTTTTACAAGAGTTATCGTGTTCACAGTCCCATTCGGGATATAGACATATATTTATACTGAGGTAAGTGAACCAAGTACCCTTAGAAAACTGTTTAATGTTTTTAATATATATCAGCTGGCACAAAGCGGCTTCTTCGCCAATCTTTACTTTATTACTGTATTTATTTCTTATATTACATTATATATATACATATATATATATATATATTTGTGTGTGTGTGTGTGTGTGTATGTATAAATTTTGACGACTATTGTTCTTAGTGTCTGAACACCTAAAGACGAAAAATAACATGGTCCTGGGCTTGAGTCTCACCATGAGACCTACGGTAATAGCTTCTTCTCTATGGGAAATACGCTAAAAATAGTATGTTAGGTCCCAATTCAATTTAAAAAGTTGTACTCCTGTTAGATGATTAATAATCTTATAATATTATAAAGAAGAGGTGGTTTCTGTATGTTTGTGGGTTTGTGGGTTTGTGTGTTTGTGGGTTTGTTGTGGCAAGTGAACGCAAAAAATACTGAACCAAACAGTTTGAAATTTTACACAAAGACAGATCTTAAACTCATGCAACACATAGGCATACTCATTTCCTTAAAATCCTCTCGGGCTACGCCCTGTGAACGTCCTAAGTTTCAATGTTTACATTTTTAGAAAATGAAAACATAAAATTACTTGAATGTCAACAGCTGTGAACACTAAAATTTGACAGTTCGAGAAGCAGAAGACATGGTTGCTGTAAATACCCTGGGATTCAATGTTTACAGTTTTTAATGTCAACATCCGTTTACTTTACATTTTGACAGTTCGGGAAGAAAAAGAAATAAATTTAATTTTTACACATAAACTGCTAAATCGAAATTAGTGAATTATTAGTTCAAAATAGTGGAATGGTAGATTTTTAATTTTCTCCCGATGCCTGCCTCTATTACGTTAATGCTTATCCTCTCCCAATATTTGACATATGTTACTTTGTCATGTTTAGATATATACTTAGACACGTGTTTTGTCATTTTGTAAACAATAAAGAATTAATTATCAATAACTTAAATGTATTTGTAGATCCTACACCTCTCAGCCTTTTTTACCCGTGCGAAGAACGGGTACTTTGGCTAGTTAAAATATAAAGGCGATCCAATACTTTTCACTAACACCCCTGTATGGGGTGTTTGTGAAAAGTATGACCAAACACCCTATGTGTTTGGTCATGAGTGTACAGAAACTACATGCCAAATAAATTACATTCTAATCGCGATTGAATGACGCCTTTTTAGGTTTCCCGGCATCAACAGTATAAGAGTAAAGAATACCATTTTTTCAAAATAATTGTTCACATTGATTTAGTATATAGAAACATGAAGTAGCCTTAGTTTAGTGTTACGCACTTCTTACATTTCATTGTGTTATATTTAGCTGATTGCGAATAACTAGAAACTCATGGGCTTGTGATTGGTCACGGAGGGAGTCGTGTCTCCAGTTAGTAGGTCTATTGTGTATCACACTCGGGTAAGATCACTTTCAAATTTAGCTTTATATAATTTGGTTTAAAAAAATGATTTTTTTCTAAATTTAGCTAAAAAGCTGAATTTAAAAGTGACCTAGGTCAGAGTATAATTGAGTACGGTAGCTACATAATAAGTGGACGAGAACAGGAGTCACGACTTACTCCGGGACCAATTAAGCATTCGCCCTTACGATAATGATACATTTGCTCACATAACATACTACAGTGCCGCATTTCTTAAAACATTTTTTCACAAACAATCCTTCCATGAAGCATAATTAAATATAACGTTTCGTTTTACTTCTGAAAGATAACATTTTCTGCTAAAAACAATTAAGTACAAGATATTTTGATTTTTATTTCGGACATTTTCCATCACGATTTTAAGTAAAACAAGGTTTTACTACGTTTCGGTATCTGGAATCTGATACCGTCCTCAGGCAAACTAGTATCTAAAAAATAACACAATTCATACATAATCTGGACCGATATAAAGCTGAAAACAAAAAAAGTTTAAGGCAATCAAAAGACTTCCAAACAAACCATTCACTAAATTACGCTCATAAGCAAAATAACACGCCCACTCGTCACAAAGATTCAAAGACAAACGTTATGAAACCTTGTTTTACTTAAAATCGTGATGGAAATGTCTGCAATAAAAATCTAAATAACTTAAATCCACCATCACCAATAATGAATTTCAAACCAAGAAGTATAAGATATTTAGTTTAAACATATCTATGTTTTAACCATAGGCCTAGTCGAATAGCTAACATCGTTATCAGTATAATTTGAAAGTGTCGACCAGATGGACCCGGAGTCCAGTGGTCGGAGAGTGCTTATCTTGATTCATTGCCACTTCCTCCCAGACCAGCTGATCTGGAGCGAACTGGTCATTCTGCTAACGGTAGGTAGGTAGAGATCATCTTCGGAGCACAAGGTCAACCAGGACACTGGGGAAGGGAACCTCAGGCTTAGTCTGAGGAGCGACTACCGATATTAAAATTCATGAAGTTAAAAAATATTTCTATTATTAGAAGAATCATTGTAATTACCGGTATTTATAAGACATTTCAAATATTCGGAAATGATCTTTCAATGGTCGAGATGACCCATGGACTTATATAGAACCATATATTCACGTCCGTATCACGTCCGTTGATCTATTATTGAACAGCTGTTCAAATTACATCTATACCTACCGTCAGCTGGCTAGCGGTCATTTAATGACTTCAAGGACAAAAGTGTTCTTGTGTGTCTTGTCGGAGTCTGCATAGATTAACTCCAGCTTTCCTTTCAAATCATATCCTGTTCGACCTGACGTCTGGAAAAAGAGCGTGTCAAATGATAGTGTATCAAACGTCGTATAACGTTGAAATAAAAAAAGTATTTTTTAAAATAAAAGCCATTTCCATTTTTATGCACCTATTTTTCAACATTTTAAAACTAATCTCGGGGAATAAACTCTAAAATGTTATGTTAGTTTCAGGTATAGCCAAATACTTTGCCAAAACTTTGCTTCTTGTTTTAGAATACTGTTTAGGTAATGTACTACCCACACAAATATGTGATTTGACTGATAACAAGTAATCATATATTGAATAAATGTAGCCTACAGTAATGTTTAGTAAAAGTGTTTGTTCTATTACGGGAAAACCTTAACTAAAAAACTTAAACGTAAAAATGAATTATACCTTTAAGGGGTTTATTAAACATAAGAGAGGAACATAAAACCAATGTCCCACAAAGGAGACTAGAAATATGGCCGATGTATAAATAAAATCCTATAACTCGTAAATGCATAAAATAAACTTTATTTAAATGTGTGAAGGTTCATACACACATTACCGCTAACACACGATCCACGATCATTTTATTTTTTTAGAAATACACTTTAAACAGTCTTCGGTTTAAATAAATAGGAACAGTTGAACATAGGGGTTTCACATAAATTAATTATTGTCAAATACGTCTGTCATTGCCTTCGTGTTGGAGAAGGTAAACCCCCAGGAATCATTGTTAAAGTTCTGAGCAGGACTGAAGCCTATTTTGTTATTAATTTAATTTTATCTTCTGGTGTTATACAAAACGATTTATTTTGGATTTAATCTTATGTTTCAAACAATATTAGATTTCACAAAGTGGCTCCTGCAAGTTGTGCTATTGAAGGGTTTTCCCAGATTTAAATTTTTATTTTGTAACAACAAGTCTGTTTTTCTTCTTATTTTCTATTCAAGGAAAAATTGGAATAATTTAAACTACACGATTCGGTTTACAATTATTACTTACAAGGATATTTCAAAAATAAATCAAATGTAGAAAATAACAATTAATTGTACAACTGAAAGTAATTATTGTTCCTCAGGGACTATCACTCGTTATTGTCTTTACTAGGCAAGGTAAGTAACTGCTTCCCCTGTACCTGTACCACCCCAAGGGAAGTATTAATGATAGGGGGAGGTATCGCGGTGGTACACCAATGCATAGATAAAGCCAAAGCATAGATAAAGCAAACTAACCCTGAGGGTGTCCCTCAGTGTTAGTTTGCTTTCGACTGCACATTGACCCTCAAGATGGTGCTCTGTCTGGGGTGGCCGTCAATCCCTAGCTACTCGGGGGCAAATCTCAAACCCCTATGTTGGCAGCCCAGCGATGACATAGCCTCACCAGGCGTTGATCTTTGGATGCAACGTCCACATCTTTGTCATCTAGCAAGTTTAAGATGGCCGCACTGGCCTTTGACCATTTAGATGGTAAAGACATCTTGTTCTCTGAGGAGGAGCACCTCTTGGAGAACCTTCACAAGCAAGAGAAGAATGGTGATCATTGATTGTCAAATCAATGGTGTGGAAGTGCTCTGCAAAAAAAGCAACAAAGTATTAGGGGTATTTTCTGGGGTCAGAAATTGACCTGGACCATCTAAACTTTGCATTGTCTAAAAGATACAGAGCTTCAGCAGCCTGCAAAATAACACCTTTAGAAAGAAGTGGGGCAAAAGTCCCAAATAGACGTGTTGGGTGTATGAAGTCCTTGTTAAACAAACTGTGACCATTTGCCCATCTTCATTTGCCAGGGTCTGGCCAAGCAACGAGGTTGGGAGGAGGACAATAAGAGGGAGGTGTGGTCAGCCTTCCCTAGCCTAAGTCAGTTAAAGATGCTGATTAAACCATTCAGAAAGGAGAGCTGCAAGGCTCTCCAAAGGGGACATCAGCCTATTGGGGCGGATTCTGATAGGACATGGCCCACTAAGGTAATATCTCAAGATTATCAGACTCACACAGACAGACTCCTGCAAATTCTGCGAGGAGGACATTGAGTCGGCTACCCATTTTGGCTCGACTGCCCGGCATCAAGTCAGAAAAGGTTGAAAATCCTTGGACTGGTCTTTCTGGACCCAAAAAAATCAAAAGCTCGGTGTTATTGTTTTTGGGCTTTGTGTAGATCCTTTGCCCACAATGGAACCTCCTGAAATAAGCTATTTCACATGTAATTTTAAAACTGATCATTTTTAGAGCTGTGTGACTAAATCAATCAGGGTGCAAAAGATCTTCAGGTCGAGATAGGCAGGGTAGCCCTGGCCCTGTTCTATGAAAAAAAGCCTTAGGTGGTAAAAAGATTAGGAAACACTGGTGTACGATATATATAACATGATTATAATACTTTCAAGAAATTAATGTAAACTGAAAACCATTACCCAGAGTTTTAATTTGAAAGTATTATTGCAGGCAAAATGCGGTGGGTTTGGCTGCTCATCCTTGGTTATTTGTCTGAAGTTCATCTGCTGACACAGACTGTCTACAGTGGGGAACCCGAGTCGAACTCGTCACCAGAGGTTAAAGGTACCGAAGAGAGTCAAAGAGTGGACAGCAACCAGGAAATAACGCATGAAGAGAGAACACCCATCAAATTGCCTACAGGTGGGGTATTATACCCTCGAGCATCGGAGAGCAGAGACGTCAGGTCCCTGGACGGGCTCTGGTACTTCATACCAGACTCCAGGCAGCCCCAAGGCATCAAAGATCATTGGTTCAACAAGGATATCAGTCTGGTTTGTGCTTATACCTTCTGATATAGGATATTCTTACAGTTATAGGGTCTTTTTATGTTTTTAGTTCTATTTAGTGGCGTCATCCTATAATCCAGATTACTTGGAGGTCACAAATTGTGGATAGTTATGAGCGATGGTCGGTGGGGGCAGTGTTCTCTTGTGTGGATTAACAATTGAATATATTGAATACTGAATACTATTGAATACTGCTGTCTAAGGAAAATGTAAACCTTAGTCAGTAACAAGACTACAAGATCGCGCCACATACATCTTACACTCAATCCTCATTCATACTTGGCTTAAAATGATGCCTATAATTATACTTGTACTAAGTAGGAATAGTTAAAAGCAAACTCTCATAGACTATTATTTTCTGTAAATTTTTACTGTAGCTGAAACGTATTTAGAGCTAGGCCTATATTTCACATAGACTGCATAATCTGAAGGTTTCAGTTTCATTTGAGATGTTAATGAGCTGCTGTTTCATCACTGATCATTGTCAACAACAAAATAAGCCAAGGTATGGTAAGAAGTTTTTTGTTGGGGATATATTTGTTAAAAGTACGTATATTGAACGTACTTGTACTTTGTATATCTATATATCATTATCTCGAAAAACATCATTCAATACGTATTGTATCATGTTTTTCGATATATAAAAATGTATTATTATTATAAAATGTCTGGCCTTAATTTAAACCAAAACTCTCTATGTCAACAGATTGCAGGTGCCTCACTGATGCCTGTACCCAGTAGTTACAATGATATCACAACCCTGGCCTCCATCAGGGATCATGTTGGGCTCGTCTGGTACCAACGCAAGTTTTTCATCCCCGAGTTTTGGAAAAAACAAAGAGTCTGGATGCGATTCGGGAGTGTCCACTACTTTGCTCAAGTTGTGAGTTTCTAATGACTACCCAGAAATATTTCTCCATATAACAAATATAACAAGTTATACATGTAAAAACAAAATGTATAAAAAGCAAATATTATAAAAAAATATTTCCACTATCTGGCCTGATATTCTTTTTTAAGCGGTGACACCTATATCATTGTAATCATAGAGAAAAATAAGCAAGACCACAACACACATATAGTTATACATTTTACTTGGGATATGGATAAATATGGATAGTTTAGAAAGAACTTGATAGATTGTTAGTCTCTGTATATAAAATTTAATGTATGTATGTATGTATGTATGTATGTATGTATGTCTGTATGTCCTTTAAGCGTTGCTAAACTACTCATCCGATCGCCATGAAATTTTAGGGAGTTGTTCTATATATGTCCGGGAAGGTTTTAGTGAAAAAATATTTTTGAAAACCCCATAAGTTTCAATTTTATGGTGTTTTAAATTTCTAATGTTAACCTTATGGAGAGTAAGTTTGTTTACAAATTGTCTACAATGAAAACATTTGATTTCTTAGCTACAGCTGATTGGTTCACTTTCCATTAGCAATATGCTTTACCATCCAATGCCATTTGAATCATTCATTAATGAAAAACTATGAAGTAAATGTGTACTGTAAAAAATGAACAGCTTTATTCACAACGTTAATAGTTTACGGTTTTTGGGGATTATGTGTTTATATTTTTATTTTCTTTCTAATTAAAATCACGTGTTTATATGATAATTACAATGTTTATATTATTACGTCTATTATAATAATCAGCTGTTGTATATGTTTCCAATAAAAGCCGTATTACAGTTAGGTTTGGTTTGGGTTTGGATCGGATTTGAAAATTGTGAATTAATCCACTCAGATTTATTCGTTTTATGGGAATGTTATTAATATGTCTTATCGTTTCAGTATTGTTATTCACTATGCCGCGACCCAGAATATATATAACCTTTCACAATGAAACCGTAATGCTATTCGATTTCAGAACATAGCCAATCTTAAAGTTAGCACGTATTTACTGTCAGGCGTTACGAAGTTCGCCGGGTCAGCTAGTTCTATATAAATTTAATAGCCTATATGGGTAAATGGTAAATTAAATGAGATGGAATTAAAAAAATGTAATTTACTCTGTTGTTTTAACTTAATATATAAAATATGTTTACTAAAATCCCCAAGTAAAATTCAAGCTTAATTTTTTTTACTGCAGATATGAACATTTTTCTATGAAAAGTGCAAGAAATATTCTCATAAATATACTCTCACAAAAACATATTTTAAATAATTATTGCACAAAAATGTGAAATTGGCAAAGAAATCTTAAAAATCAGTTATTAATTTAATCCTTGATGTAAATAATAGATTATTTTTACTCATTTTTATTTTTAGCGAATTTCCCACAGGGAAGAAGCTATTTTACTGTAGGTCTCATGACAAGATTTAAGCCTGGGACAATGTTATTTTTTCGTCTTTAGGTGCTCAAAGGCCAAAAACAATAGTTAACAATAGTAAGAATTTATATATATGTTTCACTGTTTAGTTCATCACATAGGGCTACTAATATAATTATAATGAAATAAGTGAACCAAGTACCCTTAGAAAACATTATAAAAACATTAAAAAGTTTTCTAAGGTTACTTGGTTCACTTATTTCAGTATAAATAAATATATCTATCTATCTATCTATCTATCTACAGGGTGGCGCAGATGGATCGGGTGGTTTTAAAATACTCGTAAAACTGTCAATTTTAAAGATATTGGATTGAAATAAAGCACAAAAGGTGTAGTTACAATGGAAATTTATTATCATAAAATTTTTTAGGTTAGTTTTTAAAAATTACATCCATCAAATGCCCTCCTTCTCGAGCGACGCATTCCTGGAGACGGTCCTTGACGTTCCGCATTGCCCGCTCAATCACAGCACCAGGAATTGATGTTATTTCGTTGTGAATTGCTTCCTTCAGCTCCCTGATGGTCCGGGGTTTGTTCGTGTAGACCTTTGCTTTTAAATAACCCCATAAGAAAAAGTCACATACCGTGAGGTCCGGTGAGCGAGGGGGCCAATGGACATCTCCATTGCGGGAAATCAAACGGCCAGGGAATAGAGCGTGTACAGCTTGCATTGAAATCCTAGCGGTATGTGCAGTTGCCCCGTCATGTTGGAACCACATATTGTCCATGTCGTAATTGTTCTGTTCAAGTTGAGGAAGAAGAAATTCTTCAATCATTTTCACATAACGCTGCGAATTGACAGTAACTGCCTGCTCCCTTTCATTTTCAAAAAAGTAAGGCCCAATTATCCCTACCTTAGAAACCCCACACCAAACTGTCACTTTGTCACTATGGAGAGGCCGTTGGTGTAAGTCTCTTGGGTTAGTGTCCGCCCAGTAACGACAATTTTGCTTGTTGACGTAGCCGTTAATGTGGAAGTGAGCCTCGTCAGATATCATGATAATTAGGTTGTCATCTTCCTATACTCCAACATCAGTTGGCTAAACTGAAGCCTTTGAAGATGGTCTGTTGGGAGAATCTTCTGTACCACTATTATTTTATAGGTGTGGAATTTCAGTTCTTTGTTAAGAATTCTTTGAAGGCTCCAACGCGACATTCCAAGAGTTTGAGCACGACGTCTCGTTGATCGACGTGGGCTCGTAATGACATGGCGTCTCACACGCTCCACGGAACACTACAACGAGGTGGGATGTTGAAACGCCGGCGAAAGGCACGCATTACAGAAACAATAGATTCGTTATTGCGTATAAACTCTTCCACTGCGAAAACGCGATGCTCAACGGACCACGTGGCCATCACGACTGACTGCCAGTCGGCAACTGAAACTTCCCTTCCCTCTACCACAGCACGAAGACCGCCAAACACCTGACTCCCCCCCTCCACTTGTACAGTCTAATTCAAAACCACCCGATCCATCTGCGCCACCCTGTATATATTACTGTTTATTTCATCAAACAGGGCTACTAATATTTATTTACATTTACACTTCTTGAAAATGGGATTATTACCCGAAATATGTAGAAGGAATAAAAATGTTTTCTAAGGGTACTTGGTTGAATTATTTCAATATAATATATATATATATATATATATGTGTGTGTGTGTGTGTGTGTGTGTGTGTGTGTGACTGTGAACACAATAACTCTCGTAAAAATGGTCGAATAGAGACCAAATTTGGTATAGACGTGTATTCCTACATTTTGTAAACCGAGTTTGTAAACCAGACATATTGATTAATCGGAATGGGTAGTTTGAGGAGGGGGGTTTTGTACTCAAAAATTATTTTTTTCTGTTTTTCAGATGTCATTATAAAACTGTTTAAATTTTATCTTTCATTGGAATCAACTTAAAAAACTACACAATTTAGTTCCTTAAAGTTTTTCACTATCTTCAACGGTTACCGAGATATTAAAAAATCTAAACACAGTACGTTGTATTTTTGGGCTCCAATGTTAATCTTATGGAGGATACAGAAAAATTAATACTTCACTTATCAATCAAAATGTTTGGATTAAACTTGTTATTTACCTTCATGTGGTTGAGATCATATGCTTCAAATGCTTAAAAATCATAGTTTATTTATTTATCATGGCAGCTAACCGGCATACTCTTTTCCCATGTTAATCATATAAAGAATAGGCAAACTTCTTTATTTATGGACAGATATTGATGAAACTTGGTATAAATGGTCAAAATAAAGGACTTTGTGATTTCATAATTCGACTCCAATAAGTTCAAAATTGTGGGAGAGACTGTTATGACTCCTCTAAGACTGTTCAATATTTCATTTACATCTACTTTTATTATCTTTTATGTATTTTTTAATCGCAAACAAATTGGTACTAAGTCTTGTAGCCTATAACAGTGTTGTATCCAAAAGTTTTTTTCTGGAGGAATACTACTGATTTAAATGTATATGGCTATATACTATGTACCATGGTTGTATCTTTATATTTTTACATATAATTTTATAAATTATTTTTAGAATTTGAAAGGGACATATCCTGATACTCCCCCTGGATATGCCCCTGATCTGTAATAAAAAAATTTGGTCATGTAACATAAGGATACTAATATGACAATTAATTGTGAATGTTAAGTCGTTAATCACCAATTCTGAGAGCTGTTAGAATACATACAATCAGTATTTTTTAAACAATTCTAAAAGTTTATGATTTGAAAAGAGACTACACTGTATCACAAATTTTGGAGAAAGTTGTGATCTGATGAGATATCCATATAAGATCATGTGAGTTGGCAATCTGATATCCAAGCTCTCAACCATTACAATAATTAACCAGTGAAGAGTAATAAACCAATACAATAATTAATTAAACTATTACAATAATAAACATGGACGGAGTTGCCATTTTGTCATAGGGCCAAGGCTTAGGGGGATGCTTCCTAACAATAGGTCGATGTTTGGTGGTTATAGAGCAGGGTTTGGACTTGGCTCATCAACAAGTTAAAAATACCAAAAGGCGTAGAAAACACAAAAACCCTAATGCAAAAAAGCTTTATTTTCAATTAAAAATGTGTATATATTTTTATTTCAGTGGATAAATGGGAAGAAAGTGTTTGAGCATGAAATTGGTCACCTTCCTTTCCAAGGTGAGATCACTGATGTTCTTAATTTTGGTGATGAAAACAATGTTACAGTCGCAGTAGACAACATTCTCAGGTCTGACACCATTCCACAGGGCAGTTTACGCCAGATAGAAACGTAAGTACCAGATAGACTACATAAAACATTACCAGCTAAAGAATTATTTAATACTAGCCAAAGTACCCGTTCTTCGCACAGGCTAAAAAGGCTGAAAGGTGTAGGCTCTACTGATACATTTAAGGTACGGTATTGTTAATTAATTCTTCATTGTTTACAAAATGACAAAACAGGAATGTCTACAACATTTCAAAGTAACATATGTCAAATATTGGGAAAGGATAAGGATTAATGTAATAGAGACAGTCGTCGGAAAAAACTTAAAATCTACCATTCCACTATTTCAAATAATTCACTAATTTCGATCCAGCAGTTTATCTGAAAAATCAACTTTATTTCTTCTTCTTCCTGAACTGTCAAAATATAGTGCAAACGGATGTTGTCATTAGAAAATGTAAACATTGAAACCTCAGACGGTCAGGGCAGCTCTTTCTTCTTCTTCTCCTTCTTCTCGATCTGTCAAATTTTAGTATTCACAGCTGTTGACATTCAAGTAATTTTATGTTTTCATTCTCTAAAAATGTAAAGATTGAAACTTAGGACGTTCACAGGGCGTAGCCCGAGAGGATTATAAGGAAATGAGTATGCCTATGTGTTGCATGAGTTTAAGATCTACCTTTGCCTAAAATTTCAAACCGGTCGGTTCAGTATTTTTCGCATTCACTTGCCACAACAAACCCACAAACACACAAACCCACAAACAAGCATACAGAAACCACCTCTTCTTTATAATATTATAGATTATAAATGTCTATACGAATTATGATAAAACTTATTATAAAAAAATCATATTTAGACTGGCTACATTATGGGAGAAATGTTTTTTTCACTTGGTCCAGTTTGAGAAAAATTTGATTCTTAGAACTTTCAACTCTGATCAACATGTTAAGTAGCAAAGTGTTTCTGATAGACCTTAATTATATTACCAACCTACCCTCTTTCCTTACAGGATTTTCAGTAAGGTTGACATTTTTAACAAATTTTTAAAACAATGTGCACTTTTGTGCACATTGTTTTAAACTTTTAAACACTTTTGTGACTAAAATGTAGTATTTTTTATCCACCCTTCCCTTTTTAAGTTACCTTTGTAAACAAACTGAATATTGTCAGAAGCAACTAGGCTTTCATGGCAAAAACCTATTTAAGGCTTCACTATAGGAATATCATCTGGACTTGGAGCACACTTATTTATTTAGAGGGAGAACAGATTTTTCCAGCTCTTGTGATGAAGAGTGGAATTTCCTTTATTTACTCAAAATTAAAAAGCGACTGGGTGATTTGGAAACAATAAACATAGGCAAAGAAGGTCACAAAAATATTCTGATGAAAAAAGTTTTAGGGAAGATTTTGTATCTTCACTCAAGGTGGCCAAGGATCTAAAGTTTTAATTTTTATTTTTCAGAATAAATGGTCCCAAGACTATACAGCAGTACAGCTTTGACTTCTATAACTATGCAGGCATTCATCGTCCTGTATACTTGTATACTACTCCCAAAGTCTATATTGATGATGTTCTGCTGACCAGTGAATTCCTCTATAACAAAGGTAACTTAAATTCAGCCACATCCTATCTTCTTAAAACTGTGAAATATGTCAATGCTTTTAAACTTTTATTAACAATTCTAGCAGTAACCCCATCCGTTGTACGGGTTTGACGACTAAGAGGCGGTTCACAAGCCCGGGGTTATCTAAAGTCCGAGCGCAAATTCCAGTTATATCTTGTTTTTTTGGCCGCAGCTCAAAAATTGGCTTCACAAGCTCGGGCAGGGATAAACCCTGGCTTTAAAAGTTCGCTTCACGATCAAATTATAGATAACCCCGGACTAGAACAAGTCAAGTTCTAGCGCAAGGAGCTTGGTCTCGGCTAGAAAGAACAATGGTTTTAGCCTCGGACTTAACCCCAGGGGGGGACCAGGGTTAACATCATGTCAGAATTATCTTATTTGCTCATTTTTGTTTTTTTTTTATTAAAAATAATGTTAAATACAAAATCCTCATTAAAATTTTAACAATTTTACTACCCTTTAAATTTTTTTAATTTTATTTGTTTTTTTAATTACTGATTGTTAAAAAAGTGCTTAACATAGGTAAATTTAAATAATAATGACCTAGTACAGTATGCTTTTAAATAACAAGGTAAATGAATACTTTCACTCATAGTTTAAACAGATACCTAAGAAAAACTCCACCAGGAATCCAAAGCATCGTAAGTTTGTGCAGAAAAGAATGGGAGAAAATGACAAGTATTAAATCTGAAATGCTACGATGACAATAAGAGCAGGCTGTCTGCTGTTAAATGTTTGTATTTACTTTCCTGTGGAAATAGGTTAGATCATGGATATGGCTAAAGGGAATGTTTTAACTCATCTAAACAGCTGTTCTTATTTTTTACACTAAAAATTCAATAAATTCAATAATTACTCTGGTAGTTTCTATGGTAACCTGTTACATATTTTCCATCTTAAAACCACTAAACCTCCCCCCCCATAACTAAGACATATCTATGTCAAAAATTTAGTCACACGAAAAAGCATACATATATGATTACTTATTAGCGAATTTCCCATAGGGAAGAAGCTATTACTGTAGGTCTCATGGCAAGAGATAAGCCCGGGACCATGTTATTTTTTCTTCTTTAAGTGCCCAAGAGACCAAAAACAATAGTCGTTAAAATTATATATATATATATGTGTGTGTGTGTGTGTGTGTGTCTGTGAACACGATAACTCTCGTAAAAATGGTCTGATCGTGACCAAATTTGGTAGAGACGTGTATTCCTACATTTGCTCGGACGATTTCGTAAACCAAACATATCGGTCATAAGGAACGGGTAGTTAAGGGCAGTTTTGTACTCAAAAATTGGGATTTTTGCGTTTTTCACATGTAATTTTTAAAAATTTATAATTTTATATTTCACCAATGGAATCAGCTTAAAAAACTACACAATTAAGTTTCTTTCATATGTATTTTAAAAAGTTTTAAATTTTATCTTCAACCATTAAAATCAGATTTAAAACCTACATAATTTAGTTCCTTAGGTTTTTCTCTATCTCAAACGGTTACCGAGATTAAAAAATCTAAACACAGTACATTGTATTTTGGGGCTCCAATGTTAGCCTTATGGAGGATAAGAAAAAATTAATATTTCACTTATCAATCAATATTTTTGGATAAAACTTAATATTTAGCTTCATGTGGTTAAGATCCATCCATTTATGATTAAAAATCATACTTTATGTATCTATCAGGCAGCTAACCTGCGTACTCTTTTCCCATGTTATTCATATGGAAAATAGGAAAACTCCTTTATTTATGGACATATGTTGATGAAGTTTGGTATAATTGGTCAAAATAAAAATTGTTAATGTTAGAAATTCCTACTTTCAATGTTCCTCACAGCAGCTAACCTGCATACTCTTTTCCCATGTTAATCGTATGGAAAATAGGAAGACTCTTTAATTTTTGGACATATGTTGATGAAAATTTGTACAAATTGTCAAAATAAAAGTTGTTGTTTATGCTATAAATGCCTACTTTCAGTGTTAATCCCAGCGGCAAACCTTCATACTCTTTCCCATGTTAATCTTATGAAGAATAGGCAAATAACTAACTCATATATTTATCGACAGATATTAATCAAACTTGACATATAATATTATTATTACATTATTGATTTGGAAATTCGGTGAGTACGCAGGTATGCTGCGACTGGGGTATTTTATAATATAATTATAGAATGTTGTCAATAGGGTTGTAAGCCCCAGCCCGCTACGCTATCCCATTATTTTGGTTTTGGGGCATTTCGCGAAAGCAAAGAGTAGCCAGGCAGATAAAGCACACGTGGCCCTTGCCAACCTTCCCAAAGAAAATTCCCTTCCATTCCCCGCTGTTAACACAGGACTAGCGTTGGTCTCGGCTAAGCTTGCTCTCGACCAACTGCATTTTAATCTCTGTCTCGTGAACCCATTTTTTAGTCCTGGGATAAATTTGGCCGAGACCAACGATAACCCCTGGCTACGAAACCATGAGCTCGTGAACCGCCTCTATGTGTTAAGAATCGAGATGATTATTTTATGACTAAAAGTCAATAAAAAAATCTCAGCCAATTACCATGAATATCCAGAAAATAGATTACGTTTTCGTTTGTATCCGCTAGGGGTTGGGCTAGCAGGGCCATCTTGGTGTCAGTGAGTTATGTAACACAATTGGCATCTGACCGTGCTATTCAGAGGTCTGTTCTGTACTCTGTTGGGTTAATAAGGCAGTTTGTAATTTCTGCTTTAATTAAAACACGTTTGCGACAGCTTGAGCCTTGTTTTAGCTAAACCGATTTTTTTTATGATGGGTCCTCCAGAGGCCTATGCTCCGCATTAACCATTGGCGGATCCAGGGGGGGCTGTGTGGGCTGCAGCCCTTTGGCCTAATTTGTACGTAGGGCTATGGACAAATGCTCATGAAAAAACATAGCGGACATAGAAAATTTAAGTTATTCCTCAGGAACTTATTAAATATGCTTCACTTATTGAAATATACACACTTCTAATTGAAAAAACCAACATCAAATGATTACAAAAAGTATGCTGCAGTGGCGTAGATACAGGGGGGGATAAGGGGGATATATCCCCCCCCATAACGACCACCTTCGCTAATAATTTCAAAACAAAAATATTCTGAAATATCGCTACGCAATAACAAATAATAGAATAAGCAGTGCGCTGATGTTATTGTATGTTGCATGCCGAAATTCAGTATACGAGAGTATTCGAATTAACTAAGCGACCTTCCCCGACTGGTCTCCCGGCCCTCTCACCATCAAGATCTCTCAGCCGCAACATCTTATAACTTACACTATAACTTAGATCTTGACGTTTGCGATTTGTGTCGTTTAACATGTGTTATCCGTACCCTCTAAGCTTTGTGTTCGGCATTAGTGTTTTTTTTTTTGCATTTTGAGTGACCTTACTGACCAAATGTTTCGCATTATGCCCCTAAGAACAATGTTAATTATATAACAGCATTACTAGCTACACGATGGTCGTAAACAGATGGTTTAAGTGTCAAATTTAAGGTAAAGTGATTATAAAAGGAATTGCATTATTATTTAAAAACATTTTTAAATATAATTACCTCATAATTTTATTCGATAATTAATTGACAAATCGCATCTAGTTAACAAAACAAAGAGTGTAAAATAACAAGCTGTAAATCTTTTTTAGGATAAAAACATAAAATACAGTATAATTCCCTAGATAATCACTTTACCTTTACCTTTATTTTGACACTTCAGCCATTTTTACGACGGTCAATTAATTTGTACCGCTGTCCAAAAATTAACATTGTTCTTATAGGACCAGAGTACAAGATGGCAGCGGAGGAATTGCATGATCTTTATATAGTATTTAACTCATCAAAATGTCCCTTATGTACCCTATACTACATCCTCTAGAATAAGTTTTACTCGGGGGGGGGGGGGTATTTATATCCCCTCCCATGAAAAAACTGTATCTACGCCACTGGTATGCTGGTTAGCGTAATAATCGAAGCGCTTGATGTTGACAGTACGACGGTCGGCAGCCGAATGCCCCAAGCTAGAAATGCTAGTACCGTAATGACAGGGAAAAATGATTGTGCTTCTTTCTTTAATCCTAGAACAAAAAGGCTCCCTGAGCCAAGAGTTGTTACAAAGGCGTAGTCTCACAGACTACTTTTTTTGAAAATAAATCAAATTACTTTTAATGTCAGGGAAAATTTTTTAATTATAGAAACACTTAAAATGAACATTGAATTAATCCAATACTATAATACGAGCAAGGTTTGTATATATATATATATATATATATACTTCCGTTTTATATATATATAATATATATATATATATATATATATATTTGCACACGGATCTCGAAAACGGCACTAAGGAATTCTTTAAATTTTGGAAATAACTAATTTCCGAGTAGAAAATAAGTTCTAGATAGGTCTAATGTCCAGGAAAATTCGTGTTTTCTTGTAATATTAAGTTTAAAATCTAAAAATTTAACATTACGCTTATAGCGTGTCGGCCTCAGGAACTAAAGGTCACGAGTTCCATCCCCACCACTAGGCGCGATACTTTTTGTTCAGTGCTATATTAATTATGGTGTATTAAATCGGTTTTATTTAAACCACATAAATGTTTTCATTGAGTAATACATGTGTTTTAATTTTTCTAATTAATTTTTATAATACATGTCTTTTTCTATACGAGCAAAGCTCGGTCACCAGGTACTGTTTTAAAAGAGTTTAATGTCCAAATCTTAATTGTTCTGGCACTCGAAGCAGATTGTCCCCTGGTGATCGCCACACTGTACATTTGGTCCAATGCAAATAAATATTTACACTATATACAACATATATTGTAAATATAATGTTTAACTAACACCATAACACATGAAAAAGCGAAGGTATACTATACTCTGCAAGAAGACACCACGATCTATACACGTTGTGAGTTTGCTGCGAACTGAGCGTTGTTACAAAGGCGTAGTCGACCTGACGACGCAAACTTAAAAAACTTTAAAAAAACTCGTTAAACAAAGGATGCAAGCGAACAGCAACCGGACCCTTTCAATAACAGGCAAAGACCGACAGCTACACGGAGTTTTGTGAATTTTAGTGAAGTGGAAGGGGGTAAGGGGTAGAAATGACACCTTGTGCATCGTCTCTCAGACGACGCCTTTGTATTCTAGGGTCAAAGTGACTATTCACATGTCAAAGTTTACGTAGTGATAGATATACTCCGCCCAAGTAACTATGAGCCCTACGTATTACAGAACCCTTACTCACACACACAGAAGCCAACCCGCCCGAGCAGGTAGATGAGTTTGTACACTAGGCATGTAGCACAGAACTGTAATTCCGAAATTACATTTTTTTGTTAGTGTTACACTTAGAATCTCCGTATAATTTCAAAGAAAATAATACCAACCAAACACAACGTAATAATAATATTTTATAAAAACTGCTCAATTTTGTTTTTTGCCTCGTAGGCTATAGCGGATGATTATACAATATTAATCATAGGTTTTAAGTATTTTATTTGAATATTGTATTAAGCAACAACCAGACCTTAGGACTTGTAGGACTTTACCAGTAAAAGTATTTCACAAGTATGCGTTAATTTAATTAAGTTCAGAAAAATGATTCCAAAGTTGTAAAAAAACCATTATTTTACGGTAAATTTTAACAATGTGTAATCACAAGTATGCATAATCTCCTATAACATCAAAACCCAAAATTATAATATTTTATTTATTTTCTGTTTGTTGTGTTTATTTAAAAATTTCCTGAAACTACATCATCTTAGTTACTAAAATAATTAACTTTTTACATTAATTTTCCTCAGGGTTTTCTGCTCATGACAAGAATTATACTCTCATTGTGATTGTAAATCATATAAAAAAGTTGGCAGTTGTGTGTTGGCTTCAGTAAGTTGCTGCCTTAACCTGTGCGCGAGCACCGCGAGGTTGCCGCATGTGAGTATGCGTGCGAACAAACACCCTCTTCTAATCCGTCAGGGGCCATTGCCAGTGGGGGTGTGTGTAGGTTAGTAAGGTTCTTTGTACAATTAAATAAACGGGATCAGTGGACTGACACATACTTTCTCCCGTATGTAAGTTTAAAAACAACGATCAGTAATAAAACTAACATATCATTTAACACCACACACACATTTCAATGCGTCATCGAAATTAAATAACTTTTTCATACTGCGGCATGAGCAACCAGTGAATCATAGTTGTTTCAAACTTTGGCGGGCTCTAATTTCATAGAGGTTGCACTAGGAGCGCTGCTGGTGGATTTTTTAGGTTACTTTGGATATTTCCCACCAGATCGTAGCATCGTACAGCGAATGAATTGTCATGAGTCACCGGTGACTCATGCCGCAGTGCATTGATCACTTTTTCTATATCTCCAACGGTTACCGATAGATATTAAAAAATCTAAACACAGTACTTTGTATATTGGGGCTCAAATGTTAACCTAATGGAGGATAAGGCAAAATTAATATTTCACTTATTATCCAATATTTTTGGATGAAACTTGATATTTAGTTTAATGTAGTTGAGATACAACCATTTATGCATAAAAATCATAGTTTATGTGTTTATTATGGCAGCTAACCTGCATACTCTTGTCCAATGTTAATCATATAGAGATTAGGTAATCTCCTTTATTTGTGGACAGATGTTGATGAAACTTGGTATAAATGGTCAAAATATACATTGTTTAAGCTAGAAACACCTACTTTCAGCATTCCTCATAGCAGCAAAACTGCATACTCTTTCCCATGTTAATTATTGGAGAATAGTCAAATAACTCTCATATTTATTGACAGATAATGATAAAACTTGTCATATATTATCATTATTATGTTATTGATTTGTAAATTAGCTGAGTACACAGGTCTGCTGCGATGGGGGTGTTTAATTTATCCATCCATCTTTTGCTCATCAGGTTCAATGCTTAAAAAAGCGGGATTTGACCCCTCATAATAAGACATGGGATTCAAATTAAAAGATAAAAAATTAAGGGTAGAAATGACACCTTGTGCATCGTCTCTCAGACGACGCCTTTGTATTCTAGGGTCAAAGTGCGTATTCACATGTCAAACTTTAACTAGTGATAAAAACTCGTTAAACAAAGTAACTAAGCGAACAGCAAACCCTTTCAATAACACAGAAGCCAAGCCCGAGCAGGTAGATTTTTGTACACTAGGCATGTAGCACAGAACTGTAATTCCGAAATTACATTTTTTTGTTAGTGTTACACTTAGAATCTCCGTATAATTTCAAAGAAAATAATACCAACCAAACACAACGTAATAATAATATTTTATAAAAACTGCTCAATTTTGTTTTTTGCCTCGTAGGCTATAGAGGATGATTATACAATATTAATCATAGGTTTTAAGTATTTTATTTGAATATTGTATTAAGCAACAACCAGACCTTAGGACTTGTAAAGTAAATAAAAATTACCAGTAAAAGTATTTCACAAGTATGCGTTAATTTAATTAAGTTCAGAAAAATGATTCCAAAGTTGTAAAAAAACCATTATTTTACGGTAAATTTTAACAATGTGTAATCACAAGTATGCATAATCTGCTATAACATCAAAACCCAAAATTATAATATTTTATTTATTTTCTGTTTGTTGTGTTTATTTAAAAATTTCCTGAAACTACATCATCTTAGTTACTAAAATAATTAACTTTTTACATTAATTTTCCTCAGGGTTTTCTGCTCATGACAAGAATTATACTCTCATTGTGATTGTAAATCATATAAAAAAGTTGGCAGTTGTGTGTTGGCTTCAGTAAGTTGCTGCCTTAACCTGTGCGCGAGCACCGCGAGGTTGCCGCATGTGAGTATGCGTGCGAACATACACCCTCTTCTAATCCGTCAGGGGCCATTGCCAGTGGGGGTGTGTGTAGGTTAGTAAGGTTCTTTGTACAATTAAATAAACGGGATCAGTGGACTGACACATACTTTCTCCCGTATGTAAGTTTAAAAACAACGATCAGTAATAAAACTAACATATCATTTAACACCACACACACATTTCACTGCGTCATCGAAATTAAATAACTTTTTCATACTGCGGCATGAGCAACCAGTGAATCATAGTTGTTTCAAACTTTGGCGGGCTCTAATTTCATAGAGGTTGCACTAGGAGCGCTGCTGGTGGATTTTTTAGGTTACTTTGGATATTTCCCACCAGATCGTAGCATCGTACAGCGAATGAATTGTCATGAGTCACCGGTGACTCATGCCGCAGTGCATTGATCACTTTTTCTATATCTCCAACGGTTACCGATAGATATTAAAAAATCTAAACACAGTACTTTGTATATTGGGGCTCAAATGTTAACCTAATGGAGGATAAGGCAAAATTAATATTTCACTTATTATCCAATATTTTTGGATGAAACTTGATATTTAGTTTAATGTAGTTGAGATACAACCATTTATGCATAAAAATCATAGTTTATGTGTTTATTATGGCAGCTAACCTGCATACTCTTGTCCAATGTTAATCATATAGAGATTAGGTAATCTCCTTTATTTGTGGACAGATGTTGATGAAACTTGGTATAAATGGTCAAAATATACATTGTTTAAGCTAGAAACACCTACTTTCAGCATTCCTCATAGCAGCAAAACTGCATACTCTTTCCCATGTTAATTATTGGAGAATAGTCAAATAACTCTCATATTTATTGACAGATAATGATAAAACTTGTCATATATTATCATTATTATGTTATTGATTTGTAAATTAGCTGAGTACACAGGTCTGCTGCGATGGGGGTGTTTAATTTATCCATCCATCTTTTGCTCATCAGGTTCAATGCTTAAAAAAGCGGGATTTGACCCCTCATAATAAGACATGGGATTCAAATTAAAAGATAAAAAATTGCCAATGTAATTTAAAAATAAATAAAAGTAGCATTTATTGAGCTTTGGAGTTTTTTAACTGTATTTTTGTAATATTTAGTATTTTACAGTGTGTAGGCCTATTCTAAATTCAAAAACAAGCTGTTGACCTCATGGCAGTAATTACAATGTTTTACAATGTTTACAATATTTACAATGTTTTACTAATATTCATTCCATGACATTATAGTTACTGACAATTTGTTATTGATATTGCAGTGTATGTAAACTATAACTTATTCTACAAAGGAGCCCCTGAAAAAGGAACAATCAATATTACTGTTGCTGTTATTGACAAGGAAGGTGTAAGAGAGTACGTGTCAGCTATGATAGAAGATGGACCAGGAAATGTCTCTGGTGCAGTGGAAATACAAAACCCAAAGCTTTGGTGGCCATATCTCATGAGCCCTGACCCTGGATATTTGTATACCGTTGAGGTGTGTCATTTTAATCAATAATATTAATAGACGTAATCTTTACAATTTATTATCTCACACTGTCAAATAGTTTATTTTACTGTAATTAGCCATCGAATAATAAGTTTGAGGTAAAATAGAAAGTTTTTAATTTGAAGCTTATTGTGCATTTAACCCATTATGAATCACGAAGTGTATCGTCCACCCGAGCATAGCAATACAAAATAATTTGTCAAAACGGTGTGGCACTGGCCGTCTTCGCGTACTCGCCAGCCGGATTTGTTCGCTTGCAACATCTACACGTTTTGTTGTTATTTATGATACTGTAGGATGTGCGGAGGACCATGCGTTGTATGACTTACGTGGTTGTATTCCTTTGGTTGTATATGGTTTTACACTAAGAAACACTTGAAAATGAAAGACATGACTGTGATGTAGTTTGATGTATTAAAGCAAAACATTTCATCATATTGTTTGTTTACATTTTGATAATAACAATAGATTTTAATAAAAACATATGTTTGTATAAACAAAACACTGAACAACACCGGCCCCCTTGAAGAACCTCAGGTCTTCAACCTTTACTCTTCGAATAGCGGTAATAGACACAATTGTGTTACTGGTTGTGTATAGCTTCCATCTTTAGTCTTGACTTTCACAATTCGCACGACATTATCTGATCCAGGAAAAGTTTCTGTCACCCTTTCTCTTGGCCAATATAATGGATTGTTGTCTGTCTTGAGTAAAACTAAATCTCCGACTTTGATGTTTGTTGCGTTTTTCTTCCATTTAGTACGTTCTAGCAGCGTATGTATATAATTAGAAACCCACATTTATCATATATACTAGCAATTGCTCTGAGTACTCTGCGTTTAGTGGGATGCAATGATAAATTGAAGCCATGTGACTTAAACACGAATGAATCAGTAGATGGAGACCAATGGAGACCCAAGACTGCAAAATGTGGGTCAGGAGAGCCGTTGAGAAACTTTGGTGACTCTCGGTGAGATTCCGGCAGTTGTTGGAGAAGCTGGTCAGAGTTTGAAACCCATTTGCGTAGTTCAAAACAACCACGAAGAAGTAGTTGTTGTAACTGATTTTGTAAGTCCATAGCAGATGATAATGAATCTGCTCCAGTGATGATATCATCAATGTAGGTATGATTAAGCAGAGCATAAGCCGCTTCAGGGAAGTCATGACCTTCATCTCGAGCTAATTGATGTAAGGTACGAATTGCAAGATAAGGGGAGCTGTTGACACCGTATGTTACTGTGTTCAATTGAAATGTTTTGAAGTCTTGAGAGGTGTCAGATCTCCATAAAATGAGTTGAAGATTACTATCATCAGGATGAATCAAAATCTGTCGGTACATCTGTTTGATGTCACAACAAATAACAATGTCAAAAACAGTCCTCAACTTGGTAGTGGAACTGGATTCCTTTAGAATACCATGATGGGGCATATAATAATGAACTGTATCTTGTGTAGGTTTGTCACATTCAGTCACGTGTCCAAGAGTGAGATATTCTGACATGAAGTCACGATATAGTTTTGCAAAGCGTGGGTCCTTGTTAAACTTACGCTCCATGACTAAAAGGCGTTGCTTTGCCGCAGTGTGGGAATGTCCTAGCGACACGTTAGTATTCTTGATTGGAAGCCTGACGATATAACGCCCGGTTTCATCTCTAACATGGGTCGTTTCAAACAAGTTTTCACACGCATCGTTATCTTGTGGTCGAACATGATGTGCTGGAACATCTTCTTGCACCCAAAATTGTTGAATGCAATTGTGCAATTCATCAAGAGGAATAGAGTGACAACATATACTCGAGGTACTTGAATGTTGCGAAGCATGAAGTGAAGATGTAGACAAAGAAGGCGTTGTACCCATTACAATATGACCAAGTGGTGAATTGATTAAATATGGCAAATCAGGGCCTAAGTGGATTGTAGAACCTGAGAAAAGTTGCGAGAATAAAGCTGCACCCAGAATAATATCAATGCGGTTTGGTACATGATAAGTGGGATCAGCAAGATCATAGTGCTTAGTAAGTTGAATGACATCTGGTGATACTGGTGTACGAGGCAGATTAACAGTGAGTTTGTCCAGAATAACCATCGGATGATCCTTGGCAATGGTAACACCTGAAGGTGTCTCTAAATTACCATAAATTTGACCCTTGTTGCGGGAAATATGTTGATTTATACCCACTATTTGAACATTGCTTGCTTGTCGAGTGGCATTGAGTAGAGAGACTGCTCTTTCAGTGATTAGTGAACACATACTACCAGAATCGCACAGTGCACGAAAGGTATGTGTTGTACCATTTGTAGCTCGTACATTAATTAGTACGGTACCAAGCAATACCATAACAGCCTTGTCAACTGATGATGATAGTCTATTATGTTGTGCAGCGAGTGTAACAGACTTATTTGACTGAGATGTAAACTCCTTTACTTCTGAATTGTTAGGAAGACTAATTGATGATGAAGGTGACGCAGGAAAATGTAGCAGGGTATTGTGCTTTTTGTGGCAGACCTTGCAAGATGATTTTGATTTGCATGCCTTCACACTGTGAGCGCCTAAGCATGATATACAATGACGGGAGTTTTTTACAATGTGGTAACGTTCAGCCAGAAACCTTTGGCATTCAAAGGTTTTGTGATTGTTAGTATCACAGATAGCGCATGATGAGGAATGGTTTTTGGGAGTGGATGATGCGACTTACATTTTTTAATTTACCATCTCGTCGCTGAATTGGCCTATTCTGTGTGTTAGGGTCGAGATTCATTTCTTGCAAACGTGTGTCAATTGAACATAATGCGTCTTCATAACGGTTACATTCCTGATTGAGAAAAGTAATTATTTCATCCACAGTAGGAAGTGTGTGTTGAAGTGGACCAGTAACGTAACGCTTGCTTTCAAGACGTTTACACAAATCTACATCTAATTTTCGTAAAAGTATTGCGGCTAATAAATGTTTAGAATCCGCGATATCACAACCGATCGCTGTTAGAGCTTGCATATTTTCATTGTATATGTTAAGGAACTGCCTTATCCCAATGATGTTACTAGCTGAAACTTCAGGCAAGTCAAGAACACGGTTGATGTGCAATAACTGCAATCTACGATCATTTTGGTAACGATCTGACAGAATTTTGTATGCCACATCATAGGTTACTGTTGAGTGTTTTACTCAATGACAGGTTTTCATGTATAGTTGTGTTGAATAGATTTATAAACGTAGTCCATTTAGCAAAGTCACCGTTAAATTTGGTGAGTTCTAATTTTGGAAGCCGTACCATACATTGATCCATACTGTTGGAAGTATTGGATTGTGAGCTAAGTTGAGGTTGAGTTTGATTAGGTACATTTTCATCAATTAGTACTTGGATAGATGATACTAGGTCAGTAAAAAGATTGCTAATGGAATTTTGTTCTGTAATCAATAGATCGTCGGGAATAGGATTATCACCTTCATACGCCAATGCACGCTCGAAATTGAGTTCAAAGTCCGCATGTTTCTTTTGTATTTCGGTCAAATATTGGTTTAAGTTTTTATATTGAACCGGTGAAATTTCCGTCTGAGATTGCAATGAAGTTAAAACAATATTGATTGAGTCCAACCTAGCCTTGAAAATCTTTATTGACCTTAAAAAGGTAGATGACTTGAACTCCTCACTGCGTGTGATTGGCATGTTGTATTATCAAACACAAAAATTAAAATGAGAATGAATTGTAGATGTAATAGCAGTAAGACTAATAGTTCCTAGATGAAATTCAATAATTATCTGGCCCTGTGAGGAACCATTAATTTGTAGGATGTGCGGAGGACCATGCGTTGTATGACTTACGTGGTTGTATTCCTTTGGTTGTATATGGCTTTACACTAAGAAACACTTGAAAATGAAAGACATGACTGTGATGTAGTTTGATGTATTAAAGCAAAACATTTCATCATATTGTTTGTTTACATTTTGATAATAACAATAGATTTTAATAAAAAGTGAATTGATTAAATATGGCAAATCAGGGCCTAAGTGGATTGTAGAACCTGAGAAAAGTTGCGAGAATAAAGCTGCACCCAGAATAATATCAATGCGGTTTGGTACATGATAAGTGGGATCAGCAAGATCATATTGCTTAGTAAGTTGAATGACATCTGGTGATACTGGTGTACGAGGCAGATTAACAGTGAGTTTGTCCAGAATAACCATCGGATGATCCTTGGCAATGGTAACACCTGAAGGTGTCTCTAAATTACCATAAATTCGACCCTTGTTGCGGGAAATATGTTGATTTATACCCACTATTTGAACATTGCTTGCTTGTCGAGTGGCATTGAGTAGAGAGACTGCTCTTTCAGTGATTAGTGAACACATACTACCAGAATCGCACAGTGCACGAAAGGTATGTGTTGTACCATTTGTAGCTCGTACATTAATTAGTACGGTACCAAGCAATACCATAACAGCCTTGTCAACTGATGATGATAGTCTATTATGTTGTGAAGCGAGTGTAACAGACTTATTTGACTGAGATGTAAACTCCTTTACTTCTGAATTGTTAGGAAGACTAATTGATGATGAAGGTGACGCAGGAAAATGTAGCAGGGTATTGTGCTTTTTGTGGCAGACCTTGCAAGATGATTTTGATTTGCATGCCTTCACACTGTGAGCGCCTAAGCATGATATACAATGACGGGAGTTTTTTACAATGTGGTAACGTTCAGCCAGAAACCTTTGGCATTCAAAGGTTTTGTGATTGTTAGTATCACAGATAGCGCATGATTAGGAATGGTTTTTGGGAGTGGATGATGCGCTTACATTTTTTAATTTACCATCTCGTCGCTGAATTGGCCTATTCTGTGTGTTAGGGTCGAGATTCATTTCTTGCAAACGTGTGTCAATTGAACATAATGCGTCTTCATAACGGTTACATTCCTGATTGAGAAAAGTAATTATTTCATCCACAGTAGGAAGTGTGTGTTGAAGTGGACCAGTAACGTAACGCTTGCTTTCAAGACGTTTACACAAATCTACATCTAATTTTCGTAAAAGTATTGCGGCTAATAAATGTTTAGAGTCCGCGATATCACAACCGATCGCTGTTAGAGTTTGCATATTTTCATTGTATATGTTAAGGAACTGCCTTATCCCAATGATGTTACTAGCTGAAACTTCAGGCAAGTCAAGAACACGGTTGATGTGCAATAACTGCAATCTACGATAATTTTGGTAACGATCTGACAGAATTTTGTATGCCACATCATAGGTTGCATCAGTTATGCTTAAGTTACGAATTAAATTAAGAGGTTTGTCTTCTAATACGCTCAGGAGATACTGAAACTTGAGTGTTTTACTCAATGACAGGTTTTCATGTATAGTTGTGTTGAATAGATTTATAAACGTAGTCCATTTAGCAAAGTCACCGTTAAATTTGGTGAGTTCTAATTTTGGAAGCCGTACCATACATTGATCCATACTGTTGGAAGTATTGGATTGTGAGCTAAGTTGAGGTTGAGTTTGATTAGGTACATTTTCATCAATTAGTACTTGGATAGATGATACTAGGTCAGTAAAAAGATTGCTAATGGAATTTTGTTCTGTAATCAATAGATCGTCGGGAATAGGATTATCACCTTCATACGCCAATGCACGCTCGAAATTGAGTTCAAAGTCCGCATGTTTCTTTTGTATTTCGGTCAAATATTGGTTTAAGTTTTTATATTGAACCGGTGAAATTTCCGTCTGAGATTGCAATGAAGTTAAAACAATATTGATTGAGTCCAACCTAGCCTTAAAAATCTTTATTGACCTTAAAAAGGTAGATGACTTGAACTCCTCACTGCGTGTGATTGGCATGTTGTATTATCAAACACCAAAATTAAAATGAGAATGAATTGTAGATGTAATAGCAGTAAGACTAATAGTTCCTAGATGAAATTCAATAATTATCTGGCCCTGTGAGGAACCATTAATTTATAGGATGTGCGGAGGACCATGCGTTGTATGACTTACGTGGTTGTATTCCTTTGGTTGTATATGGTTTTACACTAAGAAACACTTGAAAATGAAAGACATGACTGTGATGTAGTTTGATGTATTAAAGCAAAACATTTCATCATATTGTTCGTTTACATTTTGATAATAACAATAGATTTTAATAAAAACATATGTTTGTATAAACAAAACACTGAACAGATACATAAACATAAAACAGAACATATTAAACCAAAAACGTACCTTGGATGACGTAATTGTATACAACAAGTGCAGCAATTCTGTCGTTTCTGTTATCAGTCCACACGTGCGCGGGACGTGATGTACTGATACAGTATAACCATACAATTACTACCATTTGTTAAAATCTTTGATCAGCAATGGGTTAAAGGTAAAGTGAAGAGAACTCTTCTTTCCTCCTTTAAACAGGTCATTATAACAAACAGAAGTGTTATATAGATTAATATTTATGTGTTTATATTCGTAAAATTAGATTTTATATCCAGTCTTTCATCTTGTTTGAAAAAATACGCCAATAAATTGTAAAAGTGCATATATACACAAAAATGTGTTTAATTTTTGGTGAACAAGAGTTACAATTAATAACAATTTAGTCTCTAAGTTGGTTGGTATAAAGTCAGTTCTAAACATGTTTTTGATTGTCGTTTTGAAATGTTGTGTATGTTGTGACATGTTTAGAAACATATCTAGAACATATCTAGAACTTTTGGACTACAGTAACATCCATGAAAGTAAATAGTAGAGTAAACGTGAAAATACATCATCTTACAAATGGATTGTTGGAATGGACAAATTAAGATCTTTTCTGATCTCATGATCAAAAGATTTGGCACTTTTAAGCCTTATAATAAAGTGGCTATGGTGGAAAGGGAAGAGTGGCAATGGGGAACGGTCATACAATAGGGTGAAAATAATAAAATTTACAGAAAAAATGAAAATAAGTAAGCCTAATGCTAATGCCTTTTACACAGAAAGATGGAAGAGCAGTGGCTATTTATACAGTCTATATAAAACAACTTAACCCAACTATTGCCTTTGGTAATATAGGAAATGAAACTACTGTCTACCAGTTAGAGGTTTTAGCCATAGATCTATGTATTTGCTCCTTGAAAATCAATCATATGGGCTCGGTACACTAATCACCACTACTATCTGAGAGTAAATTTTATAATGCCTATGCTGAGGAATCCAGTCCAGTTATAAACTACAACTTTTTTATTACTTGTTTTATTATCTCAAGTTATCCATAGAGTATATATATTTTTTATATATATTGTGTGGTATGTGTTTACTAGATCACATTAAACAACATTAAAATGAAATGGTATATTTCATTACTAGTACCAAACGTAACATTTTCCCGTGCACACTCAAAATCATGTGTGAGGCTGAGCTGAAGACCTTACCACACCTGAACCGTATGTGACCCTTAGTTCACATGCAAGTTCCAGGTATGAGGAAAAGCCGAGACCTGGAATAATTGGAGCAAGTGCCAGAAAATCACTTTTGGTACGAGTTCATAAAACACTCATGCAGAATAGCAACATTTTATTGGTTGAATTTCCATGCTATTGTGGAGATGCAAGGCAGCTTGGGACGTAATCAACAGTCACAGGTCCGTGGATAGAAGATTGACTGTCTTTGCCAGTCCCGATTCTTTTAACATCTTTTTTGTAAAATCTGTTGATGACATTACTAGTTCCCTGCCCGCTACCACTGTTGATCCTATCCAACTCTTGGTTCAAAGGTCTCTTCTTTCAAAGGTCTTGGTTCTCCTGTTCGTGAGTGTCTCCATTCCTTTGTGCCTATCACATCTCAGGGTCTAGTTGACATTGTACGTTCATTTAAACCATCAAAGAACTCTGATGTCATTGGCATGTCCACTAACATGCTTAGAGAGGTTGTGGATGTTATTGCTGTCCTATTGGCCTTTGTTGTAAATGACTGCTTAGGATGTGGAATCATTCCTGATTTTCTGGAGACATCTAAAACTGTCCCTGTCTATAAGAAGGAAAACCACTGCAGCCTTAGCAGCTATAGGCCTATTTCTGTTATACCTGTCTTCAGAAAGTGGTTGAAACAGTTATAAAACCTCAACTTGAAGTTTATTTTGAGAGCAAAGACCTCTTCTTAACATGCAATTTGGATTCCCTCGAGGCAGATCAGCTATTCATGCTATTGCCAGGATTGCTGAGACCATTGAAGTGGTATTTGAAAACCACAAGTCTCTCTCCCTGACTCTCTGTGAGTTGAGCCTTCGACTCAGTGTCTCACAAGATCCTGGTGAAAAAGCTTGATTTTTATGGTGTAAGAGATTTTGCTCTCTCCATCCTTCGCTCCTATCTCGAAAGGAGACAGGTTGTGACTGTTGGCAGAGCTGTATCAAGTAAGCTACCTGTCGACTTTGGACACAGGGGTCAGTGCTTGTACCTAACCCTGTTTATCGTTATAATTAATGATCTCGATGATCTTGGAACGACCTTGATGTTTTCTGACGACGCGTCACTGTTCTTTGCTGGCCCCAGCCTTGATAATGTCCTGCAATCGTCAGCGCAGCATCTTGAAACAGCTATATCTAGGTTCCTTGCTAACTGCTTTTAGTTGAATGAGACAAAGACACAGCAGATCCCCTGTAGCCTCTCTAGACATGATTTTGAGTTCTTGCACTATGTAAAACTCTTTGGATTTACCATTGTTCACAAGTTGAGCTGGGCTTGCCATGTTGAACAGACTACTAATAGATTGTCAAGAGTTTGTTTTCTTCTACAGAAGCTAAGAAGCTGTGTGACACAAGACTACCTGCTGATGGCCTACAATGCCCTTTTTCACTGTCACGTGACATATGGACTTCTGCTGTGGGTCCACTCATCCAGGATACCTGATGTTCTCAAAATACAGAAATGTGCCATCAGAATTATCACAAGGAGTGATCATCGCTCACTGTATGCCCCTTTTTTAGTAAGACTTGGGGTATTTACGATTATTGGCCATTATATCCTGCTCTGCCTTATGAATGTTAAGCTGAATTTGAATAACTTGATGGTCAGGCAGGATATCCACGCACACAACACCAGACACCGTGGCCATCTTGGTGTTCCTAGAGTGTGGTTCTCTTGTACCTAGGCCAGCTATACCACTTCGTATTGGTTATTCTGTTTTATTCTGTTTACATTTCTGTTTTACAATAGACTGCTACCGAGCGTTAAAGAGCTGGAAACTTATAGCTTCAGGAGAGTCTTGACGAAATATATCAGGGACAAAGCCTATTACACCACCCAGGAGTATCTGGATGATGACTTTGGTCATCTGTAGCTAGCCGGAAGTGACTTAAGTGTTTAAATATATCTTTTATTTTTGTGAATCTGTGTTGACGCGATCAATCCCACTATGTGGGCATCAGATGAAGATATAAAGGTATAAGGTAAGGGTTCCTCAGTAAAATTAAAACAATTTTATTTCCCAGCTAACATTATTTAAACATGAAAATAAAAAGTTATTTACACCAAACCTACATAACAAAAGTAAAAATTATATGTTCAAGGTTATGTTTATTGTACAGTTTTGATTGTTAGTGACATTACTCCCTCGTTTAGAAAATTTTTTTCTATAACAATAGCCATATTTTATAATACAATACAATAGCCAAAAACCCCTTGTGGCTAAACCTTCTGCCACCAAGGCCACTGTCCCATTCTCCTCTATACTCATAGAGGGCGACAGCCATACTCGTCATGTCGCTGGTATACTGCAGGATCTCCTTTCCACCTCCACCATAGTCAGCGGAGTCTGCAAACCGGGAGCCAAGCTGCTGGACGTCACATCGGGGAGTCTGCCCCACGAGGAAGCTGCTGTGTGTCATCGCCGGCACCAAATATATGTCTAATGGGGAGCCGAACAACATCTTTGAGAACCTTGAACAGCGCATGGTGGCCCGACTTCGAACATCAAGTGCGGTGGTCGTCTCCACACTCCCACGATGACACGATCTCCCTACCAATCATCCCGTACACCAACAAACTGTCTTGGTGAACAACTTCGTCGAGGAACTTTGTCAGCGACATGCCGGCTTGAAAATACTCAACATCAATGAAATTCCGAGAAGATTCTTCACCCGACACGGGATGCACCTAAATATGAAAGGCAAACATCTTCTGGCCGCTGGAGGTGGCGAATGCTCTTAATACATTCTTTTCAAATGTCGGCGACACGGGCCTTGCGCTTGCCCCTCTAGTTGTTCCTGGTCGTCTGGTCCCGACCGAATCGATGTATCTCAGCGAAGTTACTGAGGAAGAGGTGTCGAAGGCAATTTGCGAACTAAAATCAAAAAAGTCTGCAGATGTGAATGGCTAATCACCCTAGCTATTAAAAAATGCCAAAACGGCATTGTGGCCCCCTCACACAATCAATCAACCTATCTTTTAAAACAGGGCTTTTTCCAAATTTGTTGAAAGTTGCTAAGGTTATCCCCATTTTTAAAAAAGGGGATTCAACAACCAAGCAACTATAGGCCCATCTCAATCCTGCCGGTGCTTAGTAAAGTGTTAAAAAAATTGTTCATGCGCAGGATGCTAGCTTTTTTTGAGGGTTTCCAAATTTTGTCACACGAACAGTTTGGTTTTAGAAAAGGCAAATCGACTGTCGATGCAATCATCCGCCTAGTGGAAATGATTGTTAGTGATATGGATAAGCGAAACACGACATAAAGTGTCTTTCTCGACTTATCCAAAGCATTTGATTGTGTGGAACATAGCATACTCCTTGACCGGCTGTGGAACTGTGGAGTTCGTGGCTTGCCGCACCAGTGGCTAAAGTCATATCTCTTGAGGAGGTCACATCAGGTTCATGTGAATGGAGTGATCTTTCATGTTAAGTGAGACCGCTGTATTATTACATTTTTGAAAGACTCCCGGCAACTGTCCTTGTAGTTAAGATTCACAAGGCATCTAATAGCTCTCTTCTGCTTAAGAAGCACCCCGTCCAAGTGGTTTTTTATGCTCCTCCTAAGGTTGCGAGACCAACCATATGTTGAGATGGGATACAAAAAGATTAAAGTAAGTGACTCTGGCCAGATCTGGGCAGCATTTGCTTGAGAGTTTCAATCACTGGTAAGGTGGCAACGTCCTGTAATCCAGCTACTTGGAGGTCACGAATTGTGGATAGTTGTGAGAGATGGTCGGTGGATGTGGTGTTCTCTTGTGTGGATTAACGTCTGCACTATTGAATACTACGTTAATCCACAAAGACCATCCTCATAATTAGACCAATTCGTAATTCAGAGGCCGTGGTTCGGATTCCACGTTAAACTGTAGGTCCATTAGTTGCCATTGGCTGTTGGGCTATTAATTAACAGTCCTGTCTAAGGAACATGTCAACCTTAGTCAGTAACAAAACTACAAGATCGCGCCACAATCATCCTACATTCATTCCTCATTCATACTTTGCTTAAAATACCTACCTGGGTAGGTCGCCATTTCAATTAAAAGTATCAATTATAAGTAAGTAAGTAAGTATAATTGATCTATCTCACAGATCTCATAGGTAGAGCCAGTGCTCTACCTCTGACTTATTTTTTTATCATTGTGGGTGATATTTCATCAACTCTGGCTGAATTTGTTTGCATTAGAGAGTCAATGACTTTTAGTAGGTACTTCATGGTGTGTGGTTGGTCTCATCTGTAAAAGGTTATTGTTGGCTGAAGGACTGGTATTCGTCCGTTATTTCTTGGAGTGTTTTTCAATGTTCTTTCCGCTATTATTAAAAAGAATTTGTTAAAGTGATGTGCGACTTCCATTGGGTCTTCTATTGTCCTGTTGTTGATTTGTAGTTGTAACTGTTTGTTAGGATTTGCTTTAGCCTGTTTTCATGATTAATTGTCTACCACAATGCTTTTGACTTGTTTTTTGCTGTGTTGATATGTTCAGCAGCTTTTTCTCTCCTAAGCTTTTTTAGGTATTGGTCATATTTATTTCATTTCAGCTGTTGCAGCTTTGTGCCCTGCATGGCCTGTGGTCTGTTTTATTTCTAAGATTTCTATGTATTCTCTTTTGTGTCTGCCACATTCTTGATCCTAGCACCATGTTCTTTTGTGCAACTGGGCTTTTACTATTTTCAGAGGACATACGGTACATATTTCAATGTCAACTGAATTAAGGTATTTCCTCTGATGAAGGTATTTACAAAATAAAATAAGTAATAACTAATTTAAATTTGTTTCAGCTAACTCTGATATCAACAGACTCTGGAATAAAAGATGTCTATAGGCTGCCATTTGGTATCAGGAGTCTAAAATGGGATAATACTTCTGTCTGCATCAATGACAAACCAATCTATATCCGAGGATTTGGCCGGCATGAGGATTCTGATGTGAGTTTAACTCTTAGGCACAATCTTAGCTATGGAAGTCTTGGTAATATATTAGTAGATACCGGTATGGTGATATTTATTTGCACAGAGAATAAATAACAACTATCTCTTTCTTATGACAGTGGCATGCGCCTAAAACGCTTGACAAACAATCTATATAAATAAAATTAGACTTTTGTCTGAACATTGCTCAGAGTTATTCATTTTTTAATTATTTTTACGTTTCGTAAAAACAACGAAAAAAGCGTTTCGAATAAAGCCGCCCGGCCCCCTTCGGAGCCGGGGACTGGGCGAGGCCCAAAGAAAGAAATTTTTGATTGATAAAACCATTTGTAATATTTTGAATAAATCTATGTAAGGATATGTAACAAATGAAAGAGAACAAGGACAAATAATATAAATATTTCAGTTTATAATTTGTTTACTACTCAGTTAATTGGAAGAAATTAAACCAAGGATCTTTCTGGCCACTTTCCAATAGTTATGTCAAAATTATCAAGTAGTAAGTGATGTTTGTAAAATTATCGACACAGCAAAACTTTACCTTCCATCCCCATACAGCATTCATAATGCCTTCCACCGCACAGAACATAATATCATGTGCTTATTTTATTAAGTCACACGGGGTCGCCAACCCTCGCCACCATTCGTCTTCCCTCGCAAATAGCGATAGACGAATGCTGGTATTTGATTAAGGAGTTAGGACATTGATCCTTGGATTTTATTATTGGTAAGTGTTTTGATACTATTGAATGGATGTTGATTTGTTAATGAAATAGGAAGCCTATCCGGAATAATAATTGTAGTGCACCACAGTCCATTCCTAGCAGTTTCTTTAGGCCACTATGTTCACTAAAATTATCTAGTTGCGCTTTGGATATTCATGACTCTTTCTGCATCAGCTGCTGGAGCTGAGCGGTCATTTAGTGCTCTAAAAAGGATTAAGAGTTCAGTTTTTCAACGATGGGGAAACTACGACTATGTGGCCTAACACAACTTGCTATGGAATCAGATATTGCCCGCAGCTTAGATTATAGAGTTATAATTAAAGAATTTGCGGGCAAAAGAGCTCGAAAAAATCTTATAACGTAAATGTTGTTTATATTTACTTCAATGTTGCCCATGTATGTATGTATATTTATGTCAGCAAAGCTATGTAATCCTTTGAGGAGTTACTGTATGTATATTTATGTCAGAAAAGCTATGTATTCCTTTGAGGAGTTATGAGCTAGACATTCTTTGAAAGGATTAATTGTATGGGTTTCTAACGGCTGTTTCTTCTTTTTTTATCTTTATAATTTTTAATGTTTGTAGATAAGATAAATATTGTAATAATGTGTTAAACTTACACCATTCATGTATACTTGCTGTACAAATATGAATAAAGAACAATTGAATTGAATGTATAAAGTAATGAAATAAATTTTCAACAGCTCACTTTTGATCTATAACTATAAAGGTACGTCAAAATGTATTTGCGTACATAGATTATGTACAGCGAGAGGGGGGCTGAAATTTATATAACCATGGGGCCCAGAATTTTTCTTGGCGGCCCTGGCAAAGTTAGTTAGTTGACCAAACAAATCGAGAGCTTAGAGTAAATTGAGGTGGTAATGAACTATTATAATATGAGCTGGCGTGAACAAATAAGTATGACCCAAAAAATAGTCCCGTGTTTGTAAGGAAATAACTTCTACTAATAATGAATAGAAGAGTTTGATTATAGCCTTTCGACGGGGGCCCTCCGTCGTCTGGAAAACAAGTTCCCTGTCCCTAAGATAATTTCGAAGGATCCGAAGAAGATACTCAGGGACATGGAACATGTGCTCGAGTGCACGGAGCATTACGCTCCAGCTCGCGGAGTTAAACACATTCCTCATGCTAAGGGTGACAAGCAACGCAAGGCAGCGGGAATGGTGGTGGACCTTCTGGCTCCGATGGTGGAACAGCCTTTTGTGAACCCGTGTTGCCTCACCAATAATCCACCAGCATCTGCCACTGCCGCTACAAGACGTAGCATTAGTAGACGCTCCAGGAATTTCCCAGCCGTATTCAGCATACACAGAGGGCTGTAAGCTGATGGTATTCCCGGGATTCCCTCACCCTTGCTAATTCGTGTCAGACGCTGGAGCTTCCATCGCCGACAAAAGACACCCTCGTGCAGACACCGATAGTACATATTCAGGAGGATTGAGGGGCAAGTGCGAGCAATAGCCTTCAGCACCTCTGTTGGAACACCGTCTGGTCCAGGAGGGCTGCCGCTCCTCATGGAACTGCCAGCTTCGCTCAACTCTGCCGCAGTAAACAGGGGAATGTCACGGAGGTCTTCCACATACCTTTCCTCCGCTCTGACCGGGTGTGCCGGAAAGAGAGCATCGACAATATTCTCCATTGAGAACGAGTCCAGCTCAGGACTGGGGACCCCGGCTCCGAGCTTGCGCATGACCAGCTTGTATCCGAGGCCCAAGGGGGTTAAAATTCACCTCCTCTATTAGCTCTTCCCACTTCTCTCTCTTTCTCCGTCGGATGGCTTATTTCAGAGCATTCTTTGCTTCCCGATGTTCCAGAGCGGTGACGGCCCCCGTGATGGGGTTACCCCTGTTGACTCTAGTAAGATGCCTTCTGCATCGTAGACATGCCTGAAGCATTGCATTTTCTTCCGTCCTGTAAACTTTTATGTTTTGGTTACTTTAAATTTTTTTACTTTACAAAACCTCTTAGTTATAAGAAACACGCTAGGCTGTGCAGGACCCAGGATCATGAACCAAATGAACACTAATTGGAGGAAGTCAAACACTTTATTACTATATAACAAAAAAAAGGTGAGCAAAAATTAATGGGATATTTATTACTGAGTAAAATATTTTCGACTAAGATAAAGCCAACAAAGAAAAATTCAACAGCATAACTGTAGGAGTCTACATCAACGTTCCATTATTCATATAATACAATAAAACAACAAATCAAGTAACACCATTTAACTATTTACAAATAAAGCTTCGAAGAATCTATAAATTTTCATACTTTATAGTTACAGTGAATCTAATATATTCAAGTTTGAACCTGTTATATTGATTAGTGGTTATTATTTAAGTAAAGGTAAGTTATTTAAACATATCATTTTTATTATCATATCATTTTAATCATATTTGTTTATCTATATAATATTTTAAAAGGAATATACTTAAAATTAAAAGGCTTCTCCTTTTCTATTACAAATTTACACATAATGAAATGTTCTCTTTGGGGAAAATTTTAACCCATGAGAGGGGTTGACATACCGATTACCGCCGACGTAGCCCAGATCTGACCAGCCTCCTCCTCCCCAGTCCTTCCAACTGCTTGCAGTCGTCCTCTGCATAGAATGTGGTCCTCGGGCCGTCAGGGTCAATGGTTGTTGGGCTTCAACAGGTGCTTACTACTAGCCTGCTGAGGTATCGCCCCTGCTCGATCCAGGGCCTCCCAACAGTCACTCTCCTGAAGACTTTTCTCTCTTGCTCCTCTTCAGAGACACCTCTCTACCTTCCGATTCCCTTCTCCCCGTCAGCTACCCCGGCCGCGCCTCTCTACCAATCCCGATCTTAGGTCTTGGGGATCGAAGCCCAATTGTTACTACCCCTACCGCTTTGGTCTACAATTCCCGTGAAAGGGCGTGGTGCTGGTTATTCACGAGGGAGAGAGTGATTTTTCTGTTTTTTATATTGTATTTCGCCTGCAGCTGTGCCGCCGTTATTCTGTACGTCTGTAATGTCATCCGAGCCATCTAGACTTGTGGCGACAGACATGCTTTATTTGCCTTGGGAAATCTTTTGTTTGAATTATTCACTTTATGTGATTTAAATAAATATCCTGATCTTGAAATTTTTTTAACGTATTAGTTTCTATACAATGTCTTTATAGTCCACCAGTAGGCTGATTTTCTGCTCGGACGGGGCTCTTCTCTGAGGCATGGAAGAGTCGCAGGCTCGGCTGATGAGCTGCATTGTGGCCCTGGCCACAACTTCAGCCTGGTCCTCGAGCAACAACACATCATCCTTCTTATAGGCCTCAATCACAACAGAGTCACACCGACAGAGTCACAACATCTAGTCTAGCAACGTTCCACCGTACAGGATGGGGTTAGCGCGCTTGCGCGGGAAGTTGGCGTCCGCACGACCACATAAAGGTAATTTATTGGTGATCACTGCCCGTGAAATCTTCAACAACCCTCCAGCCTGAAATCGAGGGCATGAGATTTTCTCACACGAAGGTGACGTCGGGGATAGTGCCCCTATAGCCTGGTTTTCTGAAAGTGGGGGTGTTGCCTTCCTCTGGTGTCAGTCTCCGGCATGCCCCATTTCACTGTCCTGGCGTTGAAGTCTCCGGCGACAATGAAACTGTCGCTGGCTCCTCCTACCAAGAAGTCTTCAAGGGCCTCCAGCTTAGCTTGGAACACCGCAACACGGTCGTTCGGAATGAGATAGCAGCTCACGACCGTGAACCGATTGCCTCTCACCCACACAAAGCCTTCGCCGGCACCGTGACCAAGGATATGAAAATTATGGAGATCCGGAATCCAAATAGCTGTTGTTCCGAGAGTGTCACTAAACCAACCTGGACTCAACACAAGCTCAACACCCCACTCCCCGACGAACTTTACAATTAAGTAGATTAGAACATTTTTATAATATTATTAAAATTAGTTATTCCGGTTAAAATTAGTTATATAATAAAATATATTACTATACAAATATTATTTTATATATAGGCTTCCTATTTCATTAACAAATCAACATCCATTCAATAGTATCAAAACACTAAACAATACCAAAATCCCAACCTCAATGTCCTCACTCCTCAATCAAATACCAGCATATTTCAATCGCGATTTGCGAGGGAATACTAATGCTGGCAGGGGTTGGCGACTCCGCACAAAAACTTCCCGACATCATGTTCCGTGCAATGGAAGGCATTATGAATGCTGTATGGGGATTTTTACACAGATAGAGAGGAACAAGGTTTTATACTTGAGTAAACCTAAAGAGTTGTGTGTATTTTTTGTAAAAAAAAAATTACAGAAGTAATTTAATCCCTCATTATGACTATATTTATGAAATATATATTATTATTAGGTATAATTTTTTTTTAATAGGTTAGTTTTTCCAGCCAAATCATTATTATTTTATGGACTCGGTCCTGAGATGGCTGAATATGAGGGATGCTACTATATATATATTTTTTTAGTAATACCTATTAAAAATGTATGATGCACTTTATGTAAAACAACTAAATACTCCATCATATTATTAATACTCTTTAGTTTACACATAAAAAACATGCACATCTTGACTATTCAACTAGTTCCTGGTATATCATGTCTTTTCATAAGAGTCTTTCTACAGATTCGGGGTAAAGGATTAGACCTCCCAACAACAGTGAAGGACCACAACCTCCTACATTGGATTGGAGCCAATACGTATAGGACTTCTCACTATCCCTATGCCGAGGAAATTATGGATCTGGCGGAACAAATGGGAATCATGATCATTGATGAAGCACCCAGTGTTAATACTGAGTTAGTATTTGACAGACAAGTTAACATATCTGCAAAACTTGGTGATGTCTGAGATTCAAATAAAAACCACCACAAACCAGATTTTGGCCGCAGTTCATAAACATTATTCACGCCAGTGTGATTTAGGAATTTTCCAAAAACATTGTATATGCTACAAAATAAACAGCATAACTTAAACTTCTTCACCAGGGCAATCACGTGGTCGTACGGGGAAACATCGCACCGGGCACCCGCAGCCAGAGGGGCGCCGCGGAAAGGTAGTTTGTGGGAAGAATAGTAATACAAAATTTTTTTAAATAATTTAGGCTTATATGTAGGCTTTGAAAAACATATTTTTGAACTTTGAATATTACATTGTACTGTATGCTTTTAACGAGCAAGTATTTGTTTGACACCATCACTTTATATATTTGCAAGGTTTCCCCGAATTAAATATTATTACTAAATTGAATAGCTTTTGTGTACATGAGTCACTGCCATTTTCTATCTCTATTTTGCTGGACTGACCAACTCTGACAATGACAATGATGCAATCTACCATGCAATATGACAGGTACCATGGCGTGACCTGAAATCCAGTTACTTGGAGGTCATGAATTGTGGATAGTTGTGAGCGATGGTCGGTGGTTGTAGTTTTCTCTTGTGTCGAATAACGTCTGCACTATTGAATACTACGTTAATCCGCAAAGACCATCCTCATAATTAGACCAATTCGCAATTCAGAGGCCATGGTTCGTCTTCCACGTTAAGCTGTAGGTCCCCTAGTTATCATCGGATGTTGAGCTATTAATTAACAGTCTAAGGAACACATTCAGCCATAGAAAGATGTAGTGTTGTGTGTAGTGTGTATTTAGGTGGGTGTAGTGTTAATTAGTGAGTGGATTAACGTCCGCACAATTGAGTACTTCGTTATTCTCATAATTGGACCAGTTCATAATTCAGAGGCAATGGTTCAGATTCCATGTTAAAATTAAGTTCCTTTAGATATGCCCTTGACAGTTGGGATATTAATTGACAGTCCTGGCTAAGGAAAAATATAATGATATTTTATGAGAAGACATCAAAATTATTGCCACTATTTTAGACTTTCTAAGATTGGCAGTTTATTAGACATGTATTACAGTGGTGTTGTGAAGCCAGAGCACCGCTACGGCAGAGCTTACAGAGCCAGAGCGGTAATCTGGCACAGCTCGTGGAACAATAACTCCCCTTAGTACATAGTAATATGGAGAAAGTATTGTTTTCGTCAAAATTTTCGAATTTGAGTTGGTATTAATTTGAGTGGATATACCCGTTTTGGGGTCCACTGTATCCAAAAAAGTGGGTTTCGACGTGATGTCTGTCCTTCCATGTGTCTGTCTGTGTGTGTCTGAGCCTGGATGTGTACAGAGCCACAGACTACTCCCTTGGTCCGATTTAGATGAAATTTGGCATGTATGTATTATTATTTACCATATCTCCAGCTGTTTTTCTTTTCATTTTTTTGAATTTTTTATTTTCAAGGGTAGTTCCTCTAAAAACCCCAAAAAAAGTAAACATCCAAATTTCTCAAAAATGGCTCTAACAATTTTGATTCAAATTAGTTTATTGTGCACAGAGTACTAAATAATATGACACCACCCGCATGTCTGTTAAAATTACGGTTCAAAAGGTATAAGCCTTTAAATGTAAAACTAAATTTAATTCTCAGCAAACACATTCAAGGTAAAGTATAATTTTACTATCACCATTGAAACTAGCATAAAAAAAACAAATTGGTATTTTGAATTATTTGTCTACGACTAACAGATCCAGAAAAAAGTTAATTTTTGTGTCCATGATAAACACAGTAGTCTGAGAGTGCTCAATGTTATTCTTAAGGAGAATATTAAAAATCAATTTCTTCCTTATTTTCCAACCGTTTTTCCACTAAACTCTATATAAAGTGTAAGGTAAAACTACCCATCAAATCCCACACAAAAAACATTGGTATTAGCGGGGGGTGGGGGGTTCTCTCATAAAATTCTAACAATTAATTTAACTTCTCTCTTGTTATTTTCAGAAATCGGATGATTATTTTTTAAACGATAAATTTTTAAATGATATTTAGAAACTTAAAGAATATGATTATTGTTTATTACAGATTGTCGTTTTTAAATTGTTGTTAAGTTTTGCTGGAAGGAGCTTAATTTCATTCAGTGTATAACCCTTTAGAAAACAATGAATGACACAACAATGAAATCATGTGAAATAAAAATTATGGTAAATACAATTTAGAACTTTTTTAGTCACTAATACATAATTGAATATAACTTAAAATACCTATGTTAAATAGTAGGGGGTCTACACGACAAAATAGTGTAGGCCTATGTTAAATAGTACACGATATAGAAATGGCTTTTAACCCTTGAGTAATGACGTCAGCTTTAGTTCCATCATTAGTGACCATGATCTGCAAGACCATATTCTGGTTTTCAAACATGTATGCATTTAATTTTGGGAATATGTAAATTAAAACACTTAAGTTATGATATGAAAGCTACAACTAATTGTATTTGATACCAAAATAATACATTTTCAACTCTAAACTTTTGTAAAAAATTAAAAGTCAAAATAACAAACTTTCAAACACATTACATTTTGTCTAATCTATTAGTTTTTATAAAAACAAAAAAATTATCAAACCTATATTTTATTGATAAAGGACACACAGATGTATAAAATATAGTTGTATTCATATAATATATAAGTTTACTGTATTATGTATTTAGGCCTACTTCTATGAATATAGATGTAAATATATAGTACTGTTCAGGAGACCGTAAACAATTATAACTTCAAAATAATTGGGAGTTGAAGTTATGTCACTTTAGCAGATGATTGAGACCTGCATCAATGGAAGGTAGATTAGATTTGATTATCTCATTAAAATGGCAACCATACTACAATGTAGGTACCTATTTTAAGCCAAGTATGAATGAGGATTGAGTGTAAGATGATTGTGGCGCAATCTTGTAGTCTTGTTACTGACTAAGGCTGACATGTTGCTTAGACAGGACTGTTAATTAATGGCCCAACAGCCTATGGCAACTAATGGACCAGTTTAACATGGAATCCGAACCACAGCCTCTGAATTACGAATTGTTCTAATTATTTGAGGATGGTCTTTGCAGATCAACATAGTATTCAATAGTGCGGATGTTAATCCACACAACAGAACACTACATTCACCAACCATCTCTCACATCTACATACAGTGGCGGCTCGTGAGTGAAATGCTAGGGGGGCACACAATGGGGGGTCTGGGGGTTATGGATTACCCCCCCAGGAGAGGGGGTCCGGCTATTCTCCCCGCAGCAAATTTTTGAAAATATTTTGTATTTTAGTGACTTTTTAAAGCAATCTAGGTATTAAATTTGTGATGCAATGTGTTTCGTTTTTTAACTAAAATATCTAGTTTTTCTCATAAACCTTGAAAAATGAATACTATACTCTTGGTCTTACGGATGGACTTAGTTTGGACTCTCAATCGTATGGATAAATTATATTAAAAAACCTTTATTTTTTGCTATATTTTGTAAATAAAAACGTAAATACCTAACTTAACGTTTTAGCGCCTTCATTTTACATGTGGTGTAATACACTACTGTTGTTCGTTTTGCAAACATAAGATGTTCTTAACCAAAAAATATATTTGCAATGATTACCTCCTCTAGACAACACACACTACTACAATTCGCGAGCTTTGTTAATGTAGATGTAAGCTTTGTTTTCTGGGACACAGTTAACTTACTGCTAACTGTGTACCAAAACTACATTACTTAGATCAACACAAACATAACCTCTTTTTTACACAAAAACCAACAGACGACAGACAACTGGCGTGCGGCAACTAACTGTCAACTCACCACAAATGTTACTCTGCGCATGCAGGGACTCCGTCCGAAGACTTCCATAAGAGTTACGCTTAGATGTGTCATAGCACCAGCCACCCCCACCACTACCTCTCTTCATATAAATGCATTGTGATGGATTCGGACGTTCTGGCGAGCGCCCCACAGCTACAAATACGAACTTTTCGCACTATTTTTGTATGTTTTCCCCCTATAATTTTGTTGTATATGACTTAAAACATTTTGGTTTGTTGGATCTATAGTTATAACTAAATAAGTATTGAATTATTTTTTTCCTTTTTCAAATCTTTGGGGCGAGCGGTGTTCGAGAGTCCTTATAGGCGAGCCGCCACTGACTACATATGTATATGGGTCGAAGACCGTCAACCTCTAATGGTTATATTTGTAACTAAAAAAACAATTTGATGCAGTCTGTGAGATCAGGAGTTAAACTAACATATTTCTTCAAGTATCCACCATGTACAATGTGTGTACTGATTATAAAGTAGATGATAAATTTAACTACCGGGGGAGGTTAGGTGTTAGTAAAAATATTTCATGTTCTATGTTCTATTTTTATATTTTAATTTTATATCAGCAGTTTAGGTTGTATAGAGAATAGCATTATCTAAAGCTACCTAACTGTTACAGGAATTTCACACAGAAGTTGTTGGACAAACACAAATTGTCTTTGGCTGAATTGATAAACCGTGATAAGAACCGGGCATGTGTTATCATGTGGTCTGTTGCCAATGAGCCTAGGACAGGAACCTCAGAGGCAGCCACTTACTTTGGGTAAGTCAAATTAAGTAGCCAATCCACTACATCAATCAATCACTCAGTGATAATTTTGTATTCTTAAGTACTATTTTACAGTGATGTATCAGTTTGTTTTTAATTGAAACTTAACCCCTGATAAACAGAACCAACATACATAGTAGTGTACCTTTGCAGAAGACTTAATTAGGAGAGTTTATCTTATGTGAATAAATTTTGATGAATCTTGATATAATTAATTCACATGTATCAAGAATGTTTTGTATATTTAATATAATATCTGTCCTTTAGCCAATTTTCTATGAAAAAGTGAGGTATTCGCATAACCTAAGCTCATGATGGTGGCAGTTAAGCCCGGAAACATGATAGAAGTTCATAACTTAACTCCCTGAACACGTTTTGGGGGTTCATTCAAAATGTTATACCTATATCAAATTACATATTTTGAGTGAGGGCTACTGTTATTAATAGATAAATATTAATAAAAACTAAGTACCCTTTATTCAGTTATATGATTATTATTGACTAAAGTTTCGGACAATTCATGCCATGTTCACAATGTTTATCATAACTCTTAAATGATACAGATAATAATTGGATAAATAACAATCCTGATTAATTTTTACTTTCTCCCCTTTAACATAGTATTTGGAGAAAGTAATGTTTTCAAAATTTTCGAATATGAGTTAAGGGTGAATATCTCCGTTTTGGGGTCCCCTGTATCTAAAAAAGTGGGTTTCGACGTGATATCTGTCCTTCCGTGTGTCTGTCAGTATGTGTGTGTGTGCCTGGATGTGTACAGAGCCACAGCCTACTTCGTTGGTCCGATTTAGATGAAATTTGGCATGTATGTATATATTTACCATATCTCCAGGCGTTTTTCATTTTTTTGAATTTTTTATTTTTAAGGGATAGTTTCCCCAAAAACCCTAAAAAAATGTGAAAAATCCAAATTTCTCAAAAATGGCTCTAAGGATTTTGATTAAATTAGTTTATTGTGCACAAAGTACTAAATAATATGACACCACCCGCATGTCTGTAAAAATTCTGTTTCAAAAGTTATGAGCTTTTAAATGTAAAAAAATCAATGTTTTAAATTTTCAGTGAAAACAATTAGGGTAAAGAATAATTTGACTATCACCATTGCAACTAGCTTAAAAAACAAAACAAATAGGCCTATTTATTTTGAATTATTTGTGTGCGACAAACAGGACTAGAGAAAAGGTAATTTTAGTCTTTATGATAAACGCAGTACATTGTCTGAGAGTGTCCAATGTTATTCTTAAGGAGAATATTAAAAAATCAATTTCTTTCTTATTTTTCAACCCGTTTTCCATGAAACTTGGTATGAAGTGTAAAGTCAAATCACCCAACTAAACCTACTCAAAAAAGCTTGGTATTGCCGTGGGGGTGGTTCTCCCATAAGATTCTAACGACTAATTTAACTTTGTTTCTCTTTGTTATTATTTTCAGAAATTGGATGATTATTTTTTAACCCTAGAAATGGCAAAGTCGTAATTTACGACACATTTACATATTCAATAAGAATTGGCAGGTGGAGGCATCTGTCATCAGTTTTGTGGAATTGTTAGACACTATCGCCTACGCGACCGTGTTTCCCTCTGGGGGCCAACAACCGAAACTGCTCTTGTAGTACACGAGCCTGCCACCGGGCAGGTTTATAACCAAATAAGCGCTTTCTTTTCATAGGCACTGGATGGCAGAGGTGGCTAACGCGCTACGCTGACGAGCGTAACGTTCTAGCCATTCGGAAGTGCTAGGGCTCGAATCCCGACCATGAGCAATCCCAATTTGGCTTGCAAATGTGCGGTATATATTATATGCAATTTATATATTATATGTGCAATTATATATATATATACATATATATATAATTATATAATTAATATTTATAATTATAATTATAATTATAATTATATAATTATATATTTATAAGAAAGAATATTATATAATTATATTGCAAATAGTCATTTTTAAATTTACTTCATGGAGAAAGTATGTGTCAGTCCACTGATACCATTTATTGATGATGACCTAGTCTAAAAGTAGTCTTTTAGTTGTGCTTGAATCATTTCTCTCTATTTTTAGCGAATTTCCCAGAGGGAAGAAGCTATTACCGCAGGTCTCATGGTAAGACTTAAATCCGGGACCATGTTATTTTTTCGTCTTTAGGTACCCAGAGACCAAAAACAATATATATATATATATATACTGTATATACTTTTAACAAACTGTAGAGTAGTGTACTGAATGAATGAGTGTCTTTTTAATGAGTGTACATTTTGTTAAAAGTATTTATAATAGCCATTTGGCTATTATTAGAATAAGAAGAATATATATATATATATATAATCATAGTTTATTTGTTTTGTGATGATATTAATATTTTTTTTTCACATTTTATTCACTAGAGCGAAGAATAACCTTTCACAATGAAGCCGTAAGCTATGGATAAGGTCAATCTTAAAGTTAACATGTGTTTAGTGTGAGGCGTTACGAAGTTCGCCGGGTCAGCTAGTATATATATATATATATTAATAAGTAAATTAAATAAACTTGTGCTCCCTTTATTAAACATTTTATTTTTTACATAATTAACATGATTCTATCTTTTTACAGATTTTGTCGCTTTTAAAAACTGTGAAAATGATTTAGAATGAATGTCGTGTTATGTTAAAATGTTTAATGAGTACATTTATTTAAAGTATTATATAATAGCCATTTATATATATATATATATATATATATATATATATATATATATATGTGTGTGTGTGTGTGTCTTTGGACACGATAACTCTCGTAAAAATTGTCCGATCGAGACCAAATTTAATAGAGACGTGTATTCCTACAAATACTCGGACGAGTTCGTAAACCAGACGTATCGGTCAATGGGAACGGGTAGTTTGGGGGGGTTCTGTACCCCAAAATGGGGTTTTATGCATTTTTACACATGTAATTTTAAAAAATTTCTAATTTTATATTTCTTAATCGGAATCAGCTTAAAAAACTACAAACACAGTACGTTATATTGTGGGACTCCAATGTTAATCTTATGGAGGATAGAGACAAATTAATATTTCCCATATTAATCAATATTTTTGGATAAAACTTGATATTTAGCTTCATGTCGTTGAGATTTATCCATTTATGCTTAAAAATCATAGTTTATGTGTTTATCATGGCAGCAAACCTGCATACTCTTTTCCCATGTTAATCATATAGGGAATAGGCAAACTCCTTTATTTATAGACAGATGTTGATGAAAGTTGATATAAATGTTAAAAATAAAAATTGTTTATGGTTGAAATGCCTACTTTCAGTGTTCCTCGCAGCAGCAAACCTGCACACTCTTTCCCATGTTTATGGACAGATTTTTATAAAACTTGTCACATATTATTATTATTATATTATTGATTTGGAAATTCGCTGAGTACGCAGGTCTGCTGCAACAGGGGTATTTAATATCTCGGTACCATTGGAGATAGAGAAAGACTTTAAGGAACTAAATTGTATAGTTTTTTAAGCTGATTCTAATGGTGAAAGATAATTTATTTTTAATTACATATAAAAAACGCAAATAACTCAATTTTTGAGTACAAAACCCCCCCAAACTACCCATTCTGATTGACCGATACGTCTGGTTTACGAACTCGTCTGAGCAAATGTAGGAATAAATGTCTCTACCAAATTTGGTTTTGATTGGACAATTTTTACGAGAGTTATTGTGTTCACAGACACACATATATATATATATATATATAAATTTTAACGACTATTGTTTTTGGACTCTGGGCACCTAAAGAAGAAAAAATAACATGGTCCCGGGCTTAAGTCTCACCATGAGACCTACGGTAATAGCTTCTTCCCTATGGGAAATTCGCTAAAAAACAGAATTATTAACATATCAATATGAGGGCTATCTTGAAAGTCGATTACATTTCGTCTTTGTCCGCTGTTAAAGATTTGTACTGTACTTTGTTGAGTTACTTAGGCAGTTTGAAATTTCTCCGTTAATTTAAAATGCCACAAACTGTGAGGTGCCTGCAGTAATAAGGTTTACAACTGAAAAATAAATGAACCAGTACAAATTTATCGAGAACTTTATGAATTGTATAGTGAGTGATCAATGCAGGTGGAGTGAGTCAGCCAGTCCTCAAAAAAATTTAAAAATGGACGAACTAGCATTCAGGATGAAGAGAGTAGTGGACGACCTAGTTCGACAGTCACTATACAGGGTTTTCCACTTCCCTCTTCGCCCTGAACGTTCGTTTTCATTTTCTGGGTAGCCCTTGTACTTGATCTTCATATAATCATATTGACATTTTTGATAAGATACAAAGTTTACATTTCAATATCTAAACTTTAGAATCGTTTGAAAATTTTGATTCAACTTACTTAATACAAATATATAAGTACTACATATTGGACTGACCATATTCCCCTCACTAAAGTTTCATTTGAATTCACTAACACAGGTAGATCTGCCAGACCTAATGCTTGCTTGTGAATGGGTTGCTTCTAGGTCAGTAGTTAGTTTCACCCGCACGCAAGATAACACCCGACCAGTAACTGCTGTGCTTAACCGCTGGTACACGGTTGATAAGGCTGTAAGTTCACAAATATAATTAATACTCATTAATGCTCCTTATTCTGTCCACAATAAATTATATACATTTGTAATATTATTGAATTTAATTTCATAATTAATAGACAATCCTTTTTTGAAAGTAAATTTTATTTAAATACTTAAAGTGAATCTCTAACCTTCATGCAGTATGTATTCAAATAAACTAAGCACATAAAATTAGGTGGATTAATTTGGTTGAGGGCTGTTTGAATACACTTTGGTCAACTTACTCAATAAAACATTTAATTTACATAGCAATAGAGACATCCTCTGAATGGGGAAGATTGGGTGATATTATAATCAGATTTTTTAATCATCAATACATTCAAGAAATCTAATTTAAATAAATGAAATCAATAATAAATGAAATCAGAACTGAATTTTAAAAAAATAATAGATTAAAAGTAAAGCAATAAATAATATCTTAGTTATAGTTAAGTTAAATCGGTACGACTAAGATTAAACGTCATAATGATAAAACTTTTTGGAATGCTTATAATGGTATACTAAAATTAAACTTGATATTGTAATCATCCCTAAGTTGTCCTCAAAATTCTTATAACTTGAAATTAATTGAATACTGTTTTTAACACAAAATTTAAAAATACATATTCACACATTATGCATGTGATTTAAAAATTCATAACAATAGATGTAGTAAACATATTTTTGTGAGTTCATTATTTTCGGGAGAAAAAACCATTATAACCTGAAGTTTTGTAGTTCACTAATGTTTGTTGCAATAAAGAAGCATAAATATACCACACAAAAAAAGAAAAAGGGCTAAGCCAGTTTTTAATGTGAACTTTTAGAACAGTGGTGAAATTCGTGAAAGCCATTGACCATTTTCGCCCAGTCACAGCTGTGATAGCCACCCCCTTAAATGAAGATGAGGCAGTAAGTATAAACAAGTTCTATGATTAACTAAAAATTAAGCGCACATTAATTTAACCGTCAAATCAATTTCATTATAAGTGTTTATTATGAAATATATTTGTAATATTTGTATAGAATTCTATATATTTTGATCAGAAGTCCCAGGTAAATATTTTGGCAAATATGTTAACCCAATATTTTCTAGCAGCCAGTGGCAGATATTATCATTATCAAAGAAGTATATGCAAGTTTAGTTTTATTCAATACTCTCCAGTAATTAATTTTATGGACTGTTAATATAATGTTGGTTGGTTACAAAGTCATTTTTCACTTGTATGTAAAAACTAATCTTCATCTTAGTAAAAAGATTGTTGTTCTTATGAAACTTTGATTTAGAAGTATAGTAATATACTTTTGTGAGGCCAGAGAAGACACTCAACAATCCTGCTATGTCTATACTAAGATACCTTCAGATTTTTATTTTGTTGCACTATCAGAAAAAAACCTATACACCTATGCAATAAGAAAGAATAATATATTTTATTAAGAAAATTTTATCCATATCCATCCAATACTATAATACGAGCAAGGTTTGTATATATATATATATATATATATATATATATATATATATATATATATTTGCACACGGATCTCGAAAACGGCACCGAGGAATTTCTTTATTTTTTGGAAATAACTAATTTCCGAGTAGAAAATAAGTTCTAGATAGGTCTAATGTCCAGGAAAATTCGTGTTTTACTGTAATATTAAGTTTAAAATCTAAAAATTTAACATTACGCTTGTAGAGAATAAAATGTAAACAATACAAACCAAAACAGCTGTTTATAACCGTTTGACAGTTCTTGATTGAAGACTACGGGGAACAATATAGAGGTTATGCATTAATATTTATTTTATGAATTAAATAAATGCAAACTTATCAGGTTACTAAACAATTTGTAAAAACTTAAGGATAACATAGCTGTGCGAAATAAAAGCAGAAAAAAGTATTTCCAAAATCTTCCGTGTTTTGATAGAAAACGTATTCGTTGTATTGCTTGAAGCCACTGTAACAAACCAATTAATTTATGTAAATTAAATTTCTCTTTTGCTTTTCAATCCTCATTCCGTTTATAACAAAATCAGTTGATCACAGGCTAATAATAACGGTATGGATAATTAGACAGTAAATGATCGGCTTTGGCTAAAAGACGTTGAACGGCATCGCTCAATTGACTAACGTCGTAGCCGAGTTGTAGCGTGTCGGCCTCAAGAACTATAGGCCGCGAGTTCCATTCCCACCAGGGGCGATACTTTTTCTTCAGTTCTATATTAATTATGGTGTATTAAATCGGTTTTATTTCAACCACATAAATGTTTTCATTGGGCAGTAAATTTGTTTTAATTTTGCTAATTAACTTGTAAAAACATGTCTTATTCTATCCGAGCAAAGCTTGGTCACCAGGTACTTTATACTAAATAAAAGTAAGATACATTGCACCCCAAAAAATATGAGCATCTACCATATTGGCGTTTATAAGAACTCACGGGCACCCTGCATGTTTGTTCATTATGGGCCCCCGCCTCTCTCCCAATAATCTTTAAAACCATTATTACAAGTATTTCCACCCAAGTTAGCACTTGGGCTTGGCTAAGAAGTGTTAGAGAAGGTGGATTAATATTTAGCAAATATCTTTCTGTGAACATTCCATGGCTGACTCACAAAATGCTAGTTTTACTCGTTTACAGAGATGTATATACATCACTTAATAGAAATTTATATTTCACCGATGAATGACATAACAGTTTGTTATTGCACTAGATATTGGCCATCGGTAAACACATACTGTGCTTTATGTGATGAAATTAAATAATAAATACTGTGCTGTAAAAAGATATAGTTATTACTGTTTTGGTTGCACAACCTTGCCTGAAGATATTTAGTAATTTCTTGGCATTACACAAATATTGTTATGAAAGGAAAGGAGAATCCTAGTTAAATTTCCTAAAAAATTATCTTCAAGGTTCGCTGGCCTCCCAGCTTATGGTCCCCTTGCACCATAAGCCCACAATCACTGCCAATGATATAGTATTCACAAGTAAGAATATTTCACATCAGAAGACTGCTAAAATCTGTCCAAAACACACTTACATATTATAAAAGTTATCATTAGAGATATTAATGGTTCATTTCATGACATGTGTATTATGGTCTTGTGCAGGGCCAGTGGATGGATGTAATTTGCTTCAACCGCTACAATGCATGGTACACCGAACCCGGGAGGTGGGAGACCATCCAGTTGGCGGTGGAAGCAGAGGCAATGCACTGGCATGAGAAACACCACAAACCCGTCATCATGTCTGAGTTTGGCGCTGACACATACGAGGGGCTTCATAATGTAATTAATATCCACTGATACTGCGGTATTGAGCACTACATGTAATTTATATTTTTAGGAACACTATTCATGTATTTCCCATATGAACACTATAGACTGTTTTGTAAATGACAGTGATATGGTAATCTATATTTTAATTATCAAAACTATTTTAAAAAGAAAACATTACAGGGGTATCCTTATAAGTTTTAAAATAACAGACGTGTTTTCAGACGTAAGTATGTTTTGTTTTGTTCAATGTTAACCCTTTGCGCTCGGATCGAGTATTTATAACTTGTCCTGTACAATCAGATATCCAGCTGTACTGGCCGTTGACATTTTTCTTGCCAAGACAAATTAATTTTTATATGAGCTGTCCTCACTGCTCGGATGGCCAGTTACTGGACAAGATTAATCCGAGTTGGGGTCGGAAGGCCAGCAGTACTGGCCACTAAATATAATCATATGTTTCTTTTTTGGAAATTATGTGCTAGGTTTGGGATGTGCTGCAATCTTTTGGCAAACTTATGAACTAGTGAATCAGATGAATTCCCGCTCCTAAAACCATACATGTGTTGGAAATTAAGGTTATGCTTAGTACATTGTTCTGCTGTTCTACTGTTGCGTTTACTTAGAAGTGGTGATATTTAATGCTGGTTTTTTGTAAAAAAATGTATATTTCATAAATAATTCATTGTTTATTTTATCAGTAACCACAGTAGATTATAAACATAAACATAACAATAAATTATAATTTAATTTGTTTCCTCATATTATTTAGTATTTTATAATATATTATAATATTATACATTATAATATTTAATATTATTTAATAATTTGTGAAATAGATAGTGTTGTACTGACATTATTTGTTATTTTCGCTCGTTATTTGCTTTTGTCCTCACAAACATTGTTGTAAACAAACCAGGTTTGACACAAAAATAATCCCGAGCTGGTGAGAAAGGTTGTCAATCATGGCTGCTGAGCATACAAAGGAGTGTAGCACGGCCAGTACTGCTGGCCACCTGAGCGGCAAGGACATCACAGAAAATAATTCCGAGCTGTCTGTGGAATTATTGGCAGTAACATAAATACTGTTTTTAATCAGCTTTGAGATCTTTAGTTTGAAAATATGAAATGGCTTGTCACGGCACAAACCTGTATGAAACAAATTTGAATGTTAAAATTTTTATATTTTCCATCCCAACTATTTAAAATTACCAATTACCTTGTTGCACAGTTACCAGAATACATTTGGACAGAAGAATTCCAACAGAAAGTTTTTGCTGAACATTTCAAAGCTTTTGACAACCTCAGAGAAAAAGGATGGTTTATAGGAGAAATGATAAGTTTTAGTATCATCCATTTCAAATGGTTAGTTTCTAATCAAATTCATATTTTAAATTTAAAAATATATAAAACTTTTAATAATGAAGTTAGTTGTGGTTAAATATTTATTTAAAACTATTTAATCATTACTCTTATTTAAAAGTAAATTTCTTAATTAATTAAACACACACAACTTAATTTGATTGCTTATTTACTAAATCACCTCAGATTAATGATTATTTAAAGAGAAAACATAAAACTCAATTTTTAACTAGATCATACTATGTAGAGAAATGTAAGTATTTGACCGAAAAACAAAATAATGAAGTCGCTCAGTCAGTTCCAAATATCAACAAACCCCTTGTCCCGGAGCAAGGCTCAAGGTCATTTTTTATTACCTACTGCCGCTATTGTCTGACCACCTGTCCACCTCGCTTATCTCTTAACAAAAATAGCTTACACCCGATTTAACTGAGAATCACCAATTTAATGTTTTTATTCATGATTCACTGATAAAACATTTAATATGTACATTATAATAGACAATTTAGAATAATGTCAAATACTCAAGGTTTAGTTTTTGGAATTAATATTATTAAAAAACTATGGATCTACTTTTTTGCTTCGTAAGAAATGCAATGGAAGCTGTCAATTGATACTGCGATGAAAAAGGAGCCATTATTAAAACTAAATTAAACAAACTATGATTTAAATAAATACAATTCAATTTTGGTTGTTAATATTTTTTGATGTATTTTTTGTTACTATTGATGTCTGTTGTGTCCAGCGGAGGAATACCTAACCATAAACAACTCCCATTAAAATTGTAATCGTCATGTCACGTAAGCTGTTGTCCTGTTAAAAACTTCTCTGACTTGTTTGTCAATTTTGAGAAAGGATTTAAAATCAGTTTGAATAACAAAATAAAAAGGAAAATTGGATTGCACAAACATAGACAATAAATAAATTTGTTTCAAAACCTGAAAATCGGTATAAGCTATGCCATTAGGATCTACTGCATCGGGACTCGGGACTCGCTCGATGCATCGGGACGCTCGATGCATCGGGATTTCGATTACCTCTGTATCGAATCGCGATTCGATGCATCGAATCGAATCGTATCGAAATTTCGATACATTTTCGATGCATCGCACACCCCTAATATTTGGTAGTTTTTTGTAAAAAAATGTATATTTCATAAATAATTCATTGTTTATTTTTATCATAACCACAGTAGATTATAAACATAAAATAACAATATATAATTTAATTTGTTTCCTCATATTATTTAGTATTTTATAATATATTATAATATTTATACATTATAAAATTTAATATTATTTTAATATGTGAAATAGATAGTGTTGTACTGACATTATTTGTTATTTTCGCTCGTTATTTGCTTTTGTCCTCACAAACATGTTGTAAACAAACCAGGTTTGACACAAAATAATCCCGAGCTGGTGAGAAAGTGTCAATCATGGCTGCTGAGCATACAAAGGATTAGCACGGCCAGTACTGCTGGCCACCTGAGCGGCAAGGACATCACAGAAAATAATTCCGAGCTGTCTGTGGAATTATTGGCAGTAACATAAATACTGTTTTTAATCAGCTTTGAGATCTTTAGTTTGAAAATATGAAATGGCTTGTCACGGCACAAACCTGTATGAAACAAATTTGAATGTTAAAATTTTTATATTTTCCATCCCAACTATTTAAAATTACCAATTACCTTGTTGCACAGTTACCAGAATACATTTGGACAGAAGAATTCCAACAGAAAGTTTTTGCTGAACATTTCAAAGCTTTTGACAACCTCAGAGAAAAAGGATGGTTTATAGGAGAAATGATTTGGAACTTTGCAGACTTCAAAACAGACCAATGTAAGTTAAATTATAAAATTAAGATTGCCACTTTTGATTATGTAACCTTAAATTCACAGGCTAGTACCGGGTGTTTCAAAATGAACAGTACATGTTTTAACACTTTATTAGATCTAAAAGCCATAAATGACATATTTAATGAAAGAGCAGTTAGTTTTATAATTGTTGGTATCTGTTTGCTTAGTCACACAATGTTTCTGCTAAAAAGCGTAAGCATCAAAGTTTATACAATTATCGAATAGAACCATGAGTTTGCCTTTTGGCCTCAAAACGGAGTGCTCACAAAAAAACCTGTAGCAAATGACTACTTAGTAAACTATTACCCTTGATAAAACTCATATCTATACAACACTATTATTTCGTATTCTCACACCTAATCTTGAAATATTAATTTTAATACTGTATATTAAAATTTAAGCCATAGATATTTGAGTAGTACATATTAATATAAATATATAAATATTTAATAACTTTTTCTTTTACAATTAAATGTGAAAATAAAATTACATTTTACATTTAACTTCATAGTCAAAAATTCCTTAATTTATTTATAATGTACTAGTGTTACCCGTCGCCTGTTGCAGTGATGTACAAAACAAATTTATTAGGTTTAGGTTCGCTGGCAAAAATAAAACATATTATAATTATTATTAACTTTCTCAATTTGTTACATATCCAGGTATTTTAAGCAAAACATTTGTAAGATATGAAATTTGTAATGAAAACATATACGAAAAATTGAGACAGACTACGTCATCTTACACCAGGGTACCTTTGATCATTTTACAGCCTGGTAAATACACACTCACGCACGCACATGCAAACACACACAAAATCAAATATTCGATAATAATAATACACAATATCAACCGTTTATATTTCAGAGAGCAAAAGGAAAATCTAAAAAAGCTGATTATTATAATAAACGTTGTAATTATTTTTAATCTCGCCAACATATAAACATTTGATTTTTAATCATAAAATTAATCCCCAAAATCTTTACTGAAAATAATTCTATTTATACAGTAATTAGATGCCATTGAGTACTATTTTTTGCTTGCTTCTTTGGCTTGTTCAAAGGTTAAAGTAAAAACAGCTGCTGTTTATACCTTTAGACAACATATTTTGGAATCAAAAAAAAAAATATAAATTTAAGAAGTGGGTATATACATGAAATTATACAAAAACTATTAAACCACAAAAGAAACCATATAGTCTAATAATAGACCAATTATGAGTGAGTGGGGCTTTGAAAAATACAGAATATTTTAAAATGAAAATTGTAACTAAAAACAGATCAAAAACTGTTACTGAAAAATAATAAATAATATTGAATTAGTGAAGTGAAATAAATATTAAAAATATATATGATTGATTCAAACATATTTAAATATAATATAAAAACAATAAAAATATTTTATAGTGATAGTAAACATGATTAAAAACAAAAACTAAAGCAAAAAAACATAAAGGTTTAATTTCTCCAATGATTAACATAATGTATAAAGTAAAACACATAAACTATGATTATGCTAAAAAATAAACAGATAAATTTATAGTTAATAAAAAAAAAAATAAAAATATAAAAAAAAAAACGTGATAATTGTTTTATCGATATATATATTTTCACAGAAACAAACATATAAACAATACCAATACACACATATAACATATAAAATTAAAAAATAACATAAAAATGGTTACAATAAAGGTAAATGGTTAATATAAAAATTATTTGAAAAAAAAATTAATATTCAATATCTGTGATTTATTGATGTAAAAAAATGAAAAAAATACAAAACAATTTATACAAAATATAGAAGAAGATATAAAATAAAAAAATAAATCATAAAAGAAATGTTGTATAAAAAATATATGAATAAAAGATTAGATACATTCACAAGAAAAAAAAAACAGGCATTTGCTCATGCCACGCACATACACACACAAACACACACACACATACATACACAACTCACTCACACATTCATACACTATGTTTTTGTGCAGTTGAATGGTTGTGTGCCAAGCCTCTGTAAGCCTGTAGAATTTGAAAGTTTTTTATATTAATTTGATTACCGATAGTAATTGTATTTGTAACTCTTTTGTTTAGTTTTAAAAAGTGCTTCGCTCTAGTGGAACAGTGATACAGGCTTAAGCCTTTTCCAGTTGTTGGTTTTTTATTTAAATGTTTTGTTGTAACTATATTTTTAAACTTGAAGTTGACAGGAATTAAATTTATTTAATTTTCAATAGTTTTTAAATTGTTAATGTTGTCAAATTAATTTTGCTGTACTATACTGTTTATGTTATTTAGATAAAAATTAAATTGCATATTTTTAGTGATGATATTGATTTTGTTCTTTCAGCAATAACTCGAGTGGGTGGCAATAAGAAAGGAGTTTTCACTCGACAAAGACAACCAAAGACATCAGCCTTCTTCGTCCGGAAAAGAAACTTTGAACTTGCGGCGATATTGGATGGAGCACCAATGCCAGATGACTTGGAGTTATACTCAGCACCCAGGGTCAGAACTGAACTTTAATTTGTTATATTGAGACCACATCTGATAACAAACAAAACTTTTTAGAGATCTAACTTAGTTATTCATGTAAACCTTATTAGATATGGAACTTAACAACATTTAACGTAATAATCAGTGTAGTCATAATTATTGAGACCAAAATAGAGAGACTGCTCTAGGTCATAAGAGCAACAAAAATTAATATACTTGGAATAAACATATTTAATATTTTAAAACACAATCAATAATGCAACTACCGAATACAGGAGGTGATGATAATATTTTCTTATCTGTGACAGAAGTTGAGAATATTCATTTAAATGTTAAAATTTTTACTTACAAGATTAGTAATATGCAGACACAAATTACCATTCGTGGACCCATTAATATATTATAACAATCATCTTGTATTTATTAAATATTTACTAAGAAAAAGTTAGGATTCTGTTATTGAACTAAAACTGTTTTCTGTGAAAACATTATTTATAAGTTATTACTTTTTAAAAGGACAACAATTTTACTACTTAGGGAAATAAAAATTATATATTCTGAGGTGTTATTCATTTAACCAATAATATCCACAACCAATTACCACAAAATCAACTTAATAAATTGCTTTTCTTTTGTATAAGAGATGTAGACAGTACATAATTAGTATATAAAAAGAAGGAAGAAACAATTTAAAATAAAACAATCCAACAAGGTAGTGATTGATATTATTAGCGATAATGAAGTTTAATAAAAACGACTTCGAATAGTGAGTGTTTGGTTGTTAAAGGTCTGACTCAACTCATCTTTTTCCATGTCTACTTTTCGTAATTAATTAACATATGGTATCTTGAGGGACCAGTCTTGAGTGTACACAAGCCGTGTCAGCGTAAAACAAGATTGGAAAAATAATCCTGGTGTAGAACACAACTGTAATAATTGTAATTGCAATGCACAGTACACTGGATATGGATATAAAAATGTACTTACGCTGGCATTCTCTTATAATAAGATAAAACATTTGAAAATACTTGGTTATAACTTATGAGAAAGTTGTTGCTTAGGAAAAATATGAGTCTGAAAAGACTTGAATTTATAACACTATTGGTATTTGAGAAATATATAAAAAATTTAATTGAATATATTAATTATTTGAACTTTGAACTGAGGTTGATCGTTGTCAGTAAAATATACAGCTATGCACCATTTAGTGTAACAAAATTTGATTAATGCCTAATTATCCAATAGAGCAAACCCCAAAAAATCCAGTTTTTAGAGCCACCTTTGAATGTGCAACTGTAGTTCAGACTCTATATAAAACTAGCTGACCCGGCGAACTTCGCAACGCCTCACAGTAAACACATGTTAACTTTAAGATTGGCCATGTTCTGAAGTCGAATAGCAATACGGCTTCATTGTGAAAGGTTATATATTCTGGGTCGCTGCATAGTGAATAACAACACTGAAACGATAAAACATATTAATATCATTCCCATAAAACAAATAAATCTGAGTGGATTAATTCACAATTTTCAAATCCAATCCAAACCCAAACGAAACCTAACTGTAATACGGCTTTTATAGGAAAGATATACAACAGCTGATTATTATAATAAACGTAATAATATAAACATTGTAATTATCATATAAACACGTGACTTTAATCAGACAGAAAATAAAAATATAAATACATAATCCCCCAAAACCGTTAACTATTAACAAGGTGAATAAAGCTGTTCATTTTTTACAGTACACATTTACTTCATAGTTTAACATTAATGAATGATTCAGATGGCACTGGATAGTAAAGCATACAGTATTGCTAATGGAAAGTAAACCAATCAGCTGTAGCTAAGAAATCAAATGTTTTCATTGTAGACAATTTGTAAACAAACTTACTCTCCATAAGGTTAACATTAGAAATTTAAAACGCCATAAAATAGAAACTTATGGGGTTTTCGAAAATATTTTTTCACTAAAACCTTCCCGGACACATATAGAGCAACTTCCTAAAATTTCATGGCGATCGGATGAGTAGTTTGGCAACGCATAAAGGACATACATACAGACATACATTCAATTTTATATATAGAGATTAGAAGAAAACATTTTTACGTCTAAAATTCGTGGAAAGGAAAGCAAAAAACAATTTCAATGACTTTGTACGTTCATTGGGACTATTACAATATTACTTCGGGACTCTCAAAATACCAATATTAAAAACTTTTATAATAGCACTAGCAGTAAGCCCGTACTTTGTACTGGTTGTAGGATTCAATTTAAAGAAGAAAGAATATCACACCAAAATGTAAACCTGAAATCATAAACCAATCAGTAAAAAGAAAATAAATCAATACCCAGCTTTATATTTAGTATTTATTTTGAATTACATGGATTAGAAAATTTATACCATTACTGTATTAAAATTAGTTGTATGTTAAGATAACTTTTTAATATAGTATGATTTCTAAAAAGGTTTAAAATCGATGCCCAATATAAACTAAATAATATTAATTTGACAGCTGTTTTTCTTTCTATTAAATCATTAAACTACAAAGACAGCTGATTATTACCAGTAGGTTATTCATTGGAAACTGAAGCAAAATGTGACTAATATTGCGTAAAAGGTGGATTTTTAAATGCTCATTATTTACTTCCCAAGGGGCGGCGGACAAATTCAAGCATTGAAAAACCACCTCTGGAATGTAAAGAATGCATTAAATAAGTTTCATTTTTTATCAGTTCTCCTGTTTTCTCAGAGAAGACGGTGTAAAATGCCTCTTGGTACGTCACAGACAAAAATTGAGATAAGACCGGTTTCGGCTTCTCTAACGCAGTTATCAGTTCTCCTATTTTCTCAGAGAAGACGGCGTAAAATGCCTCTTGGTACGTCACAGACAAAAATTGAGATAAGACCGGTTTTGACTTCTCTAACGCACGAAAAGTAAAAATAACTAAAAAATGAATAAGTCTGAGCAATGTACAGACAAAACTAATTTTATTTATATAGATTAAAGTTTTATAATATACGTAGAATAGCATTTTCAACAAAAATAAACTGAGTAAAATTTTAGTCCATTAACACTTAGTAGCCCATTAACCCTAGAAGTGGTTAGCTTTTTACTATTAACTGTAACATAACTATAATTACTTATATCTTCTTAAAATATTAAGTATAAACAAAAAAGGATAATACATACACCCCCTTATAACCACTAACCACAAAAGCAAAACAGGTGTCCACTGCAATCCCAATTAAGCCTACAAATGCCGTCAACTTCCACCCAAGCCGGCCACCATTCATTAAGGTGGGCCCTCCTCTCTGCCATATTACATATTTGCAAGTTGGGATTGCTCATGGTCGGGCCCTAGCACTTCCGAATGGCTAGAACATTACACTCATCAGCGCAGCTCTCTAGCAGGACGAGTGTATAGGAGTAGAAAGTGCTTACTTGGCTATAAGACATATCCTAGTGGCAGTTTAGTGAACTGCTTGAGCAGGTTCAGTTGCTTGCCCCCAGAAGGCAACACGGACGGTCATGAAGGTGATAAGTTCACTAAATTGACGACAGATGCCTCCACCTGCCACTTCTTATTGTATTTGTAAATGTGTCGTGAATTGCAGCTTTAACACTTCTAGGGTTAAACAAGAAGTTGAATATAGAAAAAATGAACATCAATCTGGGGGAATTTAATTCATCAAAGAATTTATAACATCAATATTTCTCTTTACTACTAAAGGGTAACTCTACAGTTTTTGTGAAAATTAATCATCCAGGACCTTTGTAAGTTGTGGATAAGAAACATTATAAATACCAGAATATTTTAGTAGTTTATTAAAAAAAAATTGAACTACATAGCTTCAGGCCATTCAACAACAGGTACATAATATAAAACTTCATAAAATTAAATCTTAAAAGAATGTTCCATACATTTGATTTTCCATGTGAATAATTTATTATTAACTTTTGAAAGATATATTCCTTGAGACAAACTTTGGTTTTTGGTGAAAGAATAACCACAAAAAAGTATTCCAAAAATAAATTAGTTGCATGCTAAGGGTTGCCAATTTTGTATTTTTAATGGACAGTTTATATTTTTGGGTCTATGTCCTTGTATATAAAAGGAATGCTGTTTTTTTGTAAGCGACACAAAAAAAGAAGAAAAATGGCCTATTTTCAAAGAGCCATAAAATATTTGCATTTACTTCCCTGTGGGAAATAGGTTAGATCATGGATATGCCTGAAGGGAATGTTTTCAGTTCATCCAAACAGCTGTTCTTGTTCTTATTTATTAAAAATTCAATAAGATAGCTCTGGTATTTTTTTTGGAAACCTGTTTCAAATTTTTATCTTCAAAATTGCCAACACCACCCCTCCCCAGGTGTCAAAATGGTGCCTAGCTGACATTCATTAAAGCTATGGGTGTGTGAAGGCTCGAATCATCAAGCTTTTTAAAGCTTGGCTCGAGGCGTTTTGAAAAACCTCAAAATTTGAGCCGAGTTTTGTCAAGTATAAACATTCTTAATTTACACCACAATTTTAAATAACTCTGTTTATACGGTCGTTTTTACATCTGTAAGCGTGATGAATTCAGATAGAAGGAAGAAGTAATGTTGACTTATTTTGAGATGTCGTAATAAGAAGCGAAACAGACGACAGTGTTCTCAATCAGATGAAACTTAACAAAGCAATCAGCTGTATCGCTGCCGACTCAAAATTATCTTATACTTCCAGATGTATAGAGTACGCGTAAATTGAGTAGTACGATCAGGCACTTTTTGCATTTAGAAAACGTAGACCCATGTTTTATTTGTTCAATGTTCCACAATTGAGTATTTTTCCTCATTCAAACTAATTTTAGTATTCTTAGAAAAGTACATGCAAAGAAAAATACTAATAATCATAATTAATTGAATTATATCATAGTTAGATAATAGTTTAGTTTTAATAATGACTTCTTTGCTTCATCAACTGACAGCTTCCATTGCCTTCCTTACGCAGCAAAAAATTTTATCCATGAATTATTTTAAATTATTCATTACAATGGACATCCATCATATTAAATGTTTTATCAGTTTGACGAATGAATCATAAAAGAAAACATTAAATTCAAGATTCTCAGTTAAACCGGGTTTAAGCTGCTAATGATAAGAAATGAGGGGATATGGGCAGACAAAGTGCAATGAGGAACAAAATATATGACCTTGAGCCTTGCTCAGGGGGAGGGGGCGAGGGGTTTGTTGACGTTTGGAACTGACTGTGGAACTTCACTATTTTACAGTAAAATACTTTCATTTCCCTACATATTATCTTGACTATCCAATATTAATAATGGATAGTCAAAGGTATTATTGTCTAGTTAAAAATTTAGTTTTGTGTTTTCCCTTTAATAATCATTATTTGGAGGGGATAGAGTAAGTTAGCAAAAAAGAGTAATGATTGAATAGTTTTAAATAAATATTGTAACTGTAACTAATGTATTTTTTTTAAATTGTATGTTATTTTTCATATATTTCATATTTCATATGTATAAATATGAATTTGATTAAAAACTAACCATTTAAAATGATACCAAAATAAGATTTTTTAAATAGGGCCTAACTGTAAAACTTGCTTCTGTTTTTATATTTTCTATTTTATTACTCTTTGAATTTTTATCTATAGTTTTGGCCACAATTATAATTAATGCTATCTAGAAATAGGATATATGTTTCTTATTTCCCAATGTTTTAAATATATATTTTTTAAACCTATACACAAGAGGTTTGTAATTTGATCAACATTTTAAAAATAGATATATTTCTTTGCTATACAATAGTAAAAACAGTTTGTTATTTGGTTGAGTGATTTATAATAGATATATAATGTACTAGCAGTAAGCCCGTCCTTTGTACGGGTTGTAGGATTCAGTTTAAAGAAGAAAGATTATCATATCTAAACGTAAACCTGAAATCTTAAACAAATCAATACAAAGAAAATAAATCAAATTGCCAGCTTTATTATTTAGCCTTACTTTACAATTAAATGAATTAAAACATTTATACCATTATTATTATTAGTTATACGTTAAAATAACTTTTTAATATAGTAAGAGTATATATAGTAAGATTCTATTAAATCTTTAAACTACAAAGACAGCTGATTATTGCCAGTAGGTTATTCATTTGAAACTGAAGCAAAATGCGACCAATATCGCGTACAAAGTGAGTTTTTAAATGCTTGTTATTTAATTTTCGAGGGTCGGTGGGCAATTTTGAGCCTTTAAAAACCTTCTCTGGAATGTTGAGATTGAATGAAATAAGTTTCATTGTTATCAGTTCTCCTGTTTTTTCGGAGAATAAACCTGGAGCATTACAGACACAAATTGAGATAAGACTTGTTTCGGTTTATCTAAAACATGAAATGTAAAAATAACCAAAAAATGTATAATTTTGAGCAATGTACAGACAAAACTCTAATTTTATTTATATAAATTTTTACTATTTGAAGTCAAACGCTATTTTTTTTATAATTCTTGGTTTCATTATTTTAAGTCTTGTCAGCTATCTACAAAAATTCTATGTTATTAATAATCTTTCCATTTTACTCTTGTAGCAAGCATGTCTCACTCTTTTAGTGAACTTTGCTTTGTTGATATAATACAAATAAATAAAATTAATTTTTAAAAATCTTTGGAAATTGAAAGTTATCAAAATATTATCAAACTAAATAATGAACTTTTTATTTTTAAAAGACATATTTTTTGGTGAGGTATATTCCATATTATCTGTTTTATTGAGCACACTCACCTATTTTTATTTTTTGTGGCTGGATCTCGTCAGTAACACACATACACAAACACACACAAAAATCGATCCAGTCACTATAGTCCGAAGTTTCGCAGGACCGAAACATTGACGTCCCTAGAAAACCACAACTGTCGTGGTTAGGCATAGCCCGTGTGCGGGGAAAACAAAGTTTTTAAAACCCTGAAGACATGGGTAATGTTTCAATCTCGCAAAACGTCAGACTATAGTGACTGGATCCATTTATGTGTGTTTGTGTATGTGTGTTACTGACGAGATCCAGCCACAAAAAATAAAAATAGGTGAGTGTGCTCAATAAAACAGATAATATAAATTATGAACTGTACAATTTGGTGAATAGTCTAATATATTTTTAGCTTTAATTTCAAGGATTTTTATCATCTTCAGTTATATGATTTTTGTCTAACAGGAAATTTTATCGGAATTCTTTAAATCGCATCGTTGTATCAAATCAAATTTTTTGCTTCATCGCACACCTATTCAGATCAGGTGAAGGTTTGAAAAAGCTCGGCTCGAAAAAGCTTGAGCTCGGGAATTTTTGAAAAAACTCGTCTCGGCTCAAATTAAAATTCCAGGCTTGCACACCCCTAATTAGAGCATCCGTATTTTTGTTGCAAGAATTATAGCAATCCTATGCATGCATCAAAATCAGTTTTCAAGGTACTGCAGTGGATACAAGAACCTGAGAAAGAGATAAAATGGTATAAATTATGATGTTTGATGAATTTTAAGAGAAGTTATGTTCTAAAAGTAAACTACAATGAAATGAGGTAAGAGATAATATTTTTGGTTTTATTATAATTTGAAAATATCACTTGATGTATCAAAATTATATCTGATTAATGATTGTCTATACTGTTGTAGATAAATTCACTACCGTCCATATGGATGAATTTGGCTAGCAGCTTTGATATTGGTCTTGATTCCACTGGGTGCCTTACCCATTGGTCCCATACCAGGCTGATTGGGGTTCATGGGGCCTCCCGGAGGGCCAACAGGTGCAACCATCATCCCCCCAGGCACATTCTGTTGCACCCCCAGAGGTTTCAGACCCTTCCCCATAGCAATGGCTGCCACCAGAGCGTGAGTGTCAGCCATAGATGATGTCTGTGCAGCCGCTCCTCTTGCTCCCCCCTCACTCTCCCACTCCTCTCTCATTTTGCTTACTAACTCCCACACATGACTGACAACTTTTGTGTAAGTAGCAACTTGCTTCTGATACTGTTCCATTGTCATTGCCACAGCTTTTTGTTCCAACATATGCATCTTGTGTTCTATTTCCGGATCAAGTTTAGTTCTCAAATAGTCAGGAACAATCGCATGGGAAAAAGCAGGAATTCTGCCTTCTGTGAGTCGAACCAGTTCTTCATCTCTTTCTGGTGTGAGGTGTAATGGAAGGACTGTTAGGTTTCGCAGAGGTGGTGACTTATCATGAGCTAACATTTTGGACAATGCTGTAAGCTGACCAGAGATTAATGCAAAATTGTCCAAAAACTGAGGCCAATTCATTGTCTCGTACTCATTTTCAAGTTTAGCAACCATAGAACCAATAGCATACTTTAGATCATTCACTCGCAAAATTATTGCATCTAATGCCACTTCTAATTGTTTTTCTTCCCTCTGCATCTTGATGTATTTCAAAACCAAAATATAAAGACACTTGTGAAGAATAACTATATCACTGATTTTTTCCGTCACTAGATTCCACAACTTTAAGACACTCGTCAGCAAATTCAACAAAAATAGGCTCCAACATAGCTTGCTGCATGGCAAGGGATGGGTTTGAAGACTTGTCAATTGCAAGGAGCATATCTCGTAGGTGCCGATTACACAAAATATTTTTCAGTTCTTTATTGTGCTCTGGAACAAAAGTCAAATTTATTAAATATACTATTTGTAAAAAAAATTAAAAACTAGAAATAAATAACTTTGTACTCTTTTTTTAGGTGGTTAACGAGGATTTTCTTAAATTTTAATGTCTTTTATTCAGTATATTAATATTTGTTTTTTGAATGTTAAACTTTTTGAACTAAGAGACATTAATTAAATAATTATAGAATTGTCTAGGTTCCAGAGATTCTATTTAACTAGGTTATGACGGGAGAAGAGACGAGTTAAGCGGAAATTCAACACCTCCGATCTCGGATATGACCAACCAGCTGTTCCTGTATATATTAACACATTCACTGCGGCATGAGTGACACTAGTGACTCACGAATGTCTAGCTCTGCGTGCAGCGACTATTCTACCACGGCTGACGCTCCTTGCGGCACACATATTTTTCACACCTGTAATGCGATTTAAGTGGGGGTTGCACTGTTATTATTAGTTTTATAAGTAGTATATATTTATATATGAGTCACCGGTGACTGACACCGCACTGTGGTTAATTTTTACTACATAATATTCTTCTACTGCGGCATGAGTCATGGGTGACTCATAAGATTTTCGAGCGAGAAGAATAGTTCCTACGCGTTTTCGACGTTTATTATTTGCGCAATTATTGTTTGAGGTTATTTTACTGTCTGATGGTTTGAGTCTTCTGTTTGTTGTCTTGTAAACAACTCAAGATTTTGGTTGAAATCAAAAGTCGTAAGTGATCAACGCACTGCGGCATGAGTCACCAGTGGCTCATGACAATTCATTTGCTGTACGATGCTGCGATCTGGTGGGAAATATCCAACGTAACCTAAAAAATCCACAGGCAATGCTCCTAATGCAACCTCTATGAAATTAGAGCCCGCCAAAGTTTGAAACAACTATGAGTCACCGGTGACTTATGCCGCAACTAGCTATATACACCGCATGAGCCACCAGTAACTCATGCCGCAGTATGAAAAAGTTATCGAATTTCGATGACGCAGTGAATGTGTTAATCAGACCTTGTGTCTTGGATGTCGGAGGGTGTACACTGCAGCACGACAAGCCAAGAAGATCTATGGATTCGCAATGGAAAAATACTCATGAGACAGGACCAATCATCTGCTGTAAAAGTTAACACGTCAATATAGACGATGTTTCTAATTTGTAAGGCAGTCTAAGTTTATAGCTATGTCAGCTCTGTTTCTTAACACTCCGGTGCTCGCGTGGTTTACTGAAAATGGATCGTGAGGAGCTACTGCACTCCACTTGTTTTTTTTTACGTTTATCAATTAGTATCAATTATCTTTACAATGTATTGACATTTCAGGATTAATAGATGTTACAAGATACATAATTTAGGAAAAGATTTTTCAAATTTCACAATACAATAAATAAATATTTCTGCATAGAAAAATTATTTTTTAAAGGTGGTTAAGAAGAAACGGGACATAATAAACATAAAATTAACATGGGCATGATACGACGTCCGACTTCCCTTAAAGTACGGTGGTAGGGGAAGAGACGCCTGAAAGGTCTAGTCTAGGCTACTAAGAATGCAAAATCCCCCAAAATACTACTATTTTTCCACTTGCAAAGCAAACATTCTTTTGAACAGAAAAAAGATATAGCAACTTTAAAGGCCGTATTCAGCCTGAAAGAATTGTATCCCAATAATTGGAAATTTAATCTAAGGATCAAAGGAATAAGTTAAATTTATCTATAATGCTATCTATAAAGAAGAGGTGGTTTCTGTATGTTTGTTTGTGGGTTAGTTGTGGCGAAACACACGAAAAATACTGAACCGACCGGTTTGAAATTTGAAAAGGTAAATCTTAAACTCATGCAACTCATAGGCATGTTAATTTCCTTAAAATCTCCTCGGGCTGCGCCCATGAACGTCCTACGTTTCAATGTTTAAATTTTAAAAGAATGAAAATATAAAAATACTTAAATGTCAACAGCTGTGAACACTAAAATTTAACAGTTCGGGAAGCAGAAGACAGTTGCTGTAAATGTCCTTGGTTTCAATGTTAACAGTTTCAGTTTACACTACTTTTTACAGTTTAGGAAGGACAAAGAAAGTTAATTTTTACAGATGAACTGCTGGATCAAAATTAATATTGCCGAAAAATTTTGGATTTTAAGTTTTCTCCCGATGCCTGTCTCTATTACGTTATTCTTTATCCTTACCCAATATTACTTAATAGGTGGTACTTTGTCATGTTAGACAATCGTGTGTATAAATTTTTGAGATCCTCTTTAGTATAAAATATTATTTAGTCAATACCTATTTTAATGAGAATAGTATTTTACCTCAAATAAAGCACTTTTAAAATCAAATTTTAGAATATTTATTTCATGCAAGAAGTAAAAACCTTTTTACTGTAAAAAAAGTAAACTTTAGAAAAAGAAAAAGTAAACTTTTTTCAAACCTTTTTTTACCCATGTGAAGGACGGGTACTTTAGCTAGTAAGATATAAAATGCTGTTTCAAACCTAGTAGCTGAAGTTTTTCTAAGGGAACTGTGTCTTCAGTAGGGAAATTATAAAGGTTAGTTTGCTCTTCGTTAACTTCTAGCGATGATTCAACCACTGGAATACAGTCTTCAGCTTTGTGAGTTTCCCAGCAACTTATTGAGCAACTAAAAAAGAATTAAGATTATTTAAATATAAATGACATTTTAAGATAGTGTGTTGAGAGGCTATATAATTCACTGATGAGCGCTAGAGTCATTTCTGATTAAACTAAAAGCCTGAAAGGGTATTTGGGTATCTAACCCTTTTAGGACCGCTAAATTTTTTTCAGAGACTTTGTTGTACAAATTATTTTTTTGCTTACAAAACATAGGTACATGTTGAAAAAGACCGCACCAAAATAGGACTTTTTGTAAAGTTTTACTTATTCACCAATAAAATCATTAATAACAAATATACAGGCCTAAGCATAATTTTTTTATCATTTTATTTTTAATTAAGTGTACTATAAGAAAAATATAAGTTTTTAAGAAAAGCAAAAATAATAATAACCGCTTTTTAAAATTCAGTACCTGGTGACCGAGCTTTGCTCATATAGAATAAGGCATGTATTATACAAGTTAATTAGAAAAATTAAAACACATTTATTACTCAATGAAAACATTTATGTGAGCTATTGCTGGAGCAAAAATAAATAAAAATGATACTCTGCTAACTGAATCTAAAAATAAATGTAAAACTGCTTGGCAAATTGTGAGAAACGAGTCTCGTACCGTAGCTCTGAAGGTTCAGGTAAAAAACAACTATCCCTTTCAGTCCTGAGTTTTAAATTATTATTTTGTAAATGTGCCTGTTAGTCTTAGTTCTGATTTTTAACGTAATGATGGCGACTATTGCAATAAGTTGCATGAGTACTCAAGACCTCAAAATATTATAGAAAATAATTTTAAGTGGAAGGTTATGGAGCCACATTTGGTTAAAGATGTGGTAATTAAACTTAAACTCACAAAGTGAGAATATTTATGGACTTTCTAATTATGTGTTTAGACTAATCTTAGATGCCATATTACTGTCTTACCTGTATACCAGTCTTATTAACTCAGTGTTAACTGCTGGAATTTTTCCTGACTCTCTCAAGTATTCTAAGGTTACCCCTATTTTTAAAATACCCCCATCGCAGCAGGCCTGCGTACTCAGCAAATTTCCAAATCAATAATATAATAATAATATATGACAAGTTTTATAAAAATATGTCCATAAACATGAGAATTATTTGCCTATTCTCCATTAAATTAACATGGGAAAGAGTGTGCAGGTTAGCTGCTGTGAGGAACACTGAAAGAAGTCATTTCTACCATGAATAATTTTTATCTTAACATTTATACCAACTTTCATCAACATCTGTCCATAAATAAAGGAGTTTGCCTATTCCCTATATGATTAATATGGGAGAAGAGTATGCAGGTTTGCATCCATGATAAACACATAAACTATGATTTTAAAGCATAAATGGATAGATCTCAACCACATGAAGCTAAATATCAAGTTTTATCCAAAAATATTGATTAATATGGGAAATATTAATTTTTCCCTATCCTTCATAAGATTAACATTGGAGCCCCACAATACATCGTACTGTGTTTAGATCTTTTAATATCTCGGAGAAAAACTTTAAGGAACTTAATGGTGTAGTTTTTTAAGCTGATTCCAATGGTGAATTATAAAATTAGAAATTTTTAAAAATTACATGTGAAAAACGCAAAAAAACCCATTTTGGGGTACAAAACCCCCCCAAACTACCCGTTCCCTTTGACCGATATGTCTAGTTTACGAACTCGTCGAGCATTTGTAGGAATACACGTCTCTACCAAATTTGGTCTCGATCGGACCATTTTTACGAGAGTTATCATGTTAACAGACACATATATATATATATATACATATATAGGCTATATATATATACATATATATATATATATATATATATATATATATATATATATATACGAGGGTCATTCAATAATTAAATAAAGAGACAAACGGGTCTGGGCAGAAAACTGTTATTAGGGTATTTTTGTTGCTTTTACAACTTTAAGTTGGCAGTACTGGGATAGGTCCTGATCCGCTGATTAATCAACATTGTTATGTTTATCACCTCAAAAATACATTTAATGATGGTGAGTCTACTTGAAAATCCCACATTAGTTGAACAACGTTATGTTATTAGTTTTTTACTCGCTGAAGGTGAAAAACATCTGAATATATACTCTAGAATGACTAAAATGTATGGTGAACATTGTTTGAATCGTGCAAATTTTTACAAGTGGGTAGAACAGTTCAAAAATGGCCGGGACCCAGTGACAGATTAACACCGACCTGGCTGACCAGTTGAAGTTTCAACTCCTTCACTTAAAAATTGAATTAATGACATAATTCGTGCTGACCGCCGAGTCACTGTGGAAATGCTAGTTGTAAAAGTCCATGTGAGTGTGGGTACAGTTCACAACATTATTAAAAACAAGTTGAAGTACCGCAAAACATGTGCAATATGGCTCCCAAAGGAGTTGACACGGCTACACAAGGAAACGAGGTTGAGAGTGTGCACAGGGCTGCTGGAACGTTATGAAAGTGAAGGTGAGCACTTCCTCAACAAAATTTTAACTTACGATGAAATTTGTGTTCACTATTATGAGTCAGAATCAAAAAGGCAAAGCACAGAGTGGAAGGAAAACGAGGACGTCGAGAAGTTTGTGGGAAATTGGCTCAAACGCCAAGAGAAAGAGTTCTTTGCAGCTGGCATAAAAAAGCTTGTGGTCCGTTGGAACGAAAGCATAAATGTTCAAGGGGATTATGTTGAAAAGTAGTAAAAGTAGTCTTTCGTTAAAATAAAGTTGTTCCCTTCCAGACCTGTTTGTCTCTTTAATTATTGAATGACCCTCGTATATATATATAAATTTTAACGACTATTGTTTTTGGACTCTGGGCACCTAAAGAAGAAAAAATAACATGGTCCCGGGCTTAAGTCTCACCATGAGACCTACGGTAATAGCTTCTTCCGTATGGGAAATTCGCTAAAAGGGCAAAACATACTGCCAGAAAATTATCACCTTATAACTATTATACCTATTTTAAGTAAAATAATTGAGAGTTGTATGTTTAGACAATTATATGAATATTTTGAGGTAAATAAACTATTCTATAAAAACCTGTTTGGCTTTAGACCTTGTCACTCTGCTTCAAAGGCAGTTGAAAGTATTGTAAATGAAATTTTAAATGGACTAGAAAATACGCTTGTCATAGGTGCTACCCTCATCGATCTTAAAAAGGCTTTTGATGTAGTCAACCAAAAAATTCTGTTGAGAAAACCTGATTACTATGATATAAAGAAAAAAAGAGTTAGGTTTAATCAAAAGTTACCTCACAAATAGAATGCAAATGGTCAGTATTAATAATGTATCATCTAGTTTTAAGAAAATAGTAGCAGGTGTTCCCCAAGGCTCTGTGCTTGGTCCTTTTCTATTTGTAGTTTTTGTTAATGATTTTAGTTGTAATGTATCATTATTGTCTTTCCTTTATGCTGACAATACAACACTTCTCTTTTCTGATTTTGATCAATCTGCCCTCAACTTAAAAATTAACCAGTTCTCTTCAAGAAGCTAGAGAGTGTATTATGCAAACAAACTAACTATCAATGACAATAAGACTGATAACATAATTTTTACAAACAGAAAAAAATGTTGGAATAAATGATGACTTTGTAAAGCCTGTTAGGTTATTGGGTATTTTTTTTAGATAGTAAGCTTTCTTGGGAAACTCATGTTGACAATGTCTGTAAAAAACATTCGTGAGTGATCTTTTTGCTGCGCAAACTAAAACACTGTGTAAATACTGAAGTTTTATTAATGACATATTTTAGCCTGTTTCATTACATCTAAATTAGGGTGCCTGCTATGGGGAAATTCTAGTGCAGCTAATAGAGACTTTCTTTGGAAAAAAACAATTAGAGTAATGGCCAATCTTCAACCCCAGGAATCTTGCAGAAAATCATTTATTAGTGTTACGATTATGCCCCTTGCTTGCATTTTTATTTTCCAAAACTTGGTTTATGTTAAAAAATATCAATACTTATGTTCTGTCAATGGCATTAACACCAGATTAACACATAATTTAGTACTGCCCAGTGTCAGATTAACTAAAACTTTCAATCATTTTGGTTGTCAGCAGATTAAGTTATTTAATAAGTTACCAGTAGATGTTAGAGATAACATCTACTTCATGAAATTTCAGCTTAAACAGGATTACACATATCATATGAAAAAACATAATATATGGATACTAAATCCGTTGACAGACTCCCACTGGAAACTAAGTACGGAAGCATAAAACAAGTAGAGAATTTCAAATACCTAGGAGAAATTATACAGAAAACAGGACTGAATACAACATCAAACGAAGAAAGGGTTATGAAACTACAAAAAGCATACCGACTTACATGGAACCACTACAACAAAAAAAACATCTCCACTAACGTTAAACTAAGACGCTACAACACAGTAGTGTTGCCGGAAGCCCTATATGCCTCAGAAACATTGTTAAGTAAAGGAAGAACAAAGATAAAAGACTTAGAAAAACAAGAAAGAAAAATATTAATGAAAATCTATGGACCAGTCCACAGAGAAGGAATATGGAGAAAGAGACCTACAGTAGAATTATACAAGCAGACGGACACCATTACAGACAACTTTAGGAAAAGGCGAGCAAGATTTTATGGGCACATTTTTAGGATGAACGACAGCAGACTCACCAAGAAAATATTTAATATAGTGAAGAACAGTAAAATGAAAACTCCTTGGATGAAGGAAACCATGGAAGATCTTGAGAACACAATGAATACATGAGAGGTTTTTGGGAAGAAAGAAGGAAAATAGAGAAAAGGGGACCATGATAGTTGATTGTGTTTTTACGCTCTCCTAAAGGGGAATTATCGAAAATAATAATAATAATATACACTCATATAGGCTACCTATATAAAAAGAAATAAAAGTACCCATGTTCAAAAAACTTTATATATACACAAAATCCTTACTGCCTAGTCCGGGGTCTATGAGAGTAATCGCCGAATAAATTATAAAAACTTTGTAAAGAATGACATTAGGCCTACATATATTTATAACATTAAACACAAGGAGAAAGGTGTTATGAATTGTTCATATGTTATTATAGATAATTCACGCAAAATACACAACGAAACACTAACCCGATAGCACCACTCTAACACAACGCAAAGCATATGGCTCGGACAGCTGTTGGCGCAACGTCGTAACACCCGTAACTAAATGTAATCATACGATGTAATGTATAGAGTATAAAAATTGCAAATAATACTAAGGACGTAGATTATAATATCCTCTTTACAATTATATATATAAAAGTACATTTGCGATGTACGGTGAGCAGCTACGAGAAGATTAAGTCGCGCCGGTTTTATCGCCGGAATCCGGCGAATGGCAGCTGGAGGGTTAAAAGGCATCAAACTTCAGTGCCATGAAGACTGGTCAAGTAGCCAATGTTATCCAAGACAATGATCATAATATGCATCCCATCTGCAATTACAGTGTTCTAGGGTTAAGTTAGGTTGATTGTTGGTACTGGTGGTATAAACATTTTAAGTAGGGTGTAAAGATAGTGTGAATAATCTGGCAAGTGGCAAGGTACCAGTATGTTATTGTTAAGAAACTTACCATAACCCAACTTTATCTTCTGCCACATCTAACACTAGCCAGCCTATATGGAATGAAGTTGAATCCCATTACGCGAATATTGAAGCTAAGGTAGGCCTTCTCTTAGTTAGAATGGTATAATAGGGTACTTACTATGGAATTCTGCACTTAGGACATTTGTACTTAGATCCACTTTTATCTAGGCATACTGAACAGTTCATATTAAAATATTAACATTTCTTACAAACCGGAAATGCTATCACTGTAAAAAGGTTAAGAAAACTAAATATAGTGTGAGACTCAAAACTCGACGTTTAATTTGTCTCTTTAATATAACCTAAACCAACCACATCACATCACATAACCAAAGCCAAGAATTCATGGAGTTTTTTTATTCTTGTTTGCCATTGGCAGACAGAGTTTAGCTATGTAGCTTCGAGGAAAACCTTAATAGGGTCATATCACAAATAACGGAGAAAAGTGCGTTTTTCTAAAGTTACAACTGTCAATTTTGGCTTTAATATTTTAGCAATTAAGTAGTAACTTTATTAATGGCGATGGAACCACTTGTCACTCCGAATTTGCATACTAAAACTAAACAAAGTACTGTAACCTTATGAACGTGATTCTTGAATAAACTTTTTACAGTAGTTTGATGATATAACCAAATGGGAACGGATTATAAGGATTATTTACTATCCGTTCATATATGGTAGTACAAAAAAATATTTTATTCATTAAAAACATTTTTTACAATGCAGTAAAAAAATCAAAATCATAATTAATCTTTTTCCATTTCCCTCATAACTATTGTCAGGTAGAAATATTTAAAAAATGAAGCTTTTTCTGATTTATAATAGATAAGAGAACATTTTGTACCACAATTATTCAAGTACAATGATAATAAATCGGTGGTAATTTTTCATTACCGGTAGTTGAAATATGAAAATTTAAAATATTTAATAATTAAGGCAGAAAAATACAATATTTCTTTTACTTACAACTTTATTACTGGCTCAAATCGTAGCCACAGACGTCATAAGTAACTGGTAAAAATTTCATTCTAATAGGTTTAACCATAGATTAGATTAGATAAGATTAGATTATTTGAAATGGCGACCATACCACAAGGTAGGTATTTTAAGCCAAGTATGAATGAGGATTGAATCATAGATGAACGGATACTACTTATAATCCGTTCCTCTCTGATTGAATGTAAGATGATTGTGGCGCGATCTTGTAGTCTTGTTACTGACTAAGGCTGACATGTTCCTGAGACAGGACTGTAATATATATGCATATATAGCCCAACAGCCGATGGCAACTAAGGGACCTACAGTTTAACGTGGAATCCGAACTACGGCCTCTGAATTACGAATTGGTCTAATTATGATGATGGTCTTTGCAGATTAACGTAGTATTCAATAGTGCGGACGTTAATTCTCACAACAGAACACCACACCCACCGTCCATCTCTCACAACTATCCACAATTCGTGACCTACAAGTACCTGGATTACAGAGGATGACGCCACCATCCATAGATCGATGAACGGATGACGTTCCTTTTTGGTTTAACTAACACTTTTGAGATATTTGGGAAACGGGTTTGAACAACACTGGTTTCGGGAAAATCAGCAACAAATAGACAAAAACACTGACCTCTTACCAGACATCATCACTTTTATTTGCCTATAACTTTAAAAATAATGAAGCTATTTAATTAAAAATTGCACCAATTTTGTCAAAGAGAAGTTAGACTCTGATAAAACAATATACTTAAAAAAAGGTGAATTTTGAAAGTTTTTTGGGTACTGCCCCCCTTAAAATTGAATTTCCTCGTTATTTATGTTTTGTAACATGGAATTTTTTTGTAATTCCTACGGTCTTTGAGCTATTGAGCTTTGAAAAAATTAAATGGACGCCATTTTGAAATGGTACAAAGTAAAAACTTGATACGATGCACAACAATAGGTCATATATGTACTCATACACGTACCAGGTTTGTAGCTGGTACCTCAAATGGTTCCAAGGTTATAACAAGTTATGTAAAAACACATATAAACCGACAGACGGAAAACGGAGTGAGATAGGTCATATGTTCATAGGACATTTTTTTGTTTTGACCTCAGAAACAATTGGAATTTCTAATATGTTGACCGGTACAAAATCATGTTGACCGGGTACTTTTAATGTACCGAATTCAACCAAATTACGTGTGCACAATTCTTTTATATAGTCACACACACACTGTAAAAATCTCGTTCAAAAATATTTACCGGAAGTGGTATTTTGTACCAAAAAACGTTATTGACCGGTACAAATATATATATAAATTTTACCGACTATTGTTTTTGGCCTCTGGGCATCTAAAAACAATAAAATAACATGGCTCCGGGCTTAAGTCTCACCGTGAGAACTACGGTAATAGCTTCTTCCCTACGGGAGATTCGCTAAAACTAGTAATAATCATGCTTTTAAGGATAAAAATCCTCTTTTACTCAACCTACTAAGCAAAGTCTATATTACTCTCTGGTATAGAGTGTTAAAGCACTACGTTTTCATCTCAATGGACTCTCTGGAACTTTGACTAACTAGGGAGGAAAAAGGGACACATTTAGTACTAAGGAAGGAAAAGTAATCTTATAAGAATAACATAGGAAGGATCCGGAAACACTCCGTTCACCGATTACACCAAGAAATTACACCAAATTGCAACTACCAATTACACCGTATACCAAGATGTAGCAAAAGTTGAGCAGCATACAGTTTTTTGTGGTAGGACCACTTCCGTTGCGTCCGCAGTGTTTACTGAGCGTCAACCATTTTGTTTGTTAAAATCTAAAACATTATAACCAATTAATTGACAGTTTGAACATGGAGTGAGCCCCAAGGGCGTAATCCAAATTTAGGCCTAGCCTGATGTAATGTGACAAACAGTTCCAGGTTAGAAACCTAAATAGTAGAGGAGGTTTTTTTAGTGGGTAACCCCGCTTCATAGTGGAGTCCCACACTACAGGCTGGCCACCTGTGTGCATAAAGCATTTCTTGCGCCTCTCCCTAAAAAAAACCAATTGACAGTTTGCTATTGTGTCTAGATGATGATAGACAATGAAGTCGGAGCAGTGCAGACTCCATGGCTCAATACTAGCGTGGACGTGGACGTGGAATCACTTGCAGAAGGTTATAAGATTAACCGACCGGGGGAGTAAAGTATTGTTCAAAGTTCATGCAAGTCAGTAAAAAACGTTTATGTTAATTGTTATATAAACAATTTATGTTTTAGTTGTTAATTCATCAAAGTTGAGCAAAGATTGGTCTTCCGATATTTATATATTACTAGCTGACCCGGCGAACTTCGTAACGCCTGACAGTAAATCCATGTTAACTTTAAGTTTGGCCATGTTCAAAAGTCGAATAGCAATACGGCTTCATTGTGAAAGGTTATATATCCTGGGTCGCGGCATAGAGAATAACAATACTAAAACGATAAGACATATTAATAATATTCCTATAAAACAATTAAATCTGAGTGGATTAATTCACAATTTTCAAATCGAATCCAAACCCAAACAAAACCTAACTGTAATACGGTTTTTATAGGAAAGATATACAACAGCTGATTATTATAATGAACGTAATAATATTAACATCATATAAACACGTGATTTTAATCAGACAGAAAATGAAAATATAAATACATAATCCCCCAAAACCGTAAACTATTAACGTGGCGAATAAAGCTGTTCATTTTTTACAGTACACATTTACTTCATAGTTTTACATTAATGAATGATTCAGATGGCATTGAATAGTAAAGCATATTGCTAATGGAAAGTAAACCAATCAGCTGTAGCTAAGAAATCAAATGTTTTCATTGTAGACAATTTGTAAACAAACTTACTCTCCATAAGGTTAACATTAGAAATTTAAAACGCCATAAAATGGAAGCTTATGGGGGTTTTGAAAATATTTTTTCACTAAAACCTTCCCGGACACATGTAGAGCAAATTACTAAAATTTCATGGCGATCGGATGAGTAGTTTGGCAACGCATAAAGGACATACAGACATACATATACATTCATTCATTCAATTTTTTTATATAGAGAAGATTAACTTATAGTTATTTTTATCTGTGCATGTTGAAAAATAGTATATTTCATTACAAGGGTGGAAAGTGGTTGTTTCCGTGCCACGATCGAGTTTACAAAAAAACACTTTGGTTTAAAAACCATTTTTTAACTTACTTTTCAAAACTAATTTTTAGTTGCCCATTTGATTCCCTCAGTACCGGTACAATGGCAACAGTAATACCCTACTGTTTTACAGATTTTTTATATTTTTTTTATTAACCATTTTTATTTACAATCTATTCAAGTTAGTAGAACATTTAGTAAATCAAAATAACAAAATAAATCACATGGGTTAGTCCCTAGTCAGCACAAGGATTAACAAATTACAAAAGGAAATCAAAATTTAGAATCTATGAGGCAGGTCTAGCACAGAGCACCTTTTAAGTCTATACACAGCGTTGCTGTTGTCCAACAGGCTTAGCGCTAGGTGGTTTGGGTGAACTGCTAACTTCTTTTGGTAGCGGTTGCTAAATGTAGTTATCTCTTGTTTCACTGTTAAAATGTTTGTATCTCTATGTAGAATTTCGTTATTTATGTACCAGGGGGCATTCAGAATACTTCTTATAAATTTGGATTGAAAGCGTTGTATAATTTCAATGATGGAATTACTTGTGGTGCCCCAAAGCTGAATACATAAGTCCACAATGGTTTTAATAAAATCTTGTACAGTAGTAATTTGTTGTTGATGGATAGTTTTGATTTTCGATTGAGAAGCCAATAAAGTTTTTTAAATTTCAAATTTAGAGCCATTCTTTTATTCCATACATGAGAGCGCCATGTTAATCTGCGATCGAGATGCATGCCAAGATATTTGACCTCTTCGACCTGTGGGAGTAGCACATTGTTGAAAGAGACTGGAGGGCAAGTTTCATGTCTAGTTGTAAATGTATCATGAGCAGACTTGTTTTCATTTACTTTTACTCTCCAGCTTACTAGCCACTTTGACAATACATCTAACTCCAACTGGAGCAAATGTGAAGCAGTTTGTGGATTTTCATGTGATGCCAATATAGCGGTATCATCAGAAAATGTGGCCACAAACACATTGGGATCCAAGGGTATAACAGAGGTGTATAAGGTGTACAGAATTGGCCCTAAGACACTTCCTTGTGGAACGCCTGCTCTAATTTCAAAAGGTTGTGTGTAGAAATCTTTAAACTTGACTCTGAAAAACCTATCTGTAAGGTAGGACTTTATAATATTAAAGTAAGTATGAGGGACCTTCAATTTAAGTTTATACAGAAGGCCCTCGTGCCACACCTTGTCAAAAGCTTGACTTACGTCCAGAAAAGCCGCAGAGCAATACCTTTTAGTTTCCAAGTCTTCTTTAATAACATCGACAACTCATCTATGAACCTGTTCAATGGTGGAGTGTTTTTTTCGAAAGCCAAATTGATGGTTAGGAATCAAGTCGTTCCCCTCAATTATCGTTTGTAGACGTCCTAGGAATAGTTTTTCAAATCCAATACTATAATACGAGCAAGGTTTGTATATATATATATATATATATATATATATATATATATATATATATATATATATATATATATATATTTGCACACGGATCTCGAAAACGGCACTAAGGAATTTCTTTAAATTTTGGAAATAACTAATTTCCGAGTAGACAATAAGTTCTAAATAGATCTAATGTCCAGGAAAATTCGTGTTTTCTTGTAATATTAAGTTTAAAATCTAAAAATTTAACATTACGCTTATGGAGAATAAAATGTAAACAATACAAACCAAAACAGCTGTTTATAACCGTTTGACAGTTCTTGATTGAAGACGGCAGGGAACAATATGTGAATAGAGGTTTTTCATAAATATTTATTTTATGTATGTATTTTTATTTTTTTATTATGTATTTTATGTAATAAATGTAAAATTATAAGGTTACTAAACAATTTGTAAAAACTTAAGGGTAACTGTGCGAAATAAAAGCAGGAAAGAGTATTTCCAAAATCTTCCGTGTTTTGATAGAAAATTCGTATTCGTTGTATTGCTTGAAGCTACTGTAACAAACCAAATAATTGGTGTAAATTAAATTTCTCTTTTGCTTTTCAATCCTCATTCCGTTTCTAACAAAATCAGTTGATCACAGGATAATAATAACAAACTGTATGGACATTTAAATTCAGTATAAGATTAGCTAAGCAATTGAGGTTGGCCAAAAACTTAAACGACGACGCGAAATCGGCTGACGCCGTAGCTCAGTCAGCGCTCAGATATCACGTATGTAAAGTCGCGTGATCGATCCCCACCTATATTTTTTTCTATATTATATATATCTATATATAATATAATATAAATTATATTTTTATATTTTTGGGCTATATTTTTGTTCAGTATTTATGCCATATTAATTAAGGGGTATTAAAACGGTTTTATTTAAACCACATAAATGTTTTCATTGAGCAATAAATTTGTTTTAATTTTGCTAATTAACTTGTAAAATACATGTCTTATTCTATCCAAGCAAAGCTCGGTCACCTGGTACTAATATATAATAGTTGTATAATAGTTGTATAATAGTAACAAATAATAGTTGATATTGGTAGAAGGCTAATTGGCCTGTAAGACGTAACTTGGTGCGGCGGTTTCCCTGGCTTAGCCACCATCACTATTTCAGAAATTTTCCACTGAGACGGAAAATATTCTAATCGAAGAGTAGCATTAAAGATGAAGGTAAGGAACATGAAACCCTTCCTTGGAAGTTCCTTTAAAATCTTTCCTGTAATGAGGTCGTAGCCTGGAGCTTTGAAGGGTTTTAGTTCAGACTTTATAATTTTAGTTACTTCTGCAGGAGTTGGTTGAATGGACAATGGTTGAATGGGTAGGGATAACTGATTAGGGGAATTCAGGAACTCTGATTAATATTTCAGGATTTGGATCTTGAACTGAATCATTTGGTTTAGAAACATCATACAAGTGTTGAGCAAAGCTCTCCGCCTTACTCTTGTTGTCTCTGGCCCATGACCCAGTAGGCAGTGCAATTGGAGGTATTGGCGTCTTTGGTTGATTTAATGATTTAGTTATCTTCCAAAGAGAATAGTTTGTATCTTCAGTTGGTGACAATTTGGATGTAAAAATATAAAAAAGTTCATTTTTTAGCTTATATAACATTCGCTTCAACTGTTGGGTGGCTCTATTAAAATTTGTCTTATCTAGAGGACTTCATGTGTTCTGCCAAATTCTGCGAAATCTCCTTTTTTCTGCAATTTTTCTCTTGATATCAACAGGAATTAGGCACATTGGGTTCAATATTGTTTTCTGAAAATCTGGTGAAGATTGTCATGCACAGTCATGTATAGTATTGTTGAAAAGTTCAACAGCATCATCTAGCTCTTCTTGAGTTTTTAAAGAAACATTCAATGACAATTTGTCATTTAAGAGTTTTCGGAAAAGTTCCCAGTTTGTAAATTTGCAATGCAGACGAGGAGGACGTTCCACAATGATTATATTTGAGCTTAATGTGCAGATCACTGGTGAATGGTCGGATGACAAATCGAGCGAAGAATCTACCTGAGCATACATATGTGGAATACCTTTTGACACAAAGAAGTCTAACAGGTCTGGAACCTTTTGCCGGTCACTAGGCCAGTATGTAGGTTCTCCTGTTGACATATGTTGAAGATTGTTATTAATAATTGTAGACAGTAATTGACGGCCTCTAGGGTTACATAAGCGAGAGCCCCAAGCAGTGTGTTTCGCATTGAAATCACCTCCTGCTAAGAATCTACATCCCAAGGTGTTAAAAAAGTCCCAGAATTGTTGCTGTGATATATTATGGCGTGGGGAACTATACAAGGCAGAGACCGTAAGAGGACCAGACCAGTCTTCTATCACAACACTTGTAGCTTGAATGTAATTGGACCGATAAGAAGGTAAAGGATAGTGTTTTATATTGTTTTTTATTAAAATTGCACTACCACCATGAGCAGTGTTATCCGGATGGTTACACTGATCAAGAGTAAAAAAAGGAATTTTGAAGTAACTAGCATCTGTAAAATGAGTTTCTGAAATCAAAATTATGTCTATTATATGAATATTTATAAATGTTTGGAGTTCTTGGTTGTGATTAGCCAAGCCGTTAGCATTCCAGAGAGCGATTTTAAGTACTTTAAAACTCATTTTAATTTTGTTAACACAGTGGTCAGTAGGTTTAATAGTGAACCTATTGGTTGTGCTTGTTGTGAGAATAACTTTTCAAACTTATTGAAGAATGATTCCATATTTTTTTCAAAGCTGTTAACATTGAAGTTTTCTTCCTTTTGATTGTTTCCAGCAACCTGCGTATACGTCTCGCCATTTCTCTTTGATGTGGGTATTGTCCTTGTATTGTTTACCTGTGCTTCATTTTCAGAATGGCGAAACTGTCTACTTGAGCTTAAGCTTACCTTTTCTCCAGTGGAGGGAAAGATTTATTTTTCAGGTCCTTATAGATTGAGCATCCTCTGTAGTTCACTGGGTGCTCACCTTTGCACAAAGCACACTTAGGTGGTTCATTTTGTGGCTTTGTACATTTAAAAGTGTCATGATTTTCTCCACACTTTACACAACGATATGAATGCCAGCAGTAGGTTTTGGTATGTCCATAGTTTTGGCACTTTTTGCACTGAACAATTTCCCTTTTTTCCTGGGGGGTTCAAGAACAATTTTGGCGTTCAGCAGGTATTGAATATTGTATACTTCTTTGTTATTTTTGCTAGGTTCAAGGTCCACAAACAACATTGAAAGAGGGTCCTTAGTTTTAAAATGCCTAGCCTTTACAATATTCCGAACCTTGTGTCCTTCTGCCTCCAAAGCTTCTTTCAAGTCGTTTAGATCAGTAGAGTAATGTATATTTTTCAATACGACCCGGTATGCCCTCTCTTGTTTTATCTGAAAAGTGTGAAAATTTACTTTCAGCTCTGTTAATTTATGCACTATCTTGTGGTACGCATCAACAGAAGTGGGATTAAGTTTTATTTTATTCTTGTTCAAACATTTGAAAACATGTTCTTCTTTGGTTATTACAGTTTCAATAGCTTTCACCATTTTGTTAACATCAGCAATGTCGGGAATAAAGATAGGAGGAGGCTTTGGTACATCATGCGATGTTCTCACTTCTTCACAGTTCATCTCTTCTGATTCACCGAGAATAGTGTATCTGTTTTGGGTACGAACAGACTCTCTACAGTAACTATGTTCTTTACGCGTTCTCTTGTACGCAGAGTCATCGTTAGGGACTCCACTACTCCGTTTCTTGATGGTTGCCGCCGACAAAGGAACATTCTGCCATTCGCTAACACTTGGTGTGACATTTGATGTCGTTGGAGGATTCATTTCATCATTTTCGTCCGTCCCGGTTTTGGACAAATATGTTTCACTAGGATTATGATCACTGTGAATGAAAACAGGTTTCATATTTGTCATACTAGGTGATTGATGAAATGTCATGATAGGTAAACACACCTAACCCAAAACGTAAACAAAGCTTCCAGCAGTTTTGGTATAAAGTTTTTCAGGTGTAAATTATTAATAGACGCACAAAATTAAACTAACACTAATAATTATCACATCGCGAAAAATAATCAAACAAACACAAGAAAGCGTGTAGGCTTAGTAAAACACTTAAAAAGTATAATTTTTGAAGCAAAGAAAGTAATTGTGTCTAACTTTTTACAATCAGCTGACTTCATAACCTTTTTACAGATGATTTCACTTTTTACAACCTTCACTGGCAGTATTGTTAAAGCTACTAGCGTTGAGCGCTAATAGTGTCAAAAATCGTAATTAAATACCAGTGTGGGCAAATCTCCAGCTGACACCCGGCCTAGGCTGGAAAACTTCCTTTCTGTACTCGCAACTACAGACTAATGAAAAATGTTGAAAGCAGCAAGGGATTAAAGGTACTTTTTGCCGCTCAGGAAATAGTCGCCTCGGCTACCTCAGGTTACATCAGTTCCTTCATGGACAAAATTTTTCACTTTAATCCCTTGTAGCACAAATAACTGTTTCCTTATTAATTCAGAATTTTCTCAAAATATCACAATACTTTCTAAAGAGAAAAGAGAATATTGACTATGTACCAAAAGTATCCTTTAGATATTTTTTTGGTGCGAGTTGCTATTACATTTGCACTAATAAAGTACAATAATTGTGTAAGCGTGGGGTTTGTTGAGTTTACAAACTGCTTCAAACTATATAACCTTTCGATAGTCAGTCATGTCACGTGATAATACTAAAATGTTTTAGTAATGCTCATAATTGTTCTTTCCTTTCAGATTCCCAATCTGCAATATTTTCAAGAACCTAGATTCAACGATCATAAGGTTTTGTTTTTATTTTTTCCTACTGTTTGATTACAAGAAAATTAAAGAATATCGATATAATTCATAATCATCTTTACTATTATTTGAATATAAGCATAAACTTAGAAGATTACAAATTCTGATGTTTCGATTCATTAGAGGACATTTCATAAATTTAAAATACACTATTTAAACTGTAACAAAATACTTGAACAGATAAAATACAAAATATAAATAATTACAAAACAAATAAAATATTTTACACAAGTAAACAAATTATTCCTTCTATGCTTATATAACATGAATTTATCTTTTCAGCTATTCCAGATACTATCAGCATGAATCTGATATTTGATTTGAATGTCATGTGAAAACAAATCACGATTATGATGTTACACATGCAAACTTCTAAAAAATCCATAAATGAACAAACAGAAAGAAGTTGTTGTATAGTCTCCATGCATTGACAGAAAACTAAGTTCATATTTCGTAAATGCTTAGTATTTTGTACTAAATCCTTATCTCATAGATTGTTTGTGGTAGAAGGAAATATCCTGTGATACAAAAATCATGCTGACAGGTGTTGAGAGGCCAAGTAAGTTGAAATAGTATAAGATACAAAAAAGCTTTTAAAGGATAAACCGTGAATTGTTGTTTTGTTACACACACACACACACACACACACACACACACACACACACACACACACACACTGTGTCTGTGTGTATATATATACCATTACATATATACCAACCCAATTGAGGGAATGAAGTTCCTTATACTGAAGATTGCTGGAAGTATACCGTGTCATTTACAGAAATTTTGAATCCCCAACAAATTTACTTGTTACAAGATACAACACTATAATTAATTTTTATACTTTGCACATTATTCAGTCTTAGGTTTCACATAATAATAGTAATAAAGTTTCAAAAACCGTGCCAGCACTGTGATTGAAACTTAATGCTTATCAAAGCAGAGTTAAGGCTAAAGTAAAAGTATTTTAATTATTATATGTTCCCTATTTATGTTCTTGCTTTATTTCCTTTATTTGGTGGACCGATTTGTCTAGGTGTCAACTCAACTCAATCGTATTGATCAATATTTCTATTAGTATTGCAAATTTCGATGTGATATAATGCCACAGCTTACATTTTTAATAACACAAAGCTTAGCCTATAACAGATTTTATATCATAAAATTTAGTCATCACTAAAAGGAAAGGCCGAAGAATTAATTTGTAATAATTGGTAACCTTCATAACTAAATGTAAAACATCTTTAAAATAAATTACTGAATTGAGAATCATAATCAAAATTGGAGTCTCTATGTTGGTGTATAATTTTTCTTCTCAACAATAGAATATTTAATAATTTACTTAAATTAATTTATATTATAATAAAATCCATTTCACTCCCGATACAATTTAAATAAACGGTTTCAGTGGACTGACAAATACTTTCTCCCTTAAGTCAATTTAAACGATAATCTATATAAATAAAAGTAGAGTTTTGTCTGTATATTGAGTTATTTGAGATCAGAGTTATTAATTTTTTAGTTATTTTTACATTTCGCGAGAGAAGCCGGAATAAGACTTATCTCAATTTGTATCGTTCTGCCTGTGATGCCTGAGGAGATATTTTACGGCGTCTTCTCCGAAAAAAACGGGAGAACTTGGTTAGGCTAGGTTAGGAAATATTAACCGTTAATTCTTTCCTCAATAGTATGGGTTTAAAAAAGACCGATACAATTCAAAATGTTGTGCCTCTAAACATAGTTCAAACTAGACAACACACAGTTTTTAGACGGTTAGTAACCTCACACTTGGAATGGGGTATCATGCGTTATGCCATAGATGATAGAAGAACTTCTATTTATAATCAATGGTTATGCTTTGTGATTCTGCATCTGTCTTCACCCGCCGCCACCCCTCTCGCCCATCTCTAGCGCGCTTTCTCCCTCACCCTAAACCCCGCCCGGCACGAAGGAAATCCCTAAAATTCCAGCCAGGGAGGACAGCAGTTGCCTAAGTTCCGGGCCACGGGTGTTGACACTTTTATGCCCCCCTGCGATGACGAATTAGATACGCGCAGTGGCCAAAAGTCCTGGACTCATTCTAGAGAAGGTATTTTCAAAGCTTGAAATTGTCCACCGCCCTTTGAAAAGTAAATAATGAGCATTTAAAAACCCACTTTTTAGGCAATATTAGTCGCATTTTGCTTTCAATTATCAATGAATCACCTACTGGTAATAATCAGCTAACTTTGTAGTTAAATGATTTAATAGAAAGAAAAACAAACAGCTGTCAAATTAAAATCAATATTCGTTAGTTTATATTGGTAATTGATTTTAAAGCTATTTCGAAAATATATTATACTAAAAAGCTATTTTAACGTATAACTAATTTTAATAATGGTATAACGGTTCTAATCTATTTAATTGTAAAGTAAGGCTAAATAATAAAGCTGGTTATTGATCTATTTTCTTTGTACTGATTTGTTTAGGATTTCAGGATAACATTTTGGAATGATAATCCTTCTTCTTTAAACTGAATCCTACAAACCGTACAAAGGACGGAATTACTGCTAGTATTTGATAAAACCATAATATTCTTTAACGTTTATCTAAATATCATTTAATAATTTTAATTTTTTTGTTTCAAACATAGGTATTTAACCAATTTCTGAAAATAACAACAAGAGGAACAAAGTTAAATTGATTTTCAGAACTTCATGGGGGGACTACTCCCCACCCCCACCCCCTAATACCAGCTTGTTTGAGTGATTTTGTTGGGTGATGTGAGCTTACGCTGCATAACAGGTTCCATGGAAAAAGGTTGGGAAATAAGAAAGAAATTGATTTTTAAAATTCTCCATAAGAATAACACTGGGCGCTCTCAGACAATGTACTGAGTTTACCACGAACATTAAATTTAACTATTACTTGGAACTGTTAGTCGTAGACTAAAAATATTAATTTGTTTAGTTTTTAAGCTGGAATTTTGGTCGTAGTCAAATTATACTTTTCCTTTATTGTTTCTGCGGAAAATTAAAACAATGATTTTTTTACTTTTAAAAGCCCATAACTCTAAAACCCCGACGTATTGAAAAATACGGGTGATGTCATGTTGTTTACCTCATAAAGTACTATCAATCATATAATTTTCATAAAAATCGTTAGAGCAGTTTTTTGGAAATTTTCATTTTACGTGTTTTTGGTAAAAAAAACATCGCGAGATACCGTTTATTATTACCTACATGTCGAATTTCATGACAATCGGACCAATAGTCTCGTCTCAGGCTTTACATCCCCACACACACAGACATCACTAAAACCCCTTTTTCGATTCAGGGGCACTAATATCTAAGCTTCTTCACATCCCCATACACACATACACAGAAACACGAACAGACATCACTCTAAAACCACTTTATTGAGGAAGCACTATAATGGACCGATTAAAATTACAAGACCAAAAATTAGTAAAAAATTCTATCAACTTAAATTTTTGTTACCCAAAGTTATTATTTGGATGTTAGATTAGCCAACATCATTTGGATAAGCCATAGTATTTTATTAATAAATATTAATATTTATTAATAGAATATTTATTTTTATGAATATTAATCTATAGTCACATGAGTCTAATATTAGTTTGCCTATATTATTTCATCAACAGTTTTAGGTTTTTGGTTTATGTCTGTGTGCAACCATTCCAAATATTTATGTTACCTAAAAATTATTGTATTCTCAGTGTTACAATTACATTCTAGATCCAAGAATAATCTAGAATAATAATCTGTAATGTGTTTATTTTTCCAGTGGTTCACAGTCATGAATAAAATCAACGCACAACGCAATAATGGCTGTGATGTATAGTTTCTGTAAATACTTCTCTGTGCGGCTAGGAACCATCATGGTAGCGATTGTTTCATTGGTAAAGTAAATTTGAATTTTAATATTTTATTTAACCAATCAAGGAGCATTAATATTTTAAATATAGTTGATAATTATTTGAAAGATAGTAGGAATTTCCTCTCATGGAAAAGAAAGTAAGTTAACAACCATAATTATTGTGAAAGCTTAAAGCCTGATATCAGTAAACATTTGGAATCACGTCTTTCTGCTCCTAACAACAACATAATTATTCTTGTGCAAAACGACAAATGTCAAAGGATTGGGGCCTTGTATGTGTATATGTGTACAGTATTTTTGTTCAAGGTAAAACATTGACCGTTTTAATGTAAAATTTAGGGCATAAGTACAAAAAATCACAGACTAAGGACTTAGATAGGGATTTTTGGACATTTTTTAAAGAGTGAATGATTTTATAGTGTTTTTTAATTTTTTAGCTTTTTCAACCCCTCTATGTTTATAAAAAATTTTTTTTATTATTTTACAAACCTTATTTTATTTTATCGCTTACCGTATGTTTTTTACATAAAAGCAAAACTTTTAGTATACTTTGTTCGCTATGACGTCCCTAGTAAAAAATGTTTGAACTTTGGCCTACTTCCCTGTGGGAAATAGGTTAGATCATGGATATGTCTAAAGGGATTGTTTTCGGTTCATATAAACAGCTGTTCCTATTCTTTTATATTAAAAATTCAATAAAATAGCTCTTGTCGTTTCTATGGAAACCTGTTATATATTTTCCATCTTAAAAATAATCAACACCCCCCCCAGAGCTAAGACATAACCATGTCAAAAATTGGATGTCAGTGGCATTCATAGTACTGTAGTCAGAAAATTACCGAGTTTCGGAAAAAAACACATTTAGTCTTTACTAGAGTAGGCCTGTCTTTACTATTTGTTATAAAGGATGTATGTGTAAACACAGAGACAGATATTTTTGCTAGCTATGTAACCTAGCAAAAAAACTGTCTATATTGCTACCCGACAAAATAAACCTTTTAACTTAAATTTAGTCGGTTAATGTAATACAGTAATTATTGTTACCAGCTCTAAAGGTAACTCAGACCACATGAGTCAAAAAGTTAGTTGTAATATTTATAATTTATTTATTTTATGATTGTTTTGCTTGTGTAAATATATTAATAGTTATTTATGTATTAAGAGTGAAAGCTTTCACTTAATTACCATGTCCCGCAACGCGTCGCGCGGTACAACTATAACTACATACAGGTATTTAGCTCGAGCGGTCAATAATACACCTCACATTTGTAATGCTTGTTGATTTGTAGATCCAGTCCCTACTCCTTGGTGCTGGATTTCTGTTCTGCTTGAATGATGTTAAATGGACTAGTTCGTATATAGAAAGCCTGATCACTTCCTATAAACTTATATATGTCACTGAGCTTCTTATGAGTATGGAGCAAAGTAAGTACAACACATTTGTATTTACTTCCCTTTGGGAAAAAGGTTAGATTATGGATATGTCTAAATGAATATTTTCAGTTCATCTAAACAGCTGTTGTTATAACCAAACTATGACGTCACTAACCATATGACGTCACTGTTTCAAATTTTGGTTTCACAAATTGCCAACTCACTCCTAAAGCTAAGACATAGTTTTTTTGCTATTGAGGATTTTAAGTTACAATGATACTCCATAGAGAAACATTTGTTTACAAGAAATCCCTTAGACCTAGTCTTACCAACTGTGTAGTACGGTAGGATAAGTACCCAAGGAGCCACCAATACCTGCAGATAAAATTTGTCAATAAACTTCCTAGTACCGTACCTGGTAATTTACTGGTTAACACAGTATACAGATAATACTTGATAAGAAAGACTTGATAATGAAAGTTAATAGATTCCAAACTATTTGTGGGACAATAAACAGGACTCTGAAAAATAAAGCCAGGAAAGAGACCAAATTAAAATTCTACAAGGTGATGGCCATCCCAGCTCTTCTATATGGCTCTGAAACCTGGATACCGAAGTAAAGGGAGTGGAGTACATTGCAGGCAGCTGAGATGCGTTTTTTGAGAGCACTGAAGGGGTGTACCAGGAAAGATAGAATTCAGAATGTTGAAATAAGGCAGGAACTCAACATATTTTCTGTATGGCAGAAATCAGATCATGTTGAGCGGATGGAAGATATTCGTATTCCCAGGGCGGCTCTTTCGTATCAACCAGCTGGAAGGAGAAGTGTGGGCAGACCGCGCAAGAGATGGATGTGAAGAGGCTTTGAAGTCGGAACAGGCAGACCGCCTAATCCTTGAAGAAGACGACGACGACGACACAGTATACAAAGTAAATCAAATCTTTCTAAGCGGCCGATCTCTCAGGAATTCTGCTGTGTCAATGAATTTCCATAGTTTCCTTTAGATCTCAATATTTGAATTTTAGTTGCTTCAAACAAAATCTAGATATTTAGTTTGATCTACTCCTTTGTATTACCATGAATTTTTTAAAGTGACTTTGTCTATTCTGATAAATGACCATGATGACAATAAAAGTTTTAACATTCTTACTACTGGTTGGAATATGCCAAAATATTTTTATAATGGGTTAGACTGCTCAGAAAACCTTCACTGTGATCTGTAACTTACTGATCTCTAAAAAAGTTATGTATACAGTTATACATAAATACTCATGATGTAAGGATCAGGAATGGCAGAATGATGTTATGCTTGCGCGAGCCCCTTAAAACTGACTGTGGCATAAATATAACAGACCTCAAAAATGTTTAAATTTATATAGTTTATTTTTAAAATTTAAATAATGATAAAAAAATCTGCCTTAAAAGAGAAGAGATGCAAATGCTGACAAGTCATATCATGGTACAAGTGTGTGAGTGGCATGATACAGCAAAAACACTTATTATTAAAATAATTATTGATATTGTTGAATTTCAGAGTTATTTACTTCGAATCGAAAATTCGTCGAGAAACAAGTGTATGAGTGGCATGATACAGCAAAAGTACTTATTATTAAAATAAATATTGATATTGTTGAATTTCAGAGTTATTTACTTCGAATCGAAAATTCGTCGAGAAACAAGTGTATGAGTGGCATGATACAGCAAAAGTACTTGTTATTAAAATAATTATTGATATTGTTGAATTTTAGAGTTATTTACTTCGGATCCCGTTCAGATCCCATTGGTGTGTTTTGAATTTACTTGGCAACATACAGTATCAGTTGTGTAGACAACTAAGTAGACTAATATTTTCAGTTAGGGCTAGATGCAATATCATATCATGGTGTAAACCTCTTGTTGCAGAGGGTGAGACACAAGATGACCTTTACTCAGACTTACAACACTAGTACATGCTTACAATAAGATATTTGGTCGAATAGGACGAACGGACGATAAATATAATGGACGTTTCTACTTTACTTTTAACTCAAATGGAACCTACCCAGAGAGATATTTTAAACCTAATATAAGAAATGAGTGTGAGATGACTGTGGAACGAACTTATGTATATTATGTAGTCTTGTTACTGATTAAGGACAGGACAGGACAGGATGTGAGGTTTTAGTGGGCTGAAGGCCCGCTGCGGCTGTTATAGGACTATGTCCTCTTCAGCCAAGGATAGGTTTTGTGGTTTTGGTTGCGGGTACTTTGGTTATATTTGGTGACTGGATGATTTCGGTTTGATAATAAAGACCAGAGCTAAGCTGAGAGAAGGTTGCTCTCGGTCGAACGAGTATCTGGCTTTGTTTTGTAGGATGGATTTAAATGGTAGAAGTGCGGGAGTATGGAAACCACAGTCGTAGACAAAGCCGGGCGTGTGTGCCCTAACCCGAACGAGCGTCCGGGCTGTGGTCAGTCGATGGATAAAGTGGGTTGGGCTATGAGTTTTAGGGATATTACCATTAAAAGCTGAAACTAGAATCTGTATCTGAAACATAATTAACATTAAATACAAGAAAGTGGCGTTAAATTAGGCAAAAAACTAAGGTGGGAAGTGGGGAAGCCATAGCTATGGACTAGGCAGGGCATATTTGCCCTAACCCGAACGAGCGTCCGGTCTATGTTTGGGTGATGGGTATTACGAGGATGGTTACATTAGGGTGCCGGGGGCTAGGCTATGGCGTTTAAAATCAGTAAAATCGCTTAACGGCGCCAAATATATGAAATTGAGACCTTAGGCTAAAGAAATTAAAATTTACAATAACACAGTGTTATCAAGCAATGGTGGGAGGCTGGCTAGGTGGTGGAGAGTAAGACTAGGACGGTCAGTGAAATAAGGATAGAAGAAGGGTTGTAGGATGTCAGAGGTTCGGGCTCTGTCGAGGTGGTGAAGGAAGTCACGGAGGGGTGGTATGGAGTGGGCGTGGTATACCGAAGCATTAGATGAGAAACCAGGCGGAGTGCCCTTCTCTCAGTGGCTTCAAGACTAGAAAGGAGTCGGTCTGGGGCGGTGAGTAGCAGAGGATGGGTGTAGGTGATGACTGGGCGGATTATGGATGAGTATAGGGTGGCAAGGGTGGATGTGGAGCAGGGACGGGAGCGATTGTTGAGGATCCGGAGGGCACGGAGACGGGATGTGGCACGTTTTTTGACGTCTAGGATGTGTGAGGAGAAGGTGAGGCGGGAATCGAGTTTTACCCGGAGGTAGGTACAGGTGGTAAGGGTGGCTTGGCAGTGTTGGTGTCATGGAGCGGATTATGACGTTGTGATTGCGGTGGGATATCCAGAAAGCCGTGTCAATCAGCGAACTGAGCCAGGCCTTTGGTGGTATCGGTGGGACCACGTGGGATGGGGGCGGGGAGGTCACGGTCATAAAGAATGTACAGGAGGGGACTAATAGCTGAACCCTGGGGGACCCCAGCGTTCAGGGCGAAGAAGAAGAGGGAGCCACGGCAGCGGACTTGGGCGGTGCGCCCGCTGATTATGGCTGACACGTTCCTTAGACAGAACTATTAGCCCATCGCTATTTATGGCATCTAAGTAACGTACAGTTTAACGTGAAATCCGAACAGAAATTTCTCTCCTGAATTTTGGACTGGTCTAATTTATGAGAATGGTGTTTGTGGACAAACGTAGTATTCAGTAGTGCGGAAATTAATCCACACCAGTGAATATTGCATCCACCGACCATTGCTCGTAACTTACTATAATTCGAAATTCATTGCATGAGATGGGCACATTTATATTGTCTATCTTTGAAATGTTGTGCATTTTTAAAACATGTTGCAGTGTTTTAGAAACACAGAGCTCTAAGTATATGGCAGTACACTGTATGTGAGCATATTTTTGCAGATGCACAAAAAATGGACATTACCAAATCACAGGAGAAGTGCAGCCAACCCCCTGAAATCATTCCACCACTGTCACTTGATCACGTTCGTCTTCACATGATCTTGTGTAGTATTTTATGGAGGAAATCAATGCTGAAACTTTAATTTGCGAAATTAAGAAAAGAAAAGTGATTTTGAATACTTTTCAGAAACTTATATAAGAAGAACCAGTGGCCACAGCTATAATCTATGTTCGGTTATAAATAATTTGGAAGTTCAAACTACTTTTGGAACACTGCCAACCCCAAGCTTGACTTCAAGCCTTTGAAAACATGTGACAGAAAAAAGAAATGCAAAAAAATGGACGTATGATGCATTACAGTGCGCTTATTTATCATTCGTTCAAAAATGTATGCATTAAAGAACTTTAAATAGTACAACATAACCTTGAAGAATTACTATTTTGTATACTATCTTCTGTATTTGGTATTTTAAATATTCAATAAGAATTAAATTAAATGTTCTGACCCTGTCTATTTCTCTTTCGCAGTTACCAAAAAATCTAAATTTATTAATTGGGATGTGAAAAACCAACCAACAGTATATAATGTTAACCATTGTAATAATGCTGATTAGTTAGTAAGAAATGTTTATATTTACTTCCCTGTGGGAAATAGGTTAGATCATGGATATGTCTAAAGGAATACTTTCAGTTCCTCTAAACGACTGTTCTTATTCTTATTAAAAATCCAATACAATAGCTCTGGTATTTTATATGTAAACCTGTTAGAAATTTTCATCTTTCTAACTGCCAAACCCCCCCCCCCAGAGCTAAGACAGATCCGACTCAAAATTGTTAAAAAAAGGTATTAAAAAATGTTTGTATTTACTTCCCTGTGGGAAATAGGTTAGATCATGGATATGTCTAAAATGATTGTTTTCAGTTCATCTCAACAGCTGTTCTTAATCTTTTATATTAAAAATTCAATAAAAATAGCTCTGGTAATTTCTATGGAAACTTGCTACATATTTTCCATCTCAAAAATCACTAACACCTCCCCAGACCTAAGAAATATCCATGTCAAAACAACTGATTTTGTTCGGAAGTGTGCCGTTCAAATTTATAGAATTAAAGAAGTAGTTATTAGCATGTGACTTATCTTTATATAACAATTTTTTCAGATACGAGGATTTATTTACAGTGTGCCGTAGTTTTTCTCATGCTACATATTTATGTATGTGGTCTGGTCATTTATGCAGCATTGAAGGTACCGTGAAAGTTATAAGTTTAAACATAAATTTTAGTAACGCATAATTTTATATACAGTATACTCTTTTAAATCTAAATATTATATATAAACTTTCTGTACACGTGAAAAGCTTTATTCGCCACATTAATATTTTACAAATTTTGGGGATTATGTATTATGATTAAAAATCAAATATACATGTTTATATGTTGGCCAAATTAAAATTAACCATTAACTTTATACAATTTTTGTCTTGTAAAAATTTTATCAAGATAATGTTTTTGTTATTTAAATTAAAAGAATTTTAACCGCCGCCATTTTGAAAATATAAAAGCAAACTAAATGATACTTTGAGAATATATTTCTCTTTGGCCAATAAATATGTGTGCAAAGTTTGGTTTATGTATCTTAAATAGTTCTTGATATATAAAGTTTTTTGTATAAAATACAAAATGGTGGCTAGCGGCTAAAAAAAGGTTTTTTCCATATATGTTTGTAGGACATTTTTTGTTAATTTTAATGAGTAGGCTATTAATAACCCTTTGAAGTTTGTCCCCAACTTTAATGAACACTGATCATTAAAATTTATATACTGTATATATAAATTTTAACGACTATTGTTTTTGGCCTCTGGGCACCTAAAGATGAAAAAAATAACATGGTCTCGGGCTTAAAGCCTTGCCATGAGACCTACGGAAATAGCTTCTTCCCTATGGAAAATTCGCTAACAATAGTCATTAAAAATTGTGAACACGATAACTCTCGTAAAAATGGTTCGATCGAGACAAAATTTGATAGAGACGTGTATTTCTACATTCGCTCTGGGGTTAGTACAACTGTACAGTTTGTGGGTACAACTAGTTGTGGTACAACTAAAGTTTGTACCTGAAAATTAGGATTTTTGCGTTATTCATATGTAATTTTAAAATGTTTAATTTTTATCTTTCACCATTAGAATCAGCTTCAAAAACCACACAGTATAGTTATTTAAAGTTTTGCTCAATCTCTAACGGTTACCGAGATATTAAAAAATCTAAACACAGTACGTTGAATTTTGGGGCTCCAATGTTAATTAATCTCTTATGGAGGTTAAATAAAAATTAACATTTACTTATCAATCAATATTTTTGGATCAAACTTGGTATTTAGCTTCATGGGGTTGGGATCCATCCATTTATGCTTACAAATCATAGTTTATGTGTTTATCAAGACAGCTAACCTGCATACTCTTTTCTCATGTTAATCATAAGGAGAATAGGAAAACTCCTTTAACTTTGAACAGATGTTGACGAAAATTGGTATAAATGATCAAAGTAAAAATGTTTGTATTTACTTCCCTGTGGGAAATAGGTTAGATCATGGATATGTCTGGATCATGGGAATGATTTCATTTCACCTAAACAGCTGTTCTTATTCTTTTATATTTAAAATTCAATACAATAATTATGGTGGTTTCTATAGAAATCTGTTATATGTTTTCCATCTTAAAAATCACCAACAACCCCCCAGAGCTAAGACATATCCATGTCAAAATTGTTTTTTCTAGAAATGCCTACTTTCAGTGTTCTTACAATGGCAAACCTGCATATTCTTTCCCATGTTAATCTTGTAGAGAATAGGCAAATTACTAAATCTCATATCTTTATCGACAGATATTGATAAAACTTGACATATGTTATTATTATATTATTGATTTGGAAATTCAGTGAGTACGCAGGTCTGCTGTGACACTGGAGCATCGCTGAGATCGCACGGACCACGTCATTCCCGCCGCCACGTAGGACTTGGTCTAATGAGAGAGAGAATCCTTGTTTTAACAAACAGCTTTAATTTTACCTTACGGTCTGAAAAGTCCACTGACCATTTAAATTTCTTCTTAGAAGGATGTTTTATTTCTTATGGAAGCTAAGAACATTTAAAAATAATACTACACTGTATGGCTCATAAAAATACCTTATTGGCCTGGAACAGATTTTCCTAAGCCTGTGGTCCTAAGTCTGGGATGCCAAAAATATTGTTCTACTGTGGAAAAATTTTTGTTCGTATATGTTTTTGTCTGTAAAAGAGACCAGAACTGAATGAATTTCTATATTATATTGTATTAATAAAGTTATGAAAAACAAACGGTATCAAAGGATAAAAGATAAAGACACGTAATCTATCATATTCTTTAAAGTTTATCTAAATATCAATTGGTAATTTGTTGTTTCAAAAATAATCATCCAATTTCTGGAAAAAACCAACAAGAGAAACAAAGTTAAAAATTAATTTTTAGAATTTTATGGGGAGGACAATAACCCCCACCCTCTCCCCTGTTAATACTAAGCTTTTTTGGTTGGGTTTTGTTGGGTGATAATTAGGTAATGCTGGATAGCAAGTTCCATGGGAATAAACGGTTGGATAAAGGAATGAATTGATTTTTTTGATATTCTCCATTAGAATAACATTGGGCGCTCTCAGATAACGTACTCCTTTTACCATATGGAAAGTAAATTTAACTGTTGTCTGAAACCCTTAGTCATAGACGAAAACTCAAAATACTAATTTGTTTAGTTCTTGAAGCTAAATTTAATGGTGGCAGTAACGTTATGCATTACTTTTATTGTTTTTACGGAAGACTCAAAATATTGATTTTTGACGTTTAAAAGGCCATATTTTTTGAACTGTCATTTTTACAGACATGCGAGTGGTGTCATATTATTTAGTATTTTATGAACTATAAACAATTTTTGTAACCTAAATTTTAATTTTTCACGTTTTTGAGGGGAACGAAACAATTCCTGGAGATTCGGTGAAAAAAATATATATATATAAAAAAAATATATATATATATCAAATTTCATCTTAATCAGACCAACGGTGTAGGCTGTGGCTCTGTACACATCCAGACACACGCACACACACACACACACACACACACACACACACACACACACACACACACACTCACTCACTCACAGACAGTAAAACGAACATTGTAGGATTGACGGGGACTGATAAAATCTTGCTCCAGATGCCAATAAATCACGAGACAGCCCCGAACTTATGAACAGTATAAAAGGAATTATCTTTAAAATTTAATTTTTTATGGTTCATGCTGAATTGCTTTCATTCTTTTAAACTTTATTACCTTTTGGTGCAATCATGGCCATACGAAAATTAAGAATTCTAGGTATACCAACAAAAAGGAACAAGCTCTCCATAAAAATATGGAGTTATTTAAATTCCACAAACAATATATGACATGAAGTAAAAGTAAATACTAACTGTAACCTTCATACTGTTAATTTCATGGATTATTAAATAAATCACTCTTACTTTCTGTTAATTACTCTTAACTAGTGACCCAATATTTGTATACTGTATTTATAGTTGATGTCCTCATGTGAAAACTAATAGCCAAATTTATTTCAGTACCATTACCTAACACTCTATTTCCTGGTAATAGAATTTCACCACAATATTCATCATTTAAGTAATTAATAGTCTTAATTACATCTTGTAATTGTGTGATTACAGTGCAATGTGCCCCTGGCTTGGCCGTTTCTCGTGGTGGAGTTTATTCGTCTGGGCGTTTTATTCTTCTTTCACTTCACGCTTATGATGTTCATTAAAGAAAACTTTCTGGATCTAGGACTGCTTATAGCTCTCTGCCTGTCTGGGGGCTTTATTTTGTGTAAGTGCAAAATTTATGAAAGTTTAAGGAACTATCATTCCCCTGATAGTCTGTTAATATTGGAATTCACTCTTGTGAGTTTCATTAATGGCTTTAACATGAACCATCAGACGATTAACCGATAATGTTATACAGTAATATAATTTGAATGTGATAGCCCTGAGAGACCTAGCCGATCAGCCGATTTGCTCTCTTATCAATTGTCTATGTTTCAGAAGAAGACCTTTGAGAAATTGCGAAACTAAAAATCGCAGATGCTTTTGATGCGAGATTTTTTGCGGAGAGTACATACAGCTGTTTACCAACAATGTTACAAATTAAAAATCAATATTACTGTCTATAAATCATACGACACTAATACAATATGGGTGTAATAATGTTTAGTTTTGGGTTTTTTTAACAGGACAGTACACATATTTCTAGAGTCATTGAATGGCCAATGACCAAATTCAAATTTCTCTGTTCTGATATGTTCGCCCAGGAAAAAGTATTTGAATAGTTTTGATACTGTCAAGAATAGAGAAGTATAGAGGTCAATAGTTTTTAGGAAACAAGTCATTCTTGCCAGGTTTGGAGTTAGGATAATCTACAAAGATGTTAATGAGGCAAAATATGTGTGCCGAGACCTAAAGCTCTTTAGCTCTGTACCATAAGTAACAATCAAACAACTGGCGCAAAGAGGACAGAAGACAGCTAAAACTTATAAGAAACTTCTGGCATTTGCAAAATATCTTTTTGTTATGGGTTTGTGTTTTATGATAATGTGTATGATTCGAATAAGTTGAGTCAGAGCTGTCTACAAAGCTTGTGGGCAGATTGTTTGGTCTCCCTGACCTGCTTGACTCCCTCCTCCTATTTTGAGTTAGGGCAGATATTTTTCCAGTCCTATATTTTGGTAATAATAATTTTGATAAAGTTGTCTAGAAGTGATTTTACTTTCCAGTTAGATATGTCCGGATAACTCTGAAGTGAATCATCTTTGTGGATAATTATGATATTCTACTATATTGTAGAATGGTAGAATTTTGCATTGAACCAAATTATAATTTTTAATTGGTTATATTTTTTTGTTTTTAGAGCAAAAGCAAAACTGTGCTAAAGTGTTCTGTAAAACCTTAACCTTTCTGTCACTGTCCGAATTAGGAGGTCTGATTCTCCCAAATCAGTGCCACGGTATTAGTGAGGTGACACCTGTAATTTGAAAAATAAGATTTCATAATACATAAAAAACAAATTCTTTTAATACACTTTTTAAAATATTAAGTGTATTTTTGTTTCAGTGGGATTGTATTACATGTGGTTCTGCGTATTAAGCCTTTGTCAGTGCATACAAGAGTTGAATCAAGACCCATTCCGCCGGGCATCATCAGGAAGTGTGAACCTCCTTGCTAGCGACTTCAAACTTTTGACTAACAATTTAGAGGAAAGATTTGCATTACCTCCTGTCTCAATGTCTCTTTCCTCTCCTACCTTTGCTCTCCAGCCAGTTCCAGGTCTGAGACTTAAAGATTACCAACTGGGGAATCTGGGGTGGTCAGGTCGCTAAACACTATTTGTACAGCTCAAAAATAATATCAGATATTCTAGAAGACTGAGTGTTTTTATAAGAATTGTTCTATCTAAAAGAATACTCAACCTAGAACATAGAGTGGTTTACAACACTAAAACGTAAATTCTCCTGCCTTTTACCTTTGCTGCTGCCATGTAATATAGGCGTTTTTCTCCTTTTGACATGGAAATGTCTTAGTTATGGGCGGGGATGTGGGTGATTTTTAAGATGGAAAATATGTAACAGTTTTTAATAGAGACTACCAGAGTTATTGTATTGAATTTTTAATATAAAAGAATAAGAACAGCTATTTAGATTAACTGAAAACATTCTCTTTAGACATATCCATGATCTAACCTCCCATAGGGAAGTAAATACAAACGTTTTTTAAAGTAATTGATTTGTTTAAACTAGCATTTTGCATAGTTATTACTTTGTAGCTCAATAACTTTTCCCCTTTCATTTATTTTTACTATTAGTTTTATTGTACATTGTTTAGGCAAAGAAGTGTGTTTTTTTTCGTGAGTGATTGACTGTGACTTTCCCCACTCACAGATGTACAGTCTTTGTGGGGATATTTAAGTACTCACTTTATAGTTTATGTAATGCAATTGTTATGGGAAATAAATAAATAAAATTGCCTCAAAGCAATGCTGACTATTAATTCTAAAAATTGTCATTGCTTGTTCATGTTGATATATAATCTTTATTTTTTGTGTGAAGATTCCAGTTTTTAACCTCCAGGTTCCAGTTTTTAACCTCAATTTACAAAAATAGGGTAGATTTACAAAAAATGTTAAAAAACATAATTTATAAAAATTGTTAATACGAATCTATCACGACCTCAATCATTAAAATCTGGCTTATAATATAAATCAACTTATAAATTAACAAAGTTATAAGCTTTCTTTACTCAAATCTCTTTATATTTAGTTGACTTGAAGCTCTTAAACGTAATTTGGTAAATTTAATTAAACGTAACATTTAAAATTGTTTAAGCATCGTATCTATGGACCGATTTTAAAGTTTGGTGCCTTGATCTTGAAGTTTGAGCACAATAGATCTTAAGATTATAGTAGTGTAGTGGGTATCTAGATCCCATAAATCATCAGGCGTAAGTGTCAGATATCTTTAAATATCTGATATTGCAAATAAATGTCAAAAGATTGGCGGGCAGTGTTGTAATTGATGACTTCAGTTGGTCCCTGACACATGGTTGTTTGTTGTTGCTCAATCAGTTCTTGCTTAATAGATACACTTCTCAACAAATCTGTTTATGATTTATTTATTGGATTGAGACATATTCAGGTGGTTTAACCCCTTAGGGATCAGCAGCCTTGGCTGTGACAGTTGTTTAGTGGCTCTTATATCCCAACTCTCCATACCTAACACATTAGCTTTGGAGCTACGTTTTTTAACCTGTACTTTATGGTTATTATATTTCCTGTGTTACCTGTGTTTATAGTTGTTTTATAGCTTTAAATTTATTTCATGAGTAACAATAATGGAGTAATAAATTATTGCATAGGCTATTAATGACATGGATATGTCTTAGCTCTGGGTGGGTGTTGGTGATTTTTAAGAAGGAAAACATGTAACAGGTTTCCATAGAAACTACTAGAGCTGTTGATTTTTTTATATAAATGAATAAGAACAGCTGTTTAGATGAATTAAAACCATTCCCTTTAGACATATCCATGATCCAACCTATTTCCCACAGGGAAGTAAATAAACATTTTTTTATTAAGATAACGATATTTTAAAATGGACTTACAGTATTAAAGTATATTTATAATACTGTTTATAATACTGTAGTTACAATTTTAATTACGGTATTAGAAACATGATGTTATCGTAGCTGTTACAGTTACTTCTGTACCTTATACAATCAATTATATCTAGCCTAGCTAGATTATGATGGTTCAGATACCAAATGACTAATTCACTGTTTCCTTAAAGGTTTGTCCAATAAGTGAATTTAACTTCAAACAAAAGAAAAATGGGTGGGTTTTACAACCCCGAGTATGGTTGCTATAAATCCTGAACTGTCCACACACTGGCCGACCACTGGCTTATGACATAAGACTAAACCACTATCCCCACTCGATCCACTAAACCAGGTCATTGAATGTGAAATGTTACTTTACAAAATGCATAATGAATTCTGCAAATGTTAAATTGCAAATTGTAAATTGCAGGGGTTTGAAATCCCGCTCTGTTAACCAACAGCCAGTACAAGTGAATTACACCAGTTAGTGGATTCAGTGTTCAAGATCATCAGTGCGCACTCAGGTTTTTATTCTATATAAAAAATGAATACTTGCAATTTTTGTAAAAAACAGTTTTCATTTAAACGTAATTTAACTCGACACTTTAAATTGAAACATAAATCCAGTTGTGAAATTTGTTATCTAACCTTTCGGAATAGACTGGAATTAATATCTCACATCAAAAGAAATAAGAATTACTGTCAATCATGTAAACGAAATATTAATAGAAATTTTAATCGACACGTTGCTTCCTGTAGTAAGAATAAAGTGTTTATGAAACGTAATTTTGTTGGAGAGTCAATTATAAATGAAATTAAAACCTTTACTACAGCAAACACCACTTCCGCTAAAATGGGTTTTGGTTAGAAATGTGAAATTTGTTAAATATTCAACTTCTCCAACTGAGAATAATTTAACTATTGATAAAAACTGCTCGGCCATGTTTAGAAGTTTAACCAATCTAACCATTGAAAAAAGAGAATTACAACCACAAATTAATGAAGCTTTATTGAAGATTGAAAACTCAATGATTAAATTTCAAGCTGTAGGGAGTGGTTGGATCTACGATCATACTCTCAAATGGGAACTCTTCATATACAAATACACTCCATTAATGCCTAAATCATACATTCCCTCTCCAGAATACATCAAATCGACATGCTGTATCGAATACTAAGAATTCCGATAACAAATGCTTTTTGTGGGCTGTTTTAGCAGCATTACACCCAATAAACTATGTAAATCAACCCCATCGAGTAGCTCATTATGTGGCATATATGAATCAGCTGAACATGAACAATATTAGTTATCCTGTTAAATTAGCTGATATAGAGAAGTTTGAAACGCAAAATGACATATCTATTAATGTGTATGGAATACAGGGCAAAACTATATATCCACTAAGAATGACTAAATCTTACCTTCCTACATATGTCAATTTACTATTGTTAAAAAAGGATGCATGAGTCATTACTGTCTAATTCGTGACTTTAACAAACTTCTATTCAACACACGGTTTCGCATTTGTGGTAATTAAAGACAATGAAACAGATTTTCAAGAAACTTATAGTGATGAAAATGCTATGGACGTATTTTTCCAGAAACTATTTGAAGTTTATGACAACATTAAACCACAAATGAATGTATATGTACCGTTAACTATGACCCATGAACAAGAAACATCATTTAGAACGGAAACAATTTGTCACATATGCGAAAACACAGTCGATGAAAGTGTCAAGGTCCGAGACCATTGTCATATGACTGGGTTATACAGAGGTGCAGCCCACAAGGCGTGTAATTTAAATTATAAAATGACAGACAAAATTCCAGTCTTATTTCACAACTTGAAGAATTATGGCGCTCACTTGATAATGCAACATTTAGGGAAGTATGATCAACGAACAATAAATGTAATCGCCAAAGACTTTGAACACTACATATCATTTTCAGTTGACGATCTGGTATTTTTGGATTCATACAGCTTCTTAGCCCTGCCGTTACATAAACTAGCAGCAAACTTGGATGGTTACAAATTTGTACACGAACCACTACTTCAACGGAAAGGTGTATTTCCATACGAGTATATGACCGGCCCTGAAAAGTTTTCTGAAAATTGTCTCCCACCCATTGAAGCTTTTAATAATAAATTAACAAAACAATATCATGATTTATATCTTATAACCGATGTACTGTTGTTGGTGGACGTGCTTGAAACTTTTAATATTGCACATACCATACATATAACATCAATATTGCAAGCAAAACTTTGTAAAAATATTTTTGATAACTTTTTAAAAGTATTTTCAAAATATTATACAAACAATATTGTGAGGCATCATTTTGAAAATATTTTTTTTAAATATGTTTAAAATATTGCAGTCAACATTTTGTGAAAATATTTTTGATAACATTTTAAAAATATTACACAAACAATATTGTGAGACATCATTTTGAAAATATTTTTTAAATATGTTTAAAATATTGCAGTCAAAATGTTGTGAAAATATTTTTAATAACATTTTAAAAATAATTTAAAAATATTACACTAACAATATTTTGAGAAGGTTTTTGAAATGTTTTTTAAAATATTTATACTATCACAGTTTTCTGTGATAATATAATTTACAATGTACAAATTTGTAACCATCCAAGTTTGCTGCTAGTTTATGTAACGGCAGGGCTAAGAAGCTGTATGAATCCAAAAATACCAGATCGTCAACTGAAAATGATATGTAGTGTTCAAAGTCTTTGGCGATTACATTTATTGTTCGTTGATCATACTTCCCTAAATGTTGCATTATCAAGTGAGCGCCATAATTCTTCAAGTTGTGAAATAAGACTGGAATTTTGTCTGATTATCACAGAAAACTATTGTAGAATAATCACGCAAACAATGTTGGGAAACAATATAACAATAACAATAATAGCCTAATATGGTTTTGGGGGATTATGTATGTATATTTATATTTTCTATCTGATTAAAAAGTCACGTGTTTATATGTTGGCCAAATAAAAATAACTACAATGTATATATACTTATATCTTTCCTATAAAAGCCGTTTTATAGTTAGGTTTGGTTTGGGTTTGGATTGGATTTAAAAATTGTAATTAATCCACTCAGATTTATTTGTTTTATGAGAGTGTTAATAATGCTGCGTCATGCCGGAAGACTTTGTAAAAATAATGGTTGTATGTTAAGCGTGAATCCGGGGGCAAAAATAAATAATGTAAAGTTAAAACTACTGTCATTCTCTTAGATCCAGCCTAAAGTCATCCATTTTAATGTTGGCACTAATGATCTTCCATTGCACTATAAGGGTGGGCCGGGATACAACGGAGGGTGGGGTAAACGCGAGGCGCTCCACAGTATGGCTGACCTGCTTTACACCGCTAGATCCGAATTTCCACACAGCACTATAATTGTTAATAGTGTGTTACCGAGGTCTGACATTAGTTACAGGGCTTTGGCTTTGTTTAATGAACAGCTCGAATTAATGTGTGGTAACTTTGGTGCTGATTTTATCAACACCAGTGTTTGGGTGAGTAAGCATCACCTTGGGCGGGATGGGAGACACCTCAATAGACAGGGTGTGACTCTTTTTGGAGAGAAACTCTTAGAAGTGTATCGTAAGCATGTCACGATCACTACAGTTCCACTACCACCATTGGCCACAACAGTGAGTGTGTCACTTGAGAGCGACGAAGCGGAAGCACCTGGCTGTGCTGTTGGAAAGGATGAGAGCACGTCAAAAAACGGAAAAACAAGGCCAAACCTAAACTTAGAATAAGTCATATCAACATAAACTCCATATCTACAGGTTTCGAAGAATTGTGCTCAGTAGTTCAGGACCTAGATTTGGATATTCTGGGAGTTACAGAGACGTGGTTGACAGACAAAAAGTCGTCAAATGAAGTGGAAATGCCAGGATATACACTTATTAGACGGGACAGAAATGGGCGAGAAGGTCTCAGTAGAGGTGGTGGAGTTGCTTTTTACGTAAAAAGTCATATTCATTTTGTCATACATAATATCGAAGATAATGATAGCAAATTTCCTGAGAACATTTGTTGCCTGTTTAGAATTAAAGGGAAAAGGTTTTTGATTTGCACAGAATACAGAAATGAAAGCATGCCATATTCTTGCTTAGAGCCATTCCTTGCACATGTAGTTTTTAATATGTCGGAGTTTGCCGACGACATGGTTGTTATGGGAGACTTAAATATAAACCTTCTGGATAATACCCTTCCCGAAACCCGTTTTTTGAAGAGTCAGTTTGAGTCTCTAGGTGTGATACAAATAGTGGACAAGGCCACACGAGTTACTAAAACATCGGCAACTCTGATTGACCACATTATCATCAGTAGAGGACTAAAAGTCATTGCTTGTGATTTGGTGGATATGTCATTGATTGTTGATCATAGAGGCGTTAGGGTGTCCGATCATATGTTAACTTACTGTGATTTTGATATAGAGAAGCTGAAGAGAACCGCTAAGTTTATTCAATACAGAGATTATTCCACCTTTACTGCTGAAAATTTAACAAGAAGCGCTACAAATGTAAATTGGAGTGATATTACATCGATCACACTTGTCGAAGATAAGCTGGCTTTTTTAAATAGGGAAATATTAAAAATATTTAATGACAATGCACCTCTAGTAAAGAAAAGAGTTACCAGAAATAAAGCCCCATGGCATACTGAAGATATTAAGAAATTGAAGAGAGAAAAGAATTACAGTAAAAGAAAAATGTTAGAGACTGGGTCACTAGTCGATAGGAAAGTGTATTGCGAGGCTAGGAACAAGTTAAATTATAGTATAAGAGCTGCTAAACAAAAATATTTTCTTAATAAACTGACAGACTGTAAAAATTCAGCACAATTTTGGAAGACAATTAAAGCCACTGGTGTTATTAAATCTAAACATGTTGACATGCCATGTCTTTTCAAAGACCTTGATGAAATTAATAAGTATTTCGTTAATATGGCAGCAGGGAATCCAGTGGCTCAGCATTGCCTACAGTTTTACTTGACTGAGACGTGTGAATCAGTGAAAAGCCAATTCCAGTTACGTTCGGTATCTGTAAGAGAAGTCATAGATTCGTTGAACAGCATAAAAAGTAGAGCCGTGGGCACTGATAATATAAGTGTCGATATGCTAAAAATGGTTGGTCCATTCTGTATTGACGCGATTACTCACCTCATGAACAGTTCATTAGCCACTGGCGTGTTTCCTGACGCTTGGAAGGAAGCAATAGTCATACCATTGCCGAAAGTAAAAAATCCCACTTCTGTGGCTGAATTGCGCCCTATTTCGGTGCTACCCGCTATGTCCAAAGTTCTCGAAAAATTAGTGACAACACAGTTTGTCGAGTTCCTAGAGTTGGAGAATATTATTCCTCCTTTTCAATCTGGATTTCGTAAAGGCTTCAGCACTACAACCTGCCCTTCTTAATATCTGTGATGACTTGCTCAGTGCGAAAGCGGAGAGAAAGGCCACAACAATGGCGATGCTAGACTTCTCCCGGGCTTTTGACTCCATAGACCATGAACTGTTGTGCGCTATCATGAGATATTACAAAGTTCAGCCTAATGCGATTGCATGGTTTTTGTCCTATTTGAGTGAAAGGAGACAGAGAGTCAAAGATGGAATTGATGTATCTGCCTCCACTGAAAGGACCTTAGGAGTCCCCCAAGGAAGTTGCCTGGGACCCATTTTGTTTATATTTTTTGCTTCCACCATGGGCAGATCTGTGAAGCACTCGAAGCTCTTACTCATACGCCGATGATGCTCAATTGAGCCTCTCTTTTGACTTTGAGAAGGCCGATTCAGCTATTCGGCTGTTGAATTCAGATTTGGATTCAATTTTCAATTGGTCTATGGAGCATGGAATTAAGCTAAACACGAACAAGTGTGCCTTGCTCTTTTTCCATGGTAGCAAGGTTTCCCTTTCTCCGTCAAGTCTGATTTCTATTGGTGGTGCAGCTTTGAAAGAGGTCATTTCAGCCAAATTACTTGGTATAGTTTTCGATAACGGTCTCAATTTTTCCAGCCATGTGAGTACCGTGTGTAGAAAAGCTGTTTCCTGCCTCAGAGTTTTGTACAGAAAAAAAACATATGTTTCCGCAGGCGGCGAAGCTTCGCCTTATCCAGGCTCTCGTACTCTCTCTGTTTGATTACTGTCTTCCTGTCTTTGGGAATGTTATTACAGCAGGGGACATGGAGAGAATGCAGAGAGTGCAGAACATGTGTGTCAAATTTGTCTGTGGTCTTAGGAAATATGACCATGTTTCAAGTGCACGTCTGATGTTGGGATTATTACCCATTTCTGATCTTTGCACTCTGCGTACGGCTATGGTAGTCCATAGAGTTTTGACCGCAAGTAAGCCTGAATATCTAAGGGCCAAGCTAAAACCCCGGTCTGAGGTTCGTCCCCGTAGTACTAGGCAAGATGCTATGTTGGAGTTGCCTCGTGTGCGGTTGGAGCTTGACAGGAAGCGTTTTGGGTACTTTGGTCCAAAAATCTATAACCAAATGTTCTTGGCCGGAGGTGATGTGTCGGTCAGTGGGACAAATCATAATGAGTGACTGTGTCATTTAAAACTTATGTAAAACTTATGTAATTTTATATATATATTTATAATGTATTTTTAGAATTAGTTGACTTGAGTTTTTTTTGTAAAACAACTGCTATGTTGAAAAACGCTCATGAATAAAGACAACATTCATTCATTCATTCATTCAAAACTATTGTAGAATAATCACGCAAACAATGTTGGGAAACAATATAACAATAACAATAATAGCCTAATATGGTTTTGGGTGATTATGTATGTATATTTATATTTTCTATCTGATTAAAAGTCACGTGTTTATATGTTGGCCAAATAAAAATAACTACAATGTATATATACTTATATCTTTCCTATAAAAGCCGTTTTATAGTTAGGTTTGGTTTGGGTTTGGATTGGATTTAAAAATTGTAATTAATCCACTCAGATTTATTTGTTTTATGAGAGTGTTAATAATACTCGTATGTCTTATCGTTTCAGTATTGTCATTCACTATTCCGCGACCCAGTATATATATATAATCTTTCACAATGAAGCCGTAATACTATTCGACTTCAGAACATGCCAATCTTAAAGTTAACATGTATTTATTTACTGCCGGGCGTTACGAAGTTCGCCGGGTCAGCTAGTTTATAATACAATAATAATAACAGTAGCTTTATTAGTGAACTTTAACATTATATATTTTCATTTCATTTAAGCGAATTTCCCTTAGGTGCCCAGAGTCCAAAAACAATAGTCGTTAAAATTTATATATATATATAAATATATGTATATATATATATATGTATATATGTATATATATATATATATATATATATATATATATATATATGGGGGGAACAGCGTTTCCTCCTCCCAAAATAAACAGTGAGGAAGTGCTAGCAAACACTCAACAAAGTACCTGGAGGTGCTCCTGGATCAGAAATTGACCTGGAGCAACCACCTGGACTTTGCCTTGTCTAAGGGTTACAGAACTCCAAAGTCCAGAGTCCAAAAACAATAGTCGTTAAAATTTATATATATATATATGTGTGTGTCTGTGAACACGATAACTTTCGTAAAAATGGTCCGATCGAGACCAAATTTGGTAGAGACGTGTATTCCTACAAATGCTCGGACGAGTTCGTAAACCAGACATATCAGTCAATGGAAACGGGTAGTTTGGGGGGGTTTTGTACCCCAAAATGGGGTTTTTTGCGTTTTTCACATGTAAGTTTTAAAAATTTCTAACTTTATATTTCACCATTAGAATCAGCTTAAAAAACTACACAGTTAAGTTCCTTAAAGTTTTTCTCTATCTCCAACGGTTACCGAGATATTAATAAATCTGAACACAGTACGTTGTATTGTGGGGCTCCAATGTTAATCTTAAGGAGGATAGGGAAAAATTAATATTTCCCATATTAATCAATATTTTTGGATAAAACTTGATATTTAGCTTCATGTCGTATCCATTTATGCTTAAAAATCATAGTTTATGTGTTTATCATGGCAGCAAACCTGCGTACTCTTTTCCTATAATAATCATATAGGGAATAGGCAAACTCCTTTATTTATGGACAGATGTTGATGAAAGTTGGTATAAATGTTAAGATAAAAATTATTTATGGTAGAAATGCCTAATTTCAGTGTTCCTCACAGCAGCAAACCTGCACACTCTTTGCCATGTTAATCTTTTGGAGAATAGGCAAATAATTCTCATGTTTATGGACAGATTTTATTTAAACTTGCCATATATTATTTTTATATTATTGATTTAGAAATTCGCTGAGTACGCAGGTCTGCTGCGACGGGGGTATTATTGTTTATAACCAAATGGATTTATATATTTCTATACGACACTCCCTATATTTATCTCCTGCGATACTAAATTGCTGATGTAGATTGATGTACAAGTAGGCCTACTCATAGATTACTGTATGTTCAAATGGTCAACATCATCGTAGAAACTTACCTTGCGCCATAGACTCACTGGAGTATTCATGAATATATGCTTGCAGTATCTTTCCGATATTGAACTCCACGAGATATGTTAGACATCCAAGCTGACTGCGAGCCAGTAAGTTGTTTAAAAAGCCAGTTTCAGTAAGCGTTTGAGGACTGGAGTTAAGGATGCTGAGTATGTTGACGTGCGGAGACTGCCGACTGGTCCATCCTCTATGGTCGAATTGGCAACCTCGCGGTTGTTTGGATCTTGGCAGGAACCCTTACACCCACGTCTACATCCGCTATTTAGTTACAACTATTTTACTTGATACATGTATAAATGACATAGAAATTTCAAATTGAATAATTAAAGAACACTATATCTTGTGATATACAAGACATAGTGTTAAAATTTATACTCATTATAATAAATGTTTTGATATGCATATAAAACATTGTTATTCTTTTATGTTTTATAAAGATTACCTCCTTTATGAATCCAAACGTCCTAAGTATTAAGAATTTCCTTAGTACTTACTCTGTTTACAGATTATCTCAATACTCACACTCTGCCCTAAATATTTGTAAACATGTCCTAAGTTTTAGTATGATAGTAAAAATAAAAATATACAATCATATATCAAAAAGAAAATAACCCAAACACTGGCTGAGCGTCTCTCACGGCTTGTCACTGCTTGTCTGCCAGGTTTGATTCCGATGATTCAGATGATTCGTGATACATAATAAAATTTGTAAATGTGATTTATTGATTTATTGTTAATAAATATTATAAGTTTTACAAAAGGAAATGTTTTGTTAAAAAACTGTTACCAATGATTTTTTAAATTATTAGAAATAGATGTTATACCTACAAAGTAAGTTTTTAAAATTTATGGATTATCTATCACACTAATAATTCATGGCTCTGAACTAATAGTGTGATAGATGATCTTTATTTTTTTTCTTTATAAATGGATCTGTTACAGGATATTAATAATGTTAAAGAATTAAGATTTCAAGAATACAAGTCATTGAAAAGTTTAAATTTGAATGAATGATATAAGATTGAAAATTTTGAAAGAGTGATACAGTAATATGGTTTAACAATTATTGTTGAATTAGAAGATTGTAAAGTGCATTTACCATAAAGATTCATACATGCTATTGATGATAAAACAATTAAAGAATCAAATAAAAAGGATTTACATTTGATTATTACAGAATTTTGATTGTGGAAATTATAACACATTTTTACTGGTTTTAAAAAGGATTCAGTTTAATTGAATTATGTTGAAAAACTGCAAAATGGTCGAAAATATATAAATTTCACTAAATAATTTGATATCAACTTTTTTCTATCAGTTTTGAATGGATAATTTAGTTAATTTTATATAAATTAGGGCATATTTTGACTTTTTTTAAACAAATTTGATTTATGGAAAATTTTTAAAAGTGCTGGAAAACTGCAAAAATAGTTGAAAAAGTGCAAAATTGGCTAAAAAAGTGCAAATTTTACTAATTATTTTGATTTGGCTACTCATACTTTTTTGGCCTAGGTGTGACATGAGCTTATCTACTATTACTGAAATATACATACATACATAAATATATATATATATATATGTGTGTGTGTGTGTGTGTGTGTGTATGTGTGCTATGTCCGTTCACTAAATTCAATAAAAAACCTAAATCCCTGATTAACACCCAAAATGTGAAAAAATGTGCTATAAAAAGTAGTTTTTCCGAAGTCCAAAGTTACATGGACTTGGGATTCCAGATATTGTATCATTGTAGTATTTTTTTTCAAAAATCAAATTTAATATTTATTTCTAACTTTGCTTACAACTGTAATATTTAACTATTTCTGTTAAGTCCAGGTGATTGAAGATTTGAACCATTTTCCTATAAAATGTGTACCATATCACATTTTCATAAACTTTTTTTTCATTACTACTAAATTACAACCTTCTTAACTTATGTTCTCCTCAGCATTTTAATTATATAACTAAATAACGTTTAATTTATATAGCATATTTACATTAACGGTACATAACTTATATTCTGATCTGTTATCTTAGCTGTTTTATTAATATGTTTGTTAAAGATTTTTTTAGTTTTGTTCATCAAAGTGACTTGTAAAACCTCTAAACAGATGTTTGATTGGAAGGTCACATAGTGCGTTCACATGAGCAGATGTTTGAGAAATCATCAATACTGCTTTCTCGGATTGACAAGCACCTGTCAGCGGTGACAGTTTTGGGCCAATTTGCTCTTAACATTGGATATAAGACTGATCCAATGCAATGAGTCTGCAATACTCAATACGATGGAGAACTTCATACTATTTATCTTAGTCTGTGTATCATTTGTTGCAGTTTTTGCCGATGAGGTAAGGTTTTGACACAAAGTTGATTCTTTATTAGTGTTTTTTTTATAATAAAAGATTAAGCTACCACCGTAGTCTTAATGGTAATACCTAGTTCCAGGACCAAATTATGTCTGTTTTTTTGTCCCCAGGTACCAAAAACACCATTCTTCCGGAATTTTATACACACACACACACACACACACACATATATATATATATATATATATATATATAATTTACATATTATGTGTGTGTCTGTGTGTATGTACATAGACGGGAGCACACTGGTCTAGGGGTAGAGCGAGGGGCTTTGGTGCCCAAGGTCCCGGGTTCAAATTCCGCCAGTCACCAATGGCTTTTCGCTATGTAATAATGCCGCACCCCAAACAGGGGTGCGCAAAAAGCCGCTACAGCTGAAGTGCCTTGGGATCCGCCCCTTCCAATAAAAAAAATGTACATAGACATAATGAATTTTGTAATAATGGTCCAATCTTTATGAAATTTGCTACGGAAATGAAAATCATAATTTATGTGTTTAAGTTCAAAAACCAGATATATCATTCAATCTGAAGGATTGTTAAGGATTGTTTTAGCAGCCTAAAATGTTTTTTTAGAGGCGTGTTCATATGATTTATAAAAAAATTCAATTTAACTAGCACCATTGGAACCAGCTAAAAAATAAACAATTTAGTGTTTTGAACTTTTGCTCTGTCAATTGCTTACTGATATACAGTAACTGGTCGACATAGTATGTTGTCTTTGGGATAACCATTGTTAATCTTATGGAAAAAGGTAAAAATTGATGTCTCGTTTATTATTTGAAATATTGTGATAAAACTTGGTATATAGCTTCACATGATTAATTTGTAATAATATGTGCTATAAATCTATGTTCACAGGTACTGCAGTAGATTTTTTATATATTTTTAGTGAATTTCCCATAGGGAAGAAGCTATTACCGTAGGTCTCATGGCAAGAATTAAGCCTGGGACCATATTTTTTTTGTCTTTAGGCACCCAGAGACCAAAAACAATAGTCGTTGAAATTTATATATACATGTGTTCATTTAAGTCGGGTACAAACTTCAAGGGGTGATAATTCTCATCAAATTTCCTATTAATGTATGTCAAAAAATCCTTTGTTTAGCCGCTAACCTCCATTTTGTATTTTATACAAAAAACGTTGTATATAAGGAACTATTTAAGATACAGAAACCAAACGTTGCACACATATTAACTGGCCAAAGAGAAAAATATTCTCGAAGTATCATTTAACTTTGGTGAAATCCGTGCACGGATAAGCGAGAAAATGCACTTTTAAAGTTAGCTTACAGAGCCCATACGCCACCGCGGCGCGGGCGTGGCGAAAAAGCGGCTGGCACAACTAACAAAATTATTAATTCTTCGACACGGCCGCGCCGTGGTGGCGTGTGGGCGCTGTAATCTAAAAGTGTGTTTTCTCGCTTAACCGTGGATGGATTTCGTTCATCAAGATACCGTTCGATTTAAAATTAAAATTGTAATATTTTTTATATTTTGTAAAAATTGTATAAAGTTAAAGGTTTTTTGTTATCTAAATATATAAAACAAAGTCGTGTTTGTTACACGCATTATAACTCGAGAACGGCTGGACCGATTTTAATGATCTTTGATTTTTTGGATTCGTCTCTGCTCCGGTCATGCTTGTTCAGTTTCCATAAACTCCATTAGTTTCCACTTTATAGCGTTTTAAATTTCTAATGTTAACCTTATGGGACTAAGTTTGTTTACAAATTATCTACAATCAAAACATTTGATTTCTTAAACCAGCTGTTTGTTTACTATCCGTTAGCAGTATGCTTTACTATCCAATGCCATCTGAATCATTCATTAATGTAAAACTATTAAGTAAATATCTGCTGTACAAAATGAACAGCATTATTCGCCACGTTAGTAGTTTACGGTTTTTGGGAATTATGTACTGTATTTATATTTCTTTATTTTCTGTATGATTAAAAGTCACGTGTTTGTATGTTTGCTAAATAAAAAATAATTACAATGTTTATACATATTGAGTTTATTATAATAATCAGCTGGCGTTACGAAGTTCGCCGGGTCAGCTAGTTTAAAATAAAAGATTTTTAACCGCCGAATTTTGAAAATAACTACATGATACTTTGAGAATATTTTACTCCTTTGCCAATAAATATGCGTGTAAAGTTTGGCTTCTGTATCTTAAATAGTTATCGATATATAACGTTTTTTGTATAAAATACAAAATGGCGTCTAGCAGCTAAACAAAGGATTTTTTGACATATGTTTACAGGAATTTTTTTGTTTATTTTGATGAGTACTATCACCCCTCGAAGTTTGTCCCCGACTTTAATGAACACTGTTATATGTGTCTGTGAAAACGATAACTCTCGTAAAAATGGTTCGATCGAGACCAAATTTGGTAGAAACGTGTGTTCCTACATTTGCTCAGACAAGTTCGTAATCCAGACATATCGATCAATCGGAACAGGTAGTTTGGGGGGGTTTTGTCCCCCAAAAATGGGTTTTTTTGCGTTTTTTCCATGTAATTTTTGAAAATTTGAAATCTTATCCTTTACCATTAGAATCAGCTCAAAAAACTACACAATTTAGTAGGATTAGAAGGGTAGTTGGGGGGTTTTGTACTTAAAAATTGGATTTTTGCGTTTTTCATACGTAATTAACATTTTTTTTAATTTTATCTTTCAACATTAGAGTCAGCTTAAAAATTACACAATTTAGTTTCTTAAAGTTTTTCTCTATCTCCAACGGTAACTGAGATATTAATAAAAAATCTAAACACAGTACATTATATTTTGGGGCTCCAATCTTAATCCTATGAAGGATTAAGAAAAATTAATATTTCACTTATCAGTCAATATTTTTGGATAAAACTTGATATTTAGCAAATACTCTAAATATAATACTAATACTCTAATCTATCAACAGATATTGATTGATCAATCTTGTACCATTATTGTCTTATTATTGATTTGCTGCAGGTCTGCTGCAACGGGGGTATTTCGCTATATGTTTATTGCATGCAAATCTGAAAAAAGATCTTAAGATCTAAAGTTTAAAGATCATCTAAGTCTTAAAATTACCTGTTCTATCCAAAAGTAGCGTTAAATGTTGGGTGTTCCATAAGAAATTTTCAAGTTTTCTGCTATTTTGGAAAATGGCGGACATATTTACCGTATTAAAAATCAGTTTTAAATTCCTCTAAAAATAAATGGGAGACCCCGATAAGATGTTTGCAGTTTCACGTATACTGTAAAATGTATTATTGGTTAACTTAAGGTGAGACACCCGGTATGTAAGTAGATTTTTACATTTTTTATTTGTTTCTCCATACCACATTATTGTGATGTATGTTAGATATGTGAAGTTAATTAATTCATACTTTTTAACAGTTTTAAAATTGAAATCATTATAAAATTAAGGATAATATTTTAGTGAAAAAGATTTATTTTTCAGACGAAACTCTCCAAAGAAAATCCAAATATTATAGAAGCTTTAAAAAATGATTTAGATATTCACTCTGCAAAATTATTCAATACATCTCCGGTAATAGAGGGAGGACTGACATCATCAACTGACTCATTAGTTAGTGATAGAGAGCTGTTAAAGTCGTTGCCAAACAAAACACCGACAATTGAGTCAAGAAAAAAAAAGCTTAAGGCATCAACAATAAGCAAGAATTCATCTTCCAGTGGAACAGGAGATGCACATCAAGAGTCTTCTTATGTATCAGAAGGAAAAACAAAAACAGCAAGGTGTGGAGGAAAAGGTGGTGGGAAAAAAGGATGGGGGGGAGGAGGGAAAAAAGGGTGGGGGGGAGGTGGTAAATGGGGGAAAAAGGGGTAAATTGCCAAACAAATTACATATTGTCAATATTTTAGATTTAATACACCAATAAAATTACGTTTCAACCATTTGTGATGACTTTTAAATGTCTGCTTTCCTTAAAACTATGTCTCGTTTTTCGATAACAATAAAATTATATAATATAGGCACTATTAAACATTTGCTAAAAAAATATAAGCTCTACTACAGTATTGTGAGTTAAAATATGTTTCCTGAGATAGTAAGTACCGTACATAGCTTTCCTTTTAATTGGATTTCATGCAAAATACAATTAAAAATTGTTCTTAGTATTTGAAGAAAATAAATTGTATAAAAAATATACTTGAATTTTGGAGTGATTAAATAATTAAATGGTTCAGGAACAATGTAATTTACAACAGAGCCTAAATACTTTGCTATGGGCGGAGTTAAGGGGGGGCATGGCATGGCCAGACCTCTTAAAAGTTTTTAGCGAATTTCCCATAGGGATGAAGCTATTACCGTAGGTCTCATGGCAAGACTTAAGCCCGAGACCATGTAATTTTTTTGTCTTTAGGTGTCCAGGGGCCAAAAACAAAAGTCGTTACAATTTTTGTAAACCGGTATATATATTTGTGTGTATGTGTCTGTGAACACGATAACTCTCGTAAAAATGGTCCGATCAAGACTAATTTTGGTAGATACTTGTATTCCTGCATTTGCTTCAACGAGTTCGTAAACCAGACATATCGGTCAATCGGAACAGGTAGTTGGGGGGTTTTGTACTCAAAAATTGGATTTTTTGCGTTTTTCATACGTAATTAACATTTTTTTAAATTTTATCAGCTTAAAAATTACACAATTTAGTTTCTTAAAGTTTTTCTCTAACTCCAACGGTAACTGAGATATTAATAAAAAATCTAAACACAGTACATTGTATTTTGGGGCTCCAATCTTAATCTTATGGAGGATAAAGATAAATTAATATTTAACTTATCAATTAATATCATTGGATTAAACTTGGTTTATTTTATCAGCTTAAAAATTACACAATTTAGTTTCTTAAAGTTTTTCTCTATCTCCAACGGTAACTGAGATATTAATAAAAAATCTAAACACAGTACATTGTATTTTGGGGCTCCAATCTTAATCTTATGGAGGATAAAGATAAATTAATATTTAACTTATCAATTAATATCATTGGATTAAACTTGGTATTTTCATGTGGTATTTTTGGTACCTTCATGTGGTTGAGATTTTATGCTTAAAATTTTTTTAAATCATATTTTATGTGTTTATCATGGCAGCAAACCTACAAACTCTTTTCCCATGTTAATCATATAGGGAATAGGAAAACTCCTATTTATGGACAGATGTTGATGAAAGTGGTATAAATGTTAAATATAAAAATTGTTTATGGTAGAAATGCCTACTTTCAGTGTTCCACGCAGCAGCAAACCTGCACACTCTTCCCGATGATAATCTTATAGAGAAAAGGCAAATAATTCTCATATTTATCGACAGATATTGATCAAACTTGTCATATATTATCACTATTATTATAATATTATTGATTTGGAAATTCACTGATAATGCAGGCTGCTGTGACAGGGGTATTTAATTTCTATTACCTATCTTAACAATTAATTTTATTATACTTTTCTATTTGATGCAGATATTTTAATGAGTTTTTACAAGAGTTTTATATTAGTTTTAAGTATAAGTAAATGTCTATTTTTATCTATTTTTAGGCCATATTGTGACAAAAACTCGAAATCTCTCTGTGCCCTCGCAATGTGTGACCTCTAACTCCGCCCATGCTTTAGACAGTAGACAAGGACCATTGTAAAAGATCTAAAGTGTATCCAGTGTCCAGGAAATTGAGAATATATCCAAATTTATAACATTTTTAACCAAAGAAATACAATGTAATAGACTGAATATTTAATTCAATCAAGACAACAATTTAAAATTAATCTGTGTTCAGAGAAAAAAGCAGGGTTACTTTAATTTTGATATTTCGCATAATGATCTTCTAATAAATCTTTTATTTCCACTGCTACAACCTAGACCTACAGATATTTTAAAAATATTACAATTACTTTTTGAATTTTGATTGTTGCGCTGTAACAGAGAGGAAACACAGTATAATTTGATGTGTCACGTGACAAACTTATAATAAGAAAGTTGACTCCAACAGTATATCCCAATTTTTTTTAACTAAAAAAGTGAAAATGACCTATCAATAAAAATTACTTTTAATATAATTTATTTTTTAAATAGTAGAAAGGGACTTTAAAACAACACTGTACATGTTAGTTTGCAAAATGGTTGTTTCAATGCGCAATTGCGAAAACAAACCTTGTGTACTCATTAATGAGTACACAATGGTTGTTTTCAGCCACAATTACCAGTTGTAACACCATCAGATGGATATATTATAACTATTATTACTATAAACTAACTTAGGACATAAACCAAGCCGAAGTTGAGTTGGGATTATTTGTTGCGTAGTCGGTGGATGTTACTAGCCAATGCTATTGGTGACTAGTGCCAAATATAATCATTAGTACTGAAATCTTGCACTTCAAAAATAAGCAAATGTTTAGCTTAATGGGATTATATAAATTTAAACATCCCAATAGCAGGAATCCTGTATACTAGGTATACTAACCTGCAAGCCAGCATCAAATAAAAAAATTCAAATGTTTAAAAACTTATATAAAAAATAAGTTAAATAAGAAAAAATAAGAAATATGTTTTATTGGAAATTACAGATTGGTATTTATGTAAATTAACAAAAATAATCAAAGAACAGCCAATTCCATCCGTTAAAGACATCCTTCTATGCATTCTTTCAATCTTGCAGTGAAGTTTTTGAATACCTTTTCTAGTATTGCAGGACAAAGGTTAGCGGATTTTCCTCTGGCTAAACTCGTCTAATAGTTCTTGAAAAGCCACCTCGCTGACGAGTTCATTCTCAATGGAGAGAAAAGCTAAACTGGAGAGGTGGTCTTGAATCATACTATTACTAAGGTAGGTTTTAACGAGTTTTAGTTTTGAGAAGCTTCTCTCGGCTGAGGCAACTGTCATAGGTATATTGATGATTATCCTCAGGGCAACAAACATATTTGGATAAACATCCTTCGTAGGTTGTTGATAGTGATGAACTTTAACACTGGAAGAATGTAATCTTTTCCTTCCCCTTCATAAACACCAGACAGCATTTTGATCTCCTTGTTCGCTCAAATGTTCTATAACATGGTGTTCTCTGTCACTTAAAGTTAAAAGCAAGTCTTTGCAGTTTTTCATAAGTTCTACGTCGCTCATGTACGGGAGCTTCAAAAGACGAAGCCAAACTTACTTTCATACGATTTCAAAACTGAAAAACTAGGCTCACAGCTGGCCAGAACTGCATCAACTTACCAAAATCAAATTACCAAAAATATCGCTCATAAATGAGTGTTGAGAGATCCCTATTTCATTTTAATAAGTTTACAGAATAAAAAAACTCCTCCAAAAGGTTTAGAATAAAAAATATAAGTTTCATTATTGTAGGTGCTATCATTTTAAGAAAGAGGTCTTGAAAAAATACCTTGTTTAGGGTTAGAGAAAGACAGGCAGTGACAAATAAACATATGGAAATTGAGATAAGACCCACTCCTGTTTTTCTGGGGTATAAAATGTAAAAAATTACCAAAAATATCATAATTCCTAACAATACAAATATAAAACTCTAATTTAAATTTATATAGATTAATTACCAACTACCTAACCCATGTACTCATTTAAAATAGTTGTATACTATACTCTTCAATAAAACTTGTTGAAAATTTAATAAAAAATTCCCTGCGTACTCAGCGAATTTCAAAATCAATAATATGATAATAATATTATATGTTAAGTTTGATCAATATCTGTCGATTAATATATGAGTTAGTTATTTGCCTATTCTCCATAAGATTAACATGGGAAAGAGTATGCAGGTTTTCTGCTTTGAGGAACAATGAAAGTAGGCATTTATAGCATAAACAATTTTTATTTTGACAATTAATTAATACCAACTTTAATCAACATCTTAATATATAAAATTCAAAGCCCTCACTCACTCATCACTAATTATCCCACTTCCAGGTTACCTAGGAGGCTGAAATTCAGTATACTGATTCTTTAGGCCTAAAATAGGAAAGTCTGATAGTTTTTGTGACGAAGTCCATAAATCTCTACCCTATACGCCTTCAAAGTTCCCATGTTAATCTTATGGGTAAATAATTTTGTTTTGGATTCCAACATATGCATCTTACCTTTTAAGATATAAACAACAGCTATTTTTATTTGAGCCATTGAGAAAGTCAAAGAAGCAAGCATAAAATAGTAAGCACTCAATGGTATCTAATTACTGTATAAATATAATATTTCTGAGAACGAATTTTTGTGATTAAAAATAAAATGTTTATTTGTTGGCCAAATTATAAATAATGACAATGTTTATACAAATTATGTTTATTATAATAATAATCAGATGTTGTACCATATTTTATATTTTCCTTTTGCTATCTGAAATGTCTAAAATAGTTGATACCTTATTTTGTATTATTAAGATCACCAAGTAATGGAAGTGAGATGGTAAACTTTGATGAACATGGCACTGAACAAACAGTGCAACTAACACCTGAGGGATTAAAATGAAAACTTTCTTCACAACCTGAAGAATCTCCCTATGAAACAACATAAGAAAGACAATGTAGATGTAAACAAGAAAAGAACAATAATAATAATAATAATAATAATAAATCTTTATTGCAGTAGACAATTACATGAACTGTATTGCAAAAGTCATTAGCTTTTTACATCGTATAAACTAAAAATTTTTCATTCATTCAGCCAGTCAGACATACAAATTTGTTCATTCATTCACCAACCACTCGCCAATTAATCTGCTCCTCAGGACCGGGTGTTAATTTTGATCTGAAATGGTGGTCTCCCAGTCATAAGATAAATACTCGCCTATGCTATAGAAAGCTTTTGAGACAAGGAATTGTTTGAGGCGAGATTTGAATGCCTTTGGCATAAGTGTATTTTTGAATGAGTCTGGCAATGTGTTGACCAGATGTACACCTGCTTGTGATGGTAGGTGTCCAAAGACGGCCGTTCTGTGCTGTCCAGTTCGGAGATCCCCCCTGCCTCTTGTGTTGTAATTATGAATGTCTCTGCCCCGAATCAGAGAACATTTAAAAAAACAGTGCGTAGCTGTTTCGAGAATGTAGAGACAGGGGAGTGTCAACAGTTGCAGCTCTTTGAACGCTGGCTTACACGACTCCCTTCTTTTTAATTTTGAGATGATTCTGACAGCCCTTTTCTGAAGTTTGAATAATCTCGTGAAGTCTGCGCTAGTGCAGGCACCCCAGAGAACTATTCCATATGAAAGGTGTGGAAAGATGAGTCCATAATACGCCGTCATCAGTACCTGAGTTTGGCAGTACTTGGATAGATTTCTCAAGGCAAATATTCCCGAGGAGAGTTTTGCGCAGACAGCCTCAACGTGGGTGTTCCAAGTCAGCCCTTGATCAAGGTAAATTCCAAGGAACTTTGTTGAATAGACTTCCTCCAATAGAGTGTCTTCCAACATGACTGATGGACCACACTCAATTTCAGTGGGTCGGAGGCGAAAATTAATGAAATTAGATTTGGAAGAATTTGTTTGAAGGTTGATTTTGTTAAAATGCTGTACACATTCATTCAGTTCAAGAAAAGTGTGAGTTTCCAATTCGGTTTTTGATTTGTTTCTGATGCAGAGAGTCGTATCATCAGCGTACTTCACGAGTCGCCCGTGTTGTAGTGATGAGCCAATATCGTTCACGTATATCAGAAAGAGGAGAGGACTGAGAATTGATCCCTGTGGGACTCCATATCTCATGAACTTTGAGCTGGAGGCCTGACCAGAAATTTGGACGATTTGGGATCGGTCATGCAGGAACGATTTGAGCCACAAATGTGGTACTCCTCGAATCCCGCATGATTCTAATCGATGTAGAAGCAAGCTGTGGTCCACGCAATCAAAGGCCTTAGAAAGGTCAAGGAATACACCTAAGGTATTTTCTTTGCCCTCTAAGAACCAAGCGGAGAGGGCGATTCTCGAATTTGCCATGTTTAAAACAACTACGTGAGTATGCAGCTAAGTATTAAAAGACACATTCAGAAGTCAACCGAGCTGCAGTTAAGAAATACACGCAAGAAAACCCTGAGGTAAATTGAGTGGCTGTTAAAAGATACACACACGAAAATCCAGAAGTAAACATGGTTGCAGTTTCAAAATATGACAGAAATAACGAAAAACGCCAGCATCGTAAAAACAAACTGTGGACTGTAAACACCAACTCTGGACTCAAATATGATCATGACATCTGTTATGAATCAGATAAGACCATTGTGATTGGAGCCCAGAATAATGTATGCATTTATTGTAAGGCATTAAAATGGAAACACGAGTCAAAGGGGTTGTGTTGCAGCAGCGGGAGTTTGCGAAAGCCATCTTGAAAAGCGACCTGAACCACTTCATAGCCTCATCATTGTTGGTGACCATCCCGAAAGTGGTTTCCCAATGACACCTTTTGGAGCCAAGCAAATCGTTGAAAGTGGCTTTATGCCAACATTTAAAGTTTAAGGCCAAATATAACATTTAATTGGTAGCTTATTGCCTTAATCCAACAATGACGACCATCAGTTTTTTTACAACTGTATTTTATCGGTGATGACAGCAAGGAAACAACGGCACATTGTAAGAATGTACCAGGAGTCAAACCAGCATTGTTCCAACAATTGCAGAATATGCTTCACAATTGTAACAACTCTATTATGGATTTTAAATGTGCCATTGAAAGTGAGACAGAACCAAGTAGACAATTCGAAATTCATGCAGATAAAAAGCCTGTCAATGCCCATAGAGGCAGGTATAATGAACCAGAAACAGGAGAAGTTGGTGCAGTTATTGTAGGCCAAGAGTTTGAAAAAAGAGTCATTATAATAAAGAGTAGATAGGATAGACTGCAGCGTATTAGTGAAACTCACAGATCGTATGATGATTTGCAGTATCCTCTGATATTTTGCTATGGTGAGGATGGTTACTCCATTTCCATCCCTCAAACTGACCCAATTACAAAGTCCCCTTTTTCGATAACAATTTCTGCAGCATTGTTCTACTGTTTTTGCTTAATGGTCTTTAAAGAGGAGGTAAATTATTTGCTTCATTTCCGTGGCTTATTAAACCAATATATGGTGTACATGTACGTCAAAATATAAACCGAGAGGTTAAACTTCATAATAAATAATCAGAAGAAACTTCGGGCTGATACATACACTTGAAATGAAATGCCGTATTCAAAGGTGACACTAATGTTACTGTAGGTGATTCAGGCCACTAGAATAGAATTGAAATGCATATACAAAAGGGCTCCGACCTAGAGGGTAGAAAATGATGCAGTGTCAGGTTTTATAAATTTAGTGTTTTTTAGACACACACACACACATATATATACATATATATATATAAAAATTTTAACGACTATTGTTTCTGGTCTTTGGACACCTAAAGACAAAAAAATAACATGGTCCCGCCATGAGACCTACGGTAATAGCTTCTTCCCTATTTGAAATTCGCCAAAAACAAAGAACATTTAACTACACAGTCTGTACAACAGATTGATCAGCAGTAAGACTCGTACTGCATCCATGAACAGTCAACGTCTTTAGATGATTAAAAAAAATAACTTAAGAATAAATTTGGTCTATCAAAAGTTACTGAAACAGGTACCATTCCAGCTCAGTTAGCCTAGATTTGTTAGATATCTAAAACATATCTTTAATGTTTTTATACTAATATGGATCAAATTGCTGCTAATTTTTAATTGCTACTGATTTTTAATTGCTACTAAAAGTATTCTTACTTACGTTTGTCATGGTTTTTGTCTGTTTTAAGTTATTGATTACAAATTATGAGTAATGTGCAGCTAAAATAGAAATATTTAAAACTGCAGAGCCAATATTTGTCAAATTGTTCACGAGAAGGTGCATCAATGTCTATCAATTGTGAAGTTTTTGATTTGGTTTACTCAAGCAAACACATGTTAGTGACTAAGGCTTGAGATATAAACCTCAGAACCTTGACTTTCAGACTGCACTAGATCTGCAGCCATGAAGATGTTCAAAACTGGTTGTTTGTATATCTGCGCTGTTCTCATTGCAGTCCTTTCAAAAGAGGTAGGGTGATTTTTATGAATTGTATAATTGACTTTTTTACTAATTTTCTATTAATATATTTTTTTTATATATTTTGTAATAATCGTTGGTTTAGCCATAAAATTGTAAAATGTGTTAATATGTGAATGTAAAAAGACATATTTAATTTATGTTGTGAAAAATATCTATTCTAATTGTAAAAACATCTTTGTAACTGAAAATACATTGACTTTTAAAACTACAAAATATTATAATTATAAAATATTAAACTATAATTATTATAATTGAATTTATAAGTTTTTTTCCTAGGGCAAAAAAGGGCAAGGGTAAAGCTACCCTTTAGCTACCTGCTTGACCTTAAGATTTTTTGTAGTACCCTAGATGAAGTTAGTCCCACAATTCTAGTCCCATGACGAAGCCCAGAAGTTGTGTGACACTCAATCGTTTAAATGCTTCTGGGTCCACGAAAATCTGATCAAAGAATTTCAGCCTTTTCCGGCTCAGAAGTGGACATTCGAGCCAGAAGTGAGTAGCAGACTCAGTCTCCTCCTCGCAGAATCTGCAGGAGTCTGATTGAGTGAGCCCGATGTTCTTGAGGTGCTTTCTTAGTGGGCCATTTCCTGTCAGTAACCCCACCATTAAGCTAATGTCCCATTTAGAGAGCTTATGTAGCTCCTTCCACTCCTTTCTGCATGGTTCAATCAGCGATTTTTACTGTCGAAGGCCCAGAAGAGACTTCAACGCTTCCCTCATCATGGCCTTCTCCCAGTTTCGAAGCTTGTCCAGACCCTGGCAGATAGAGACTGGACAAAATGGTTTTGGCCCTACCAGTAAAGACGTAGATCCCTTTCTGGCCATATCGTCACCTTTTTCGTTCGCTTCATGTCCTTTTTGTCACGGTCCCATGCAAGTCATACACATTTCTTAGCTGCAAGTTCCTTAAGAGAGCACTTGTAGCTGTAAACAACTTTGTACGTCACTGAATGAGATTTCAGTGCTATAAGTGCAGCTTGGGTGTCAGACAGAATTAGGATTTTCACCCCATTCAGCAGTTTGTCCTGAAGTCTTCTGACACAGCATTCAACCGCCAGGATTTCCGACTGAAACATGATCACAGCGGCGCCCAGCACCTGGGAGATATGCGTCCTGGCACCAAACACCCCGAGCCCCGAGCCGCTGTCCATGACGTGAGCCATCAGTGGAGTAGGTCAGAGTTGAGTCGCCCAACTGATTTTTTTTTCTGATTTTATCTGCCGCCACCAGTCCCGCCCCCGGTGTCCACTTGGTAGGGGATGTTTAGGTCAAGGACCTCCGCCATTAAATCCGGGACAGTTAGCTCCATCCCCAAGTCAGGAAGTTCACTTTGGACGGATGCATGACCCAATGCCCTGAGCAGGATTTGGTTCCTGCTGATTGTCTTCAGAACTGTAGTAGCCGGTCTTCTTTAAATTTCCAGTCCCAATGAAGGAAGTCTGAGGAGTCCCTCCATGGCCACTGTAGGACATGATTTGTTTGATCCACATATCCCTGCACAGGAAAGCCTTTGCAGTTGTTGGAGCTTTTTCATAATTGTGGTTTGTATTAACTTAAGCCACCAGATGAAGGCCTCAATGGCCCCATACGTCCAGAAGATTAATTTGGGGCTTGAACCCCAATTTTTACGAAAGGATCTTCCACAGGCCCCTAGAGTTCTGTAACCCTTAGACAAGGCAAAGTCCAGGTGGTTGCTCCAGGTCAATTTCTGATCCAGGAGCACCTCCAGGTACTTTGTTGCGTGTTTGCTAGCACTTCCTCACTGTTTATTTTGGGAGGAGGAAACGCTGTTTTCTTCCCCCATATATATATATATATATATATATATATATATATATATATACATATATACATATATATATAGCCTATATATATATATATATATATATATATATATATATATATATAAATTTTAACGACTATTGTTTTTGGACTCTGGGCACCTAAAGAAGAAAAAATAACATGGTCCCGGGCTTAAGTCTCGCCATGAGACCTACGGTAATAGCTTCTTCCCTATGGGAAATTCGCTAAAAATCTAAACACAGTACGTTGTATTTTGAGGCTCCAATGTTAATCTTATGGAGGATAAGAAAAAATTAATATTTCACTTATTGACCAATATTTTTGGATAAAAAATTATATTCAGCTTTATGTGGTTGAGGTTCATCCATTTATGCTTAAAAATCATAGATTATGTGTTTAACATGGCAGCAAACCTGCATACTCTTTTCCCATGTTAATCATATAGAGAATAGGCAAACTCCTCTATTTATGGACAGATATTGATGAAAGTTGGTATAAATGTAAAAAAAAAATGTTTTTGAAGATATAAATGCCTACTCTCAGTGTTCCTCACAGCAGCAAACCTGCACACTCTTTCCCATGTTAATCTTATAGAGTATAGGCAAATAATTCTCATGTTCATCGACAGACTTTGACCACTTGACTTGTCGTATATTATTATTATTATATTATTGATTTGGAAATTCGCTGAGTACGCAGGTCCCCTGCGACGGGGGTATTTATAGGCACGTGCATAGTTATTTTAGCGAATTTCCCATAGGGAAGAAGCTACCACCGAGGTTTCATGCAAGACTTAAGCCCGGGACCATGTTATTTTTTCGTCTTTAGGCGCCCAGAGGCCAAAAACAATAGTCGTTTATACATATATATATATATCAAACAATTATTCATAACTGAGTACCTTTTTTTTAAAAAAAAATATATATAATAATATGTATATGTGTGTGTGTGTCTGTGAACACATTAACTCTCGTAAAAATGGTCCGATCGAGACCAAATTTGGTAGAGACATGTATTCCTACATTTGCTCTTATGAGTTCCCAATCCAGACATATCGGTCAATGGGAATGGGTAGTTTGGGGGGGTTTTGTACTAAAAAATTAGGCATTTTTCATATGTAATTTAAAATTTTATCGTTAGAAACAGCTAAAAAAACTACACAGATAAGTTCCTTAAAGTTTTGCTCTATCTGTAATGGTTACCATGTTAATCTTATGGAATATAAGGAAAAATAATATTTCACTTATCAATCTATATTTTTTGATGAAACTTGATATTTAGCTTCATGTGGTTGAGATCCATCCATTTATGATTGAAAATCACAGTTTATGTGTTTATCTTGGCAGCTAGCCTGCATACTCTTTTCCCATGTTAATCATATAGGAAATAGCCAAACCCCTTTATTGGTAGACAGATGTTGATGAACGGTGGTATAAATATGGTAAAAAAATTGTTTATGGTAGAAATGCCTACTTTCAGTGTTCCTCACAGCAGCAAACCTGCACACTCTTTCCCATGTTAAACTTATGGATAATAGACAAATAATTGTCATATTTATTGACAGATAAAACCTGTCATATATTATTGATTTGGGAATTCGCTGAGTACGCAGGTCTGCTGCTACGAGGGTATTTTGAATAACTACCGCGCCCTATCACCGCTTATCTGTACTCTGCAGGTCAAACAATCTGGTAGTTTCATGTGTCTCACAGAGACAGCGCTATCTGTCTTTCTCTCCGACATCCCGCTGGTAATTCGGTCAGCTGAGTCAAAGTGAGGAGAAGTGAAAGAGTAGTGGGGAGTACAAAATTTAGAGGGGAGGGATGTTTGTTTACAATATGGCTGCGTCCACAGGACACCTGTTGATCGAAATGCCCATTCAGTCGCTCACCAACTACTATCCTCGTCACAGGATATTGATTTGTCGTGTATGTGTAATGTATCAGTGACGTGTTTAGTGTAAATAATGTAGCATATACTGAAGTGATTTGTTTTAGTGTTCGTGACTTATAATGCCACGGTTGAAAACGTTCCTTCAGGCTCTGACACTTCTCTCTGCAGCTGCCTATCTTTCATTATTTTTCTACCAAAGAAATGTCACTGTCGCTTCGCAAATATCAAACAATCAGGTACTTATATATTTTTTAAAGTATCCATGAACTGTTTCTGCAAACTAATTAATTATTACTAATAAATTATTATACTGTAAGTAGGTCAGTCTAATTTTGTCTGTTGCACGCACGTCACTGATTTACGCCAATAGCATTATCTGGCGCCAAATGTGTTGGTTTTAAAATTTCCTTATTTCTCAGAATTGCAGATTCAGCTCAAATATATTTTAATCATCTATAACAGTAATTAATTAGAATTTCAAATTTAATAATGAAAATAAAATGTTTATATATAAAATATATATATATATATATAAAATAATATATATATATATATATATATTTATATATATACTAGCGTACCTGGCGCACGAAATCGTGCGCTGTCAAGGAGACAATCTGTCCACCAATAACTATGTTTAGAAACTAAGTTTAGATTTTCCCAACAGATTTTCATTTTGGTTATGTTTTGGTTTTGTGAAAAATAAAAACTGGTGTTTTATTGCCAGCTGTACGATGATGTCTTCATTAAACGAAAAAAGAAAGAACCATGTTTGACTGTCAGATTTGATTTGTTTATTTAACCACTTCCTTAAATAAACAGCTGATTTCTTGATCGTCGGTATTTACCTCCATAAGTTTATGGGGAAAATCGTGACTTTGACCCCATTATTTTCCATGTCCACGGTGAATTTTCAAAATTTTTTAAATTGTTGGCAAAACTATATGCTAAGACCTTTATAATTGACACCTTGGCCATGGTGATTGGTAGCACCACCGCTCCAAAACAATTATCACAAAAATTGGCCTAGTGTATTAAATATATTTGATGTGTGTGTGTCTGTGAACACGATAACTCTCGTAAAAATGGTCCAATCAAGACCAAATTTGGTAGAGATGTGTATTCCTACATTTGCTCAGACAAGTTCGTAATTTAGACATATCGGTCAATCGGAACAGGTAGTTTGGGGGAGTTTTGTACCCCAAAAATGGGTTTTTGAGTTTTTTCCATGTAATTTTTAAAAATTTCTAATTTTATCTGTCAACGTTAGAATCAGCACAAAAAACTAGACAATTTAATTCTCTAAAGTTTTTTCTATCCCCAACGGTTACCGATATATTACAAAATCTAAACACATTACATTGTATTTAGGGGCTCCAACGCTAATCTTATGGAGGACAAGGAAAAATTAATATTTCCCTTAATAATCAACAATTTTGGATGAAACAGTATTTAGCTTCATGTGGTTGGGATCCATACGTTTATACTGAAAAATAATGTGTTTCTCACAGCAGCAAACCTGCATACGCTTTCCCATGTTAATCTTATGGAGAATAGGTAAAATCCTTTATTGATGTCCAGATAATTTATGCTCAGAATAAAAATAGTTTATGGTAGAAATGCCTACTTTTACTGTTCCACAAAGCAGCAAACCTGCATACTCTTTCCCATGTTTATGTTACGGAGAATAGACAAATACTCTAATTTATCAACAGGTATTGATTGATCAATCTTGTCACATACCTTTTCTATTATTATCATATGATTGATTTAGAAATTCGCTGAGTACACAGGTCTGCTGTGACGGGGGTATTTATTTCCTGTATTATGATTGAGTTACAGAATTAGTATGTCCAAAATTTCAGTTGTGTAAGCTAAGTAGACTATGTACCATATTTGTTTATTTACTATAGTCACAGAAATTTGTACTTACAACTTAAGATATTCATAGGCTAATAAATCAATCCATTCAAATTCAATAAGTAAACTCAATTCAGTATCAATTTCAGTTAATTTTAGGTTCATTAGTAATCATTATGTCACCATAAAATGTGATTGGGGTAGTTTCACTACAACCTTCATTTTAATTTACAGTTTACATTTTAAGTTACTTTATATTTCAAACTATCTGTGGCCGTGGGCTTGCCCCACATGACTTCATTATAACAATTTTAAGAAACCTAAAAATTGTATTTGTCATTGTATGTTTTTATCATTTCTCACATGTACTTTAAACTAAGGATAACAGATCATGGATGTTTGTTCTTCTCTCTGTTTCTTTTTAACTTGATTAGTATACAATATATTTCTGTAAACTAACAATAACAATATTTTTATTGACATAAAACAATAATTTTAAAAATTAAAAGGTAATAATATAAAATTGAATAGTTATAACATACATATTGAAAACATATTTTAATTACTATTTAAATACTAGTCCCAAAAATGTCCATTACTACCTCTAACATATAAATTAAAATATATTTAATAATATATGGTTCATACATTGTAATAGGGGCCTATGCTTGATTTGATTAGCGTTTTTACAAATTTATTTTCATTGTTCAATTTTATGTAATTTGGTAGGCTATTCATTAACGTTACACCTGTACTTGCTGGAAGTTTAGAAACAGATTTAATCTGTGCTGATGAGGGCGAAATGTCATAGAATTTCTTGCATTATAATTATCTATATCATTATCTATAAAATTGTTCAGACTTCAATTTTGCATAATATGGTTTCATATATGTACAGACAAGGCAGGGTTAAAATTCCAGATTCCCTGAAGGTAGGTTTACATGAATTTCTGAAATGTATATTACCAATAATTGTTATAGCTTTTTGGAGAGTAAATAGTCTTTATTCATTCTGAAACTAAATAGTAATAAACAAATAATAAATTAGTAATAAACTGAATAGCATTCTATATGATATTCAGTTCATTTAAAAACTGAATAGCATATAGAATCAAAGAGGCACGAACCATCTAGAAGCATGTTAATAACTCTAAATTTTGAGTCTTTTTGGTAATCCATGTCATAAAATCAAAACTTAAAAACACTTTAAAGAAACAAAAAAATGCATTGGAAGAGGCACAAACCATGAATTAACCCAAAGTTAACCCTCCAAGTGTCCATTACAATAACTCATAATGTCCAGCGATTTTTGACCAGTATGCAGAGTTTTGGTTAGACACACAAAAGAATCATAAAACACCATAAACTTAGATAATGTTGCATTTATATTTTCTTGAAGAAGATAAAATATGCTATTTAACATAGTATTTGTTAGTCTTAACTTCTGATTATGTATCATCCTTATAGGTTCATATCCAGGTATTCTTGAAAAAATTAGTTTCTGCTCGCTAACATACCATGTAATTTCTGTCATTTACACCATATCAAAATTGAAAAATATACTTTTTGTTCAAAGTTTTATCGTGATAAAGAAAATATATAGTTTATATAACTTAAAACCATTATTTACAACAAAAATAAAAATTCCATAGTATACATGAAAAATGGCACCTTCTTGCAATATTTACCAGTTTTATGCCACTTTTAGCAAATTACCCATAGGGAAGAAGCTATTACCTTAGGTCTCATGGCGAGACTTAAGCCCGGGACCATGTTATTTTTTCTTCTTTAGGTGCCCAGAGTCCAAAAACAATAGTCGTTAAAATTTATATATATATATGTGTGTGTGTGTGTGTCTGTGAACACGATAACTTTCGTAAAAATGGTCCGATCGAGACCAAATTTGGTAGAGACGTGTATTCCTACAAATTCTCGGACGAGTTCGTAAACCAGATATATCGGTCAATGGGAACGGGTAGTTTGGGGGGGTTTTGTACCCCAAAACAGGGTTTTTTGCGTTTTTCACATGTAATTTTTAAAAATTTATAATTGTATATTTCACCATTGGAATCGGATTAAAAAAACTACACAATTAAGTTCCTTAAAGTTTTTCTTTATCTCCAACGGTTACCGAGATATTAAAAAATCTAAACACAGTATGTTGTATTGAGGGGCTCCAATGTTAATCTTATGGAGGATAGGGAAAAATTAATATTTCCTATGCTAATAAATATTTTTGGATAAAACTTGATATTTAGCTTCATGTGGTTGAGGTCTATCCATTTATGCTTAAAAATCATAGTTTATCTGTTTATCATGGCAGCAAACCTGCATACTCTTTTCCCATGTTATTCATGTAGGAAATAGGCAAACTACTTTATTTATGGACAGATGTTCATGAAAGTTGGTATAAATGTTAAAAATAAAAATTATTTATGGTAGAAACACCTACTTTCAGTATTCCTCACAGCAGCAAACCTGCACACTCTTTCCCATGTCAATGTTATGGAGAATAGGCAAATAATTCTTATGTTTATGGAAAGATTTCTATAAAACTTGTCATATATTATTATTATTATGTTATTGATTTGGAAATTTGCTGAGTACGCAGGTCTGCTGCGACGGGGGTATTTATAGTTTTAGACGTCTCCAATCATCCACTTAATTTAACTTACCATCTGAATTCCTATTATCGCTAGAACAAAAACAATCACACATTTTAGTGATGTAAACAAACAATGACAAAAACAAAGTTTCACAAAAAATTTGCAACAATAAAACAGCTGCGTACGTAAATAATACTCACAGACCTTCAAAATAGTTGAGAAACGGCAAACATTTATCATAAACATAAAGCCTTAAAGTTTCTGAACAAGTTGATATACAATATAACTCCGTTTAATCGATTGTAAATCTTAGAACAAGCGGTAAAATAGAGCCTATGGAGCTGCCCGAATTCGGACGATTGACAGTTAGAGGGTTAACCCATCTGGAGGCACGCGAACAGCATTAAAAATGTTTATATTTACTTCCCTGTGGCAAATAGGTTAGATCATGGATATGTCTAAAGGTAATGTTTTCACTTAATCTAAACAGCTGTTCTTATTCTTTTATATTATAAATTCAATACAATAGCTCTGATGGTTTTTTGTGGAAACCTGTTACATATTTTCCATCTTACAGGTCGCCAATACCCCTCGAGCTAAGACACCCATTTCAATAGTGAATCTTTTACTCTATAAAATCCTAGTTCTGTATCCATGTCAAAGTTTTTAATAAACTAATGTACGAAATAAAATAAAATGTAATATCTACAAAAACGCTAATAAAACTGAAATATGTGAAAAATACTATTTAAACTGGTCCTTACTACAGCAAAAAAAACATCAACACACCTTTAAAATACATCTGTTTGTAAAGTTTGGCACTAATAAACAAACATTATAAAACAGGTTCTCTTTGTACTCATTTGCTCTATAAATATTTTATTCTATTATATTGTGATTTTTTTATTTAAAACTAGCTGACCCGGCGCAATTAACGGCAACGCTTAACGCCGACATTATATATGCGTTAACTTTAAGATTGGCCATGTTCTGAAGCCAAATAGCATTACGGCTTCGTTGTGAAAGATGAAATATTCTGGGTTGCGGCATAGTTAATATTAATACTAATACGATGAGACATTAATAACATTCCCACAAAACAAATAAATCAAAGTGGATTGATTGACAGTTGTCCAATCCAACCTAAACTTAACTTTTTAACTTAAAGTTTAACTTCTTTTACATTGTTTTAAAGCGATTAGTCCTACCCACGACCCAGCACACATGCGTAACGTACAGCAGACGACACAGCTGGCAGTGAGGTAAACACTTTTTTCCAATCTCATCCTCATAGAGTAATCAAATTGTTCCGTTCAGCTTTGTGTTGAGATATAATATACTGCTAATAAACTGCTGATCTGATATACACACCTCGAACATTATGTCAACTAATGTACCAAACCCCTGTGGCATATGTTTAAAGGAGGTAACAAATCGTCAACATGGTGCTCAATGTCGTGGAAATTGCAACAGATGGTTCCATAAAGATTGTGCTAAAATTAGTTCTACTGGTTATTCTCGTCTTGCAAGTGACGATAGATATATCTGGCAATGCATTCAAGCTGATTGTGTTAAAAATGGCATACAGCCCCATGATTTGATTTATGAAATTAGGAACCTAACATCAGTGGTACAGAGTCTCGTTGATAAGGTGGATGCAATGAAATCAATTAATTTGGCTGATATTAAAGCAGGCATTAGAGCTATTAACGGCAAATTAGAGTTTATAGAAACCCAAATTACTAACTCTGAACCCCGAATTGAAGCCTTGGAAGTTAAAGTTGAGGCATTAGAGGCCCCCAATAATAATACTTCTGATACTGAGCCGGGCTGTGCCGTTGAGATAACTACGGAGGAAGTTAAAGAAAGAGCATTCAGAGCTAAGAATGTTATGGTGTTTGGTTTAGTCAAAAGCTCCAAGAACAATGCAGACAAGAAGAAGGATGATAGTGCTCATATCCACAAATTAGAGGGTACTGCATTGCTGATGTTTTTTTGTAGAAGAAGCTGATGTTTTTTTGTAGAAAGAAACAGCAAATAAAAGCAGGCCCGTTAAGCTCGTTCTTGATTCAGAGGCAAGGGTGATTGAAATACTTAGGATTGCTTCTTGCTGATAGTTCCATGATAACTTGGATCCAGCTTTTGCCAGGGTAAAGTTGGCATGGGACAATACCAAGCAAGAGATTGAGTGTTTCATTTGAGAAAAAACTTGAAGAGCGCACTAGGGCAGTAGAAACTGATCTTGCTATCAAATATATCAATGGAACGTCAAAAATTATTATTTCAAAAAACGCTTAATTTCCCACAGTCAACCAAAAACCCTTTGTTATACCAAAATGCCAATGGCCTTCGGACCAAGATGGATTTGCTGTTTGAACAGCCTCTATTACCACGTATGATGTAGTTGTTACAGAGACCAATTTGATTCCTTCTGTTAGCACTTCTGAGTTAGGCTTTCACAACTACACTGTTTACAGAAAGGATATGACCATGGAAACTAGTAATAAAACTTCTGGTGGTGGCGTTTTTGTGGCCGTTCGGAATAACATATGACTACAGAAGTCGGCAACCTTACTTGTGAAAACCTTGAGGTTTTATTTGTTACCATTGTTGTTGGTACTCGAAGATTGTTGCTATGTGGTACCTACTAAACATACCCCCACATCAGTCCCAATTATTCTCTTTTAGCGAATTTCCCATAGGGAAGAAGCTATTACCGTAGGTCTCATGGTGAGACTTAAGCCCGGGACCATGTTATTTTTTCTTCTTTAGGTGCCCAGAGTCCAAAAACAATAGCCGTTAAAATTTATATATATATATATATATATATATATATATATACATATATAAAATATACATATATATACATGTATATATATATTATATGTATACAGGGTGATTCACGAGGATATGCGGTAACTTTGAGAGCTCATTCTATATGTAAAAATAATGAAAAAAACTTATATAAACATAGGTCCGGAAATGTTTCGTTAGCGAGTTATACAGGGTTAAAGATTTCGCCTGGATTTCAGTTCCGCTGAGTAAATGAAGACTCTCTGAAATTCTGGGAAGTTAAATTTAGGGGCAAATGCCATTGTTTCTTATGGTTTTTTACCTGAAAAATTGATTAGAACAGGTCCCAGAACTGTAAGATGAGTAGTTTTTGAGTAATCCAGTGTAAAATGCAAAAACATTGAGTAAAAAAACACAATTTTTACATTTGGCCAGCAATCGCTTTGTTATTTTACCAATAAACTGATCAAATTTCAGAACAAAGCTTGTAGAAAATTTAATTCTAAACAAAACGGTATGATTAAAGTATACAGAAAGTGAACAGATAATCGATTAAAGGAAGTTTTATTGAAAACTGTAATGTAAAGTTATGCAATAAAATTACAGTAAATGCTCAAAAATGTTGCCATTAACTTCAATGCATCTTTCTGCTCGTTTAAGAATTGCTCTTGTTGCTTTTCGTAGTTCTACGGGGCTCTCCTTTAACTGCACAAAGGCTTCATTAATTCGATCAAGTAACGCCTCACGGGAATTTACTTTGACCTCGTAAACATGATCTTTCATCCATCCCCATATGCAGAAGTCCAATGGCGTATGATCTGGTGACCTTGGTGGCCAGTGTATAGGACCACCACGACCAATCCATTTATTTGGGAACTGATGATTTAGATAGGTGGAAACATCATTTGAAAAATGTGGCGGTGCGCCATCATGCTGGAAGTACATCTTGCGTCGCGTTGCAAGAGGAACATCTTCCAGCAATGTCGGTAATTCTTCTTGAAGAAACTGTAAGTACGCCTGACCTGTTAAGCGCTCTTGAAAAATAAACGGTCCAATTAGCTTATCATCAATAACACCACACCATACATTAATGTTAAAACGGTATTGAAAGTTACGTTCAATTGTTGCATGAGGGTTCTCTTCTGCCCATGAATGTTGGTTTCGTAAATTGTTGATACCATCACGAGTGAACTGTGACTCATCGGTAAATAAAATGTACTTGAAGAGTTGACGATGATTGACTAACCAATTGCAGTACTCCAAGCGATGTTCATTGTCTCCTAGTTGTAAATGCTGTACTTTTTGTTTATGGTAGGGATAAAGGTTGTTCTTATTAAGTGTTCTCCAAACTTTACTTTGCGAAACCCTAAACCGCTTTGAAATACGTCTTGTACTAATACCTGGACTACGTTCAACAGCAGCAATAATGTTTTCTTCTACATTAACATCATGTTGGCGAGGGCGGTCAGACTGGATCTTTACGCTTGGAAGTGATCCTGTTTCCCGTAACGTACGAAATGTAGAAATAATGGTTCTAGCATTTGGAATTCTACGATAAGGGTAACGTTGTCTGTATTCTTCCACAGCGATTGTAGCATTGCCTTCACATACACCGTAAATAAACACCATATCGGCGTATTCTTCAGTTGAAAATAAGTATGGCATTACTACTCCAACAATTTAATAATTACTATGGACAAAACAATGCTAACACGGACTAAAATTCAATACGACGAACAGAACAATACACACGTGGACTAAAACTCAGTTGTTACCTCTCAAGGAATTAAAATTCTACATTTCAAATCACATCATTGTTGATCAGCTGTTATTGTAGTGCCAACTTATGAAAAACAAATTATCCGCTCAACATGTGTATTTTTTTTTATTATTTATGTTTGTTGTTTATGTTTATTTCTTTATTTTAAAACTGTGTTTCAATATTATTTTATTTTGAAATTTTTGTAAAAAAATTAAGGTGTTAAATTTAAGTAAAAATCATTAACTTTTTACAGATCTTTAATAAGAAATCAACAGAGTTATTAATTGTCGGCCAAATGAAAAACGTGTGTTGTTCTGTTTTCAATAAAACTTCCTTTAATCGATTATCTGTTCACTTTCTGTATACTTTAATCATACCGTTTTGTTTAGAATTAAATTTTCTACAAGTTTTGTTCTGAAATTTGATCAGTTTATTGGTAAAATAACAAAGCGATTGCTGGCCAAATGTAAAAATTGTGTTTTTTTACTCAATGTTTTTGCATTTTACACTGGATTACTCAAAAACTACTCATCTTACAGTTCTGGGACCTGTTCTAATCAATTTTTCAGGTAAAAAACCATAAGAAACAATGGCATTTGCCCCTAAATTTAACTTCCCAGAATTTCAGAGAGTCTTCATTTACTCAGCGGAACTGAAATCCAGGCAAAATCTTTAACCCTGTATAACTCGCTAACGAAACATTTCCGGACCTATGTTTATATAAGTTTTTTTCATTAATTTTATATATTGAATGAGCTCTCAAAGTTACCGCATATCCTCGTGAATCACCCTGTATGTGTCTGTGAACACAATAACTCTCGTAAAAATGGTCCAATCAAGACCAAATTTGGTAGACGTGTATTCCTACAAGTGCTCGGACAAGTTCGTAAACCAGACATATCTGTCAATGGGAACGGGTAGTTTGGGGGGGTTCTGTACCCCAAAATGGGGTTTTATGCATTTTTACACATGTAATTTTAAAAAATTTCTAATTTTATATTTCTTAATCGGAATCAGCTTAAAAAACTACACAATTAAGCTCCTTAAAGTTTTTCTCTATCTCCAACGGTTACCGAGATATTAAAAAATCTAAACACAGTACGTTGTATTGTGGGGCTCCAATGTTAATCTTATGGAGGATAGGGAAAAATTAATATTTCCCATATTAATGAATATTTTTGGATAAAACTATATATTTAGCTTCATGTGGTTGAGATCTATCCATTTATGCTTAAAAATCATAGTTTATGTGTTTATCATGGTAGCAAACCTGCATACTCTTTTCCCATAATAATCATATAGGGAATAGGCAAACTCCTTTATTTATGGACAGATGTTGATGAAAGTTGGTATAAATGTTAAGATAAAAATTATTTATGGTAGAAATTCCTAATTTCAGTGTTCCTCACAGCAGCAAACTTGCACTCTCTTTGCCATGTTAATCTTATGGAGAATAGGCAAAAATTCTCATGTTTATCGACAGATTTTGACCAAACTTGTCACATATTATTATTATTATATTATTGATTTGGAAATTCGCTGAGTACGCAGGTCTGCTGCGACGGGGGTATTTTCTGATGCTGTTGTGTATATTACTTCAAGTTGTGGAGAGTTTGCTTCTATTATCATTGTTGGTGATTTCAACCTTCCTGTTACCAAATGGACCCAAGATGATCCTGTGAGTTTGTTTGCGAGTGAGAGAGTCCTTCGTGAATCGTCATCACTGTTGGAGTTACTGCAAATTATCATATAATGAACAGCAGGGGTGTTCAGATGTCTCTAGTTTTCAGCTCATCACCACAGTACCACGGTGTCTCTCTTGCCACTGATCCATTACTGCCTTTTAAGGACATACATCTTGGGAGATGATTTGAGTGGTTTGGAGGGTTTCATACATATCTTAAGTAAAGCCATTGTTAGGCATTCCCCTCTTAAAAAGATTGGTTCTTCCAGGAGAGAGATAAGAGCACGTCGCCTTGGCTTTGTGGAGCATTTAAAGGCCGTAATACCACCTAATATAAAAGTGTTTGGTCCTTTTTCAATGGTTTAAAACAAAACAACCATACCTGGAGTTACGGAGCTTAGCGGTCTGAAAGAATCTTAACCCGATAAGATCTGTGAGTTATTTTCCACCTATTTTAAGTCCAATATATACACTGCCTATTGACTGTTCCCACACATATGACATCAAGACTAATGTAAGCATATCTAAATGCACCGTCACCCTTGATGAAGTCAGGAAGAAGCTGAAGTGTCTTGATTCGACTAAAGTAGCTGGACCGGATGGTTTAACACATACACAGATTGCCCCTTTTCTTGTAAAATTATTCAATACTTCATTATCTGGGGGCTGTTTTCCACCATTTCTTAAACACAGTTATGTTGTACCCATCTTAAAGTCGGTCGATCCTTCGAACGTCAGGAATTACCCTCCCATTGTCGTCCAATCAGCCGTGGATAAAGTATTTGAAAGTCTGGTTCTGGAGCTTATAAAGTCCTGTTTTAGGCAAGTAGTTATGGATGAGCAGCACGGATTTACATTGGGCAGATCTACAATCTCCAACTCACTTTTTTTCATGACTATTTAGTGGTAGGAGTCAGGTGGATGCCATATACATATATTTTGCTAAAGCCTTTAATAAGGTTAGTCGCAACCATATTCTTGCCAAGTTGAAGGATTATGGAATTGTTGGCAATTTGTATCTATGGTTCAGTAGTTATTTACAGAATCGGACATTAGCTGTAAAATATGGCTCTAATGTGTCGGCTTTCTTCATTGCCACGTCGGGAGTTCCTCAAGACTCACTTCTAGGGCCTCTCTTATTTTGTGCTGTTCATCAACGACATTGGCAAGAATATGAGTGTTGTATATTCATTGTTTGCTGATGATGTTAAGCTTTATCAGAAAATAAGAACAGAAGATGACTTTCGCTTGCTGCAGGACTCACCCTACCAGCTATCTCAATGGTGTGACTTAAACCTAATGGAGATTAATCCTTTTAAGTCTAAGAATATTACATTTAGTCGAATGAAGTTTCCAATTATTGTGGACCTGTACTTGGAAGGAGATCCAATTGAGAGGTGTGATACTGTGAGTGATCTCGGAGTGGTCATGGATTCCTCACTGAACTTCAGCACCCATATCGATAGTATTTCTTTAAGAGCATCAAGGTTTATGGGTTTGGTCTTAAGACTGGAGAAATTTTGCCTTTTCTCCTGTGTGGTCACCGTATCAGTTGGGACAAATTGATAAAATTCAGTCTGTTCAGAAAAGATTCATAAGAATACTTAAGAATAGTGAGGGCTATGACTACAGAAATGTTCCTATTTCCGAAATCGAAACCAACTCCTATCTGCTGCCTCTGACCTCTAGACGTATTGCTGATATTTTGTTCTTGTACAAGCTGATCAATGGTGATATTGATTGTGCTCACTTGCTTGAGCTGGTCAACTTCAGGATCCTTACATCCACCAGGGCGCAATGCCTTTTTGAGATAAGGCTTAGTAGCACAAACTACTTCCGTCACAGCCCTATTCCCAGAATGCTGAGATCTGGAAATGAGATCTGCAATCTTGTGGATTTCTTCTCAGTCTCCTTGAGAACTTTCAGACGTCTGATCCTATTCTTGGGTAAAAGTGATGGGAAATTTCCTCGTGCCTGAAAAGGACAAGGCTCGGTTGGCGAAGGATTTGGTTGGAGGAGTTTCGGTGAAGTAGTGTTTGGTGGTTGCGTTAAAGAGGCACAACTGTTTTTTATGGAGGTATGGTTTCTTTCATTGCAAATTGTATTTGAAATGAAATGAAATAATAGTTTATTCATAATTAGTCAACATACAGTAAATGACTCCAAAGTTACTTAAGACCGTTTGTGACGAGACTACACAAAAGGTAGGCCTAAAGTTTAGTAAGAGGTTGTTCATACAAAACGGCCATTTACTGTTGCATTCACCCTACTATTTAATAACTTCTTCACTTGGACTTAAAACCAGAATCGACTTTGGGAATCCATCATAAGCAATATTCAGTTGGTTTTTACCCGGTATTAACAGAGTGTAATTACTCCAAAACTTTAAATTATCCATTATCTCTAAAGTAAAAGTTGGCTATAGTATATCCTAATTTACAACAGAACAGATAATAATCTTAAATCCATAAAAAAATGTTTGAAGTGAGCAAGTTTGTTTGAATTAGTTTTCTCTACAGTAGTCTCAATTTTTTCTGTAAAAGAACCTCATAATATATCTACTCTATACTTACTTTCTTAATGTAATGCATACTTTGGGAGTGTTCTGCTCAAGGAATTAATCCATGAGATATCAGAGATTAGAATAAAGTAAGCATCATGAATAAATAAATGTCATGGTGTGATTAAACCCTTATCCATAGATAAAACCAAAAATATTTCACACAACTTATTGAGTTTTCCATATGGAAGGTATTTTAATGACTGGCTTATCACAAACTTATTCAAACTGAATGCTGTATAACAAATTAAACAATATCAGTACAAGTCGTCGGTCATTGATTTAATACGAATATTTAAACTAAGCGTTTCATGATTACAAAATTGAAATAAAAATAATGATTAACTTTTCTGCCCAGTGCAGTTTTATTATACAGTAGTGAATTTCCTTAGGGAGGTAGCTCCTACAACAAAGCGCATGGGAAGTACAAATCCTGGGTCCCCGACATCACACAAGGTATACAAGATACCTTGAATACCGTGACATATGCGTATAAATTAAACACAAAAGAATATAACTGGTATTGATCTTTTGAACCAATATATTTTTGATTGTATTTTGACACATTTTTTCCAATACCAAATGGTATTGAATAGTGAAAATTAGTTCATATCTGTGGGTACTTTTTCACGGAGAAGCGCTAGAGAAAGACTGGCAATTAGACAGAAATTGAGATGAAACACATTTCCACTTTTTTGGGTTATGAAACATGTAAACAATATAGATTTGGGGTTATTGCTGACATTGATCAGTGTTTCTTTTCTTAGGATCATTAATTATTATTGAAAGCTCAGATAAATGATGAAAGGCAGCTGGACCCAGTAAAGGAGAACCACGCTGCCTTCGATTAATTAATTAAAGTATTCAAATAATGTATTTAAATAAGAACTAAACTATAATTAGAAAAGAGCAGTGAAATGACCAATTTCATCCTTATGGCAGTAGATAAAGGAAACAATATTATTCCCGGGAATAACGGATCCTGTAAATCTAATATAACAGCAAGAATTTGTAATAAAATTATTGAGAGAAAACGTGTTATTTGTCGCATTATAGGAGAAATTATTAAAAAATGAAAATTTGCCGAGATACCGGTCTGCTGTAACGGGGGCATTTTGATTTTGCCTCGGTTAAAACCACTGTAACAGTGGTGAATACTATAGAAGTATTTGCCATGAGACCGTCTGTTGGCTAAATGTTGTGGTGAATACTATATAAGTATTTGCTATGAGACCTTCTGTTGGCTAAATGTTGTGGTGAATACTATATAATTATTTGATATGAGACCTTCTGTTGGCTAAATGTTGTGGTGAATGGCTGTACAAGTATTTGCAATGATACCTTCTGTTGGCTAAATGTTGTGGTGAATACTATATAAGTATTTGCTATGAGACCTTCTGTTGGCTAAATGTTGTGGTGAATACTATATAATTATTTGATATGAGACCTTCTGTTGGCTAAATGTTGTGGTGAATGGCTGTACAAGTATTTGCTATGATACCTTCTGTTAGCTAAATGTTGTGCTCCCGGGATTTGGTTCATCTGACGCAATCGTATTGTCTCTATAGCTACCTAAATACCACATCTAATTAGCAGAAAATATTAATTAAAATACTTATTAATAATATCGGCAAGGCGTGGCTTGGGAATCCAATTTTCTCTGGCCTTGACCCAGGGTTCAGGTTCAGGTAGCGTGTCGAGGCCCACTCTAATGGGAAACCAAATTAATTCGGCCCTCCGCCCCATTGAAATTGGTCCTAGTTTTATGCTTCTACTGAAACGGCTAATTTATTTTATACGTCGCCGTTAGAGGCGGGATTTTGTGATTCACTAGGTTGAGAAAAGGAGATCCTTTGTAAATTCCTCTCTTTTGGGTTTAATCGAAATATTTATTACAGTTGTTGGGATGTGAGGTGATGAGGACTCGGGTGTTATTATGGAATGTTTGGTTGGCGAGGGGAAGAGCCGCAGTCAGGGTAGACACAGCGAAGAAGGATATCTAACCTTTGTGGTGTACGGGACGTAGATTTCTTGCACATTAGGCCTACTGTAGTCTGTAGATGCAGACTATTCATTTCCGTTGTTACCAACTCGGCTGCAGGAACACGGCACTCTCAGTATTCGCTCAGTATTCACGTTTATAAATAAAATTCTAACTGTTAAGGTGTGCGGAGGACCTTGCGGTGTTTGACTTACGTCGTTGTACATGATTTTACACTAAAACACTTGAAATGAAAGACATAACTGTGATATATTATAATGTATTTAAGAAAACATTTCTTCATATATTGTTTGTTTACATTTTGATTTTTTTAAATAACATATGTTCGTATACCCAAAAAACACTAAACCCTAAAAATTAATCTAAACATGTGATAAAACATTAACTGCAAAAAAATTAATACTAAATATATTTTTGATGTTACAAACGTTCTATATCACAAACCAAATATTGGTTTTGGATTAGACCAAAGAGATTGTTTAGTAGTTGGTCATAATATACACTATTACCTATTTAACTTGTTATTAAAACCAATCCAGGTAGGCATTTTAAGCGAAGTATGAATTAGAAATTAGTGTAAGATGTTTATTTGCAAACTGTTTTTATAGTAATTAGGATAGTAACACCGGTTGTTTCCATGACAAGCATGAGAAACTTTAGAAGTAAATCATCCTCAAATTACATCCTCTCTCGCCACAAATAGCTTTAGGTATCAAACTGAAACAAATTTGAAATTTTTTAGACATAGAAATAAAAAGTTATTAATGGATAATATATATGAAATGCTTCTTCACAACTGAAGATAAGAAATCCTACACGCTTGAATTGTGTTTCAAATTTCAACGTAGTAATTTTAAATCCTCATAATATACAGTACTGTATTATGAAAAATTGGTTATTATTATGTTTGAATAATTATAACGATTTTGGCAAAAAATGAAAAATAAAAATAAAGAAAATTACAACCTCTTTCTTCAATCACAAGCTGTTCTGATGTCACATTCTTGTTACATGGTGTGTTCTTGAATATAGAAATATTTCACATATCTGTAAACTACTGACATCATTTACTGATCTTTTCCATGTCATTATTCAAAAGTCAGGAAAGGAATTATTTTTTTCAATCACAAAGTAACTGTAATGCCGCACGGTACGTAAAACAATGTTAAACAATAGTTTTCGATAGTTATGAGCTGTGAATGTCAAACTATTTTTCAGTTTACCGGCCGAGGTTTAGTGTGAATTGAAAATATCTGTAGACAATCCTATCTTTTGTCATATAATTCATTGCCTCTCGATTATATACTGTATACCCTTGTTTTCTTGTAGCCGTATGTGCAGATGAGGAGTAATTCAATTAACAATTGACGGGGCCCTCACCGTCCAAAGCTCCAGTTAGTGGATTGTTTGTTCACAAACGACACATATCGTCTATCTCACATCTCGTTCTCGTCTTCTACCTCGTGGGTTTCATAAATTTCAAAATTATCAGCTATACGTAAAATAAGCATTCATTTGAGGTTCCAGTGGATTATTGTCAAATTTATTAAGTACGTTATGATTCATATTTTAAATTTACTATAGTAAATGCCAACAGATGATGAAAACAACGCTTTAGGGAGCCAGTTGTAACATGATCCAGTAAGGAGCATCAAAGAATGACTAATGTGGTAGTTTTCGGGAGATCATGGAAATATAGTTGTAAAAACATTCCGTAAATAATCGCTTTAAAAGTTGACCTTAGACCTGTTGACTACTGAATAGAGACCCTGACCCCTAATCTGTGTGTTGACCCAGTATGTGTGTGTGTGTGTGTTCAGGTGGAGGTCGGCTGGCAGGAGCGCGCGCCCCGCAGTCTGTCCAAGGATTACCCGGAGGTGGAAGGTGGAGGCGGACGCAGCACCGCCACCCCCAAACCCCCCAACACTCGCCCCCAGGACGTGTTCATCAGTGTCAAGACCACTGGGCACTATCACCGTGCTCGCCTCCCAGTCATACTCAAGACATGGTTCCAGCTCGCCAAAGATCAGGTAACTAACTGCACTACCGATTGTGTTATTGTGCCTTCTGACTACGCTGCGTAACATTCACTGAACATTTTTGTCTAAAATAGTATATTAATTCGATATTCAGTCGTAATATTCACCGGATTTTTAACCAACATTGAGTCTCCTTATATACTACAACGACGCGATTAGGCCAAGTATTTATATAGCCAACATTGAGTAGCCTTGGATACTACAACGACGCGATTAGGCCAAGTATTTATATAGCCAACATTGAGTAGCCTTGGATACTACAACGACGCGATTAGGCCAAATAATTATTTAGCCAACATTGAGTCGCCTTGGATACTACAACGACGCCATTAGGCCAAATAATTATTTAGCCAACATTGAGTCGCCTTGGATACTACAACGACGCGATTAGGCCATATAATTATTTAGCCGACATTGAGCCGCCTTGGATACTACAAAGACGCGATTAGTTCAAGTAATTATATAGCCAACATTGAGTCGCCTTGGATACTACAACGACGCGATTAGTTCAAGTAATTATCTAGCCGACATTGAGTCGCCTTGGATACTACAACGACACGATTAGTTCAAGTAATTATTTAGCCGACATTGAGTCGCCTTGGATACTACAACGACGCGATTAGTTTAAGTAGTTATTTAGCCGACATTGAGTCGCCTTGGATACTACAACGACGCGATTAGTTCAAGTAATTATATAGCCGACATTGAGTCGCCTTGGATACTACAACGACGCGATTAGTTCAAGTAGTTATTTAGCCGACATTGAGTCGCCTTGGATACTACAACGACGCGATTAGTTCAAGTAATTATTTAGCCGACATTGAGTCGCCTTGGATACTACAACGACGCGATTAGTTCAAGTAATTATTTAGCCGACATTGAGTCGCCTTGGATACTACAACGACGCGATTAGTTCAAGTAATTATTTAGCCGACATTGAGTCGCCTTGGATACTACAACGACGCGATTAGTTCAAGTAATTATATAGCCAACATTGAGTCGCCTTGGATACTACAACGACGCGATTAGGCCAAGTAATTATTTAGCCAACATTGAGTCGCCTTGGATACTACAACGACGCGATTAGTTCAAGTAATTATTTAGCCGACATTGAGTCGCCTTGGATACTACAACGACGCGATTAGTTCAAGTAATTATTTAGCCAACATTGAGTCGCCTTGGATACTACAACGACGCGATTAGGCCAAGTAATTATTTAGCCGACATTGAGTCGCCTTGGATACTACAACGACGCGATTAGTTCAAGTAATTATTTAGCCGACATTGAGTCGCCTTGGATACTACAACGACGCGATTAGGCCAAGTAATTATTTAGCCGACATTGAGTCGCCTTGGATACTACAACGACGCGATTAGTTCAAGTAATTATTTAGCCGACATTGAGTCGCCTTGGATACTACAACGACGCGATTAGTTCAAGTAATTATTTAGCCAACATTGAGTCGCCTTGGATACTACAACGACGCGATTAGGCCAAGTAATTATTTAGCCAACATTGAGTCGCCTTGGATACTACAACGACGCGATTAGTTCAAGTAATTATATAGCCAACATTGAGTCGCCTTGGATACTACAACGACGCGATTAGGCCAAGTAATTATTTAGCCGACATTGAGTCGCCTTGGATACTACAACGACGCGATTAGTTCAAGTAATTATATAGCCAACATTGAGTCGCCTTGGATACTACAACGACGCGATTAGTTCAAGTAATTATTTAGCCGACATTGAGTCGCCTTGGATACTACAACGACGCGATTAGGCCAAGTAATTATTTAGCCAACATTGAGTCGCCTTGGATACTACAACGACGCGATTAGGCCAAGTAATTATTTAGCCAACATTGAGTCGCCTTGGATACTACAACGACGCGATTAGTTCAAGTAATTATTTAGCCGACATTGAGTCGCCTTGGATACTACAACGACGCGATTAGTTCAAGTAATTATTTAGCCGACATTGAGTCGCCTTGGATACTACAACGACGCGATTAGTTCAAGTAATTATTTAGCCAACATTGAGTCGCCTTGGATACTACAACGACGCGATTAGTTCAAGTAATTATTTAGCCGACATTGAGTCGCCTTGGATACTACAACGACGCGATTAGTTTAAGTAATTACTTAGCCGACATTGAGTCGCCTTGGATACTACAACGACGCGATTAGTTCAAGTAATTATTTAGCCGACATTGAGTCGCCTTGGATACTACAACGACGCGATTAGTTCAAGTAATTATTTAGCCAACATTGAGTCGCCTTGGATACTACAACGACGCGATTAGGCCAAGTAATTATTTAGCCAACATTGAGTCGCCTTGGATACTACAACGACGGCCGATTAGCAAGTAATTATTTAGCCGGCATTGAGTCGCCTTGATACTAACAAACGACGCGATTCAGTTCAAGTAATTATTTAGCCGACAATGAGTAGCCTTGATACTACCGACATTGAGTCGCCTTGGATACTACAACGACGCGATTAGTTCAAGTAATTATTTAGCCGACATTGAGTCGCCTTGGATACTACAACGACGCGATTAGTTCAAGTAATTATTTAGCCGACATTGAGTCGCCTTGGATACTTACAAGTAATTATATAGCCAACATTGAGTCGCCTTGGATACTACAACGACGCGATTAGTTCAAGTAATTATTTAGCCGACATTGAGTCGCCTTGGATACTACAACGACGCGATTAGTTCAAGTAATTATTTAGCCGACATTGAGTCGCCTTGGATACTACAACGACGCGATTAGTTCAAGTAATTATTTAGCCGACATTGAGTCGCCTTGGATACTACAACGACGCGATTAGTTCAAGTAATTATTTAGCCAACATTGAGTCGCCTTGGATACTACAACGACGCGATTAGTTCAAGTAATTATTTAGCCGACATTGAGTCGCCTTGGATACTACAACGACGCGATTAGTTCAAGTAGTTATTTAGCCAACATTGAGTCGCCTTGGATACTACAACGACGCGATTAGTTCAAGTAGTTATTTAGCCGACATTGAGCATTCCCTTTTTAATGGAGCATTTAGGAGTAGTAACGTTGGATTATAAAAGCACTACAGGCCCCACATTTTATTAATTAGCCTGATATGAGAAACACCGGACACCGGGCTCTCAGTGAATTGTCATGTCACAACCACGTTCATTCTGTTGTTACTAGACAGGGATGTAAGTGCTATCGTGGACTTGTCACTAGCTTAGTCTTGCCAACAAGTATACGAGAAAGCAGCGCTGGATAGGAAGTGAAACCGGAGCAATTTGCCAGAGGCCGAACCGGCTTGACCACCGCTGTCCTGCCTGGTGTCCTCCCTTGTGGAAATATCCAACTTTGTAGAAATGATCCATTAGTATAAACAGCAGAATAAAGACTTGTTCAAAAGAGCTTCGCTCTTGGTTCCGGGAGGGGGATAACCATGGTGCGGTTATGGTGTGTGTTGTGATGTATTCTCCGATCCACGCTTATCTCGATCCTTCCGAAAAAAACCTCTGTACCCCGTCAATTTAAACATGTCTATCTTGTCTAGAATAATTGAAATGTGTTTCACTTCTGACAAAACTGCATCTTTATACGAGTATCCAGTAGTTCAGTAGATAACAATTATAGGAAAATACATTCGGTTGTTTCCTGTTATTTATTGGTTTTGTAAGGTTCATGCAACTTACTTTGCACGTATTTTTAAGACTCAATCTCAATGACGTCAATAACGTCATGTTCGAACCTGATTTTTACATTCGGGATGACGAGAAACTGTCAATTGAGACGTTATCGAGATGAAGCGAGCGGACTAACCGGTCCACATAACTGTAACCGCGGCAGCTGCCTATTGCCATCCGCCGGAGCTGACGCCGACGCCGACATGCCGAGTATTATAATATTATTTTACTCTCCGTCACGTTTCATGATTTTTGAGAAATGAGAAATTTTAGGTACCGTTTTATATCTCTTACAACTTTTTATATAACTGTAAGATTTTTTAATTTAATTAAGATTAAACTCTACAAGGTTATTTACTTTTGAACACAATTTCACAAATACTTTGTGATTTTTAACAGCAGTGTCAAAGTTGATGAAGCAATGAAATCCACGAGAAACGTGAAACCTTTTTGGTTAAAGGTTTAGGGGAAGACATGTATAAGGAAATAATATGTTACGGATTTGTAAGTTGAAAATGATTTAAGAGTCATATATAGTTATTTTTATAACAATATTGGCCAATAAAATGAATGTTTATATTATTAGTACCTGGTGACCGAGCATTGTTCGGTGAAATATATAGGACTAGACCTAAACGTGTATTTAAAAATAACCCAATCTTTAAATAATAATTTAAAATATAAATATTTAAATAATCCATCAAGAAATCACCGTATTGGTAGTTCTCCGCGCTACCAATCCAGACACAGCGGCCGCTTGGGCCAGTGAGTTTAGGTAATTTTAACTGGCCTTGGTCTATTCATATTTTGTTTTCTGTCAAAAATTAAATATTTTGCATAGTATATATTACTTTGCTTTTATTTCATACAGTTATTCCAACACCATTCAGTTCCGACAAATTGTACTAGGCTTACTGATTTGCTCAGTACTGTATTAGCATTTTTCATTTATTACTCACACATTAAATTGGCCATGTTCTGAAGTCGAATAGCATTATGGCTTCGTTGTGAAAGATTAGATATTTTGGATCGCGGCATAGTTAATAACAATACCGATACGAAAAGACATATTAATAACATTGCCACAACACAAATAAATCTGAGTGGATTGATTCACAGTTTTCTAATCCAACTCAAACCCAAACCAAACCTAACTGTAATACTGCTTTTATAGAAAAAATAAAATTTTCAGAATCGTAGGATTTTTTATAATAATACTCGCGTAATCTAACATCCAAAATGGAATAAAAAAATCAATGATCAATAAAATCTGTCCAGCCATTCTTGAGTTAAAAAAGGTGTAGTTAACACGACCTTTTTCTATATCTAGACATACGACAGCTGAATATTATAATAAACATAATATGTATAAACATAGTAACTATTTTTTATCCCGCCAACATATAAACACGTAACATTTAATCAGATAGAAAATAAAAAATATAATAACATAACCCCCTAAAACCGTAAACTATAAACGTGGCGAATAAAGCTGTTGATTTTGTACCGTACATGTTTACTTCTTAGTTAAACATTAATGAAGTATTCAGATGACATTAGATAGTAAAGCATATTGCTAATAGAAGTAAACCAACAGCTGTAGCTTAAGAAATCAAATGTTTTGATTGTACAAAATTTGTAAACAAACTTATTCTCCATAAGATTTTTTTAGAAGGTTAAAACGCAATAAAATGAAAACTTGTGGAGTATAAAATGAATAATTCATAAAATGAATACTAGTTTGACAACGCATAAAGGACATACATTCTTTACAATTTATAAGAGAATTTAGTACATCATGAAATTACATGTTATCTTAAGGTGCAGAGACCAAACAATAGTAGTTTTGTTATTTAAAAATATTTTTTTTTTATTTTTAATAAATTTAAAAAAGATGTTCTTAAAATAAATTTATAAAAATGGTCCATAGACAAATTTGTGAGACTGTATTCCACAACTGACATCTAAAGACATACGCAATACATTTTTTTTGTAAAAAATTTTTTACTTCACATGTAATTTTTAAAAACAATTTTATATATAATAATAAAAAAAATATAATTAGTATAATCTCATCAAACGGACCGCTATAAAAAAATCTAAACAACTACTTATATAGATTTATCTTATAGTAAAAAATTATATATTATCTAATATTTTTTTTTGTAACATATATTTATAACAGTCTAAAAAACATATTTATGTTTATATACAAAAATATTTTTTTATGTTTTCATATAATTATTTTTATTTAGAATTATAAAATGGATAAATTTAAAATAAAATGTTTGATGTACAGTGTTTATGCAGAAATATATTTTATATTTTGAAATAGAAAAATTATGTTTATTAGATTTTGAAAATATATAATAATTATTATATTAGTTTGAAACGCATAATTTTACTTTTTTATATTTTTTTATATATAGAGATTTTAAGTACATCATGAAATTGACACATTGAAGATCAACGAAATGGCAGAAATTTGAAAGTGCATCTGAGATAATATTCACATGAATGTTCAGTTTTATTGAAGGACCTCGACATTGCTTATTTTATTTTTCACGGTGACGCCATTTTTTACATTTATTTATCAATAATAAATTTAACAATGGGAAGAGTGTGGTACCATATATATTTATACATGCATTATCCAATAGTCACAAAACTCTGATGTATTAGATATGAGATCGAAATGAACTGAAATATAAAATACATCACGCAAACAATAGTAAATAACGATAAATATTTATTATTGGTAAAAAAATTAGTATATTATAACCAAGGTTTATTTAGACAAGCTAAAGGACTTGCTAAAAGGAACGAGGAACTGAGATAATTTTTGGTTAATCAACAAGGTGATTTTCTTTCGAACACGGTAAAAAGACCAACATCAATATAAGAGCAACCTAGGGTAATTACAATAAATAAGTAACGGTATAATAGAAAAATACGATACAATACATGGCTAATCAACATTACTTTGGCAAAGGATAAAAGTGATATGATTCTTGAGCGTAGATTTATAAATGCATGTGGAAAGTGGTTGTACACAATTTGTTTGAAATCATTGTTGAAACCTAATCTTTAAGCGGAAAAAGGGTGAGGAATAAACAAAGCCGGATCTAAAACAATAAAGGATATGGAAACAATGAAGTGCGAGCCTCCAACGGAATTACGGAATTGTTGCATTCTTCGAAATAGATCAACCTCTGGAGAATGAATGGAGACGGACTTGACAGAAATCATATGAAAGACGGACACTCACTCAAGGCGCGGGGATAAAATAATTCCCATTCACCCCTTAAGGGACACAACCTGATCGCTCCTACCTGGCCGGGCGGCCGTGGGAGTTGATCATTCTCGGGGGCTCCTAGTTGACCCTTCTTAATCCTCATTAATGAGCGTTTAAGTTCGACCCTTTGCCAGAACCCAGTTTTGCCTGGAGGCCATGACGGCACGGTTTAGGTGGCCCAGTGTTTCCCCTTACACGACGAGGTCAGTCAATACATTTGTCGCGCATGTCAACATTTTTTGTCCCATTAATTCAATGACTGACCAGTTTCGGATCAAATGATTTTACAAACATCAACAACTCGGTGCACGCTGCCTCACGCATTTCGGCTGTTTTGTTTTTGTAATCTTTACTTTTTTCTTCTAAACGCATGGATATCTTCAGTATTTACCAATTAACTCGACAGTCGCATTCCTGCCCAAAGTGTTTCCCATCAGCACACACTGAGTCATGTATCGACGGACAACGGTGTGCTGAGGGGAGGGGGTGGCGGGCGGGCACGTGCTGTCCGTGGGAACGGCGGGGGCCTTAGGGAGGCACACAATCCGCAATTGTATACTGGCCCTAGCTAAAACAGGATTTGTTTTTAGCTGATGTAAAATATATTATTACATTTTGAATAAAAGACTTGATGCTTAGTATCGGAAGAAATCGACTCATGTTCTATGCTATTCGTGTATCGTTAAGGGTTTCGGTGTCATTTATAATCCATGGCTTTATAGAGTTTTTTAAATGTACTCATCAGACTGATGTACTGTATTTTTTTCATGCATGAACAAATTATTGATATTTGGTTGTTTGTAAATACGGTAGTTACTTCATTATTTTTAAGTATGTACTTGTGGTTTTTTAATTTGTAATTTTTATTACTACACAGTTCATATTTCAACACACTTTATGTATTGTTACAAACCTATTCTAAACTTGTTTAATTATATCCAGACATTACTTCATAAATAGCACATTTTAGCCGTTCAACCATAAATCTTATAATGTGAAACTAACGTGAACATATGGAATAATTAAAAATGATTTAATTTTATATTTTGATCATATTAAAATAATTTCTTTTAACGTTTTACACAATTTTCAGATTCAATAAATTATTCCTGAGGATATGATAATACAACACTAAAATAATGATAGTATATTTGGTTTTCTGTTGGTCTTGGATTTTTTGCGTCACACGCGACGTCATTGCTTGATGTTCTCGTCGTCTATCTATAGGCTATTAGCACTACTCTGCTCGCTGTTGCGTCACTGCACAGCGGCTCCGGGGATACGCTCAAGGCGTGTCGCCACGACAGCGTCCAGGCCGCTGGCGGACAAACTTTCATAGAATCACTTGGCCGGGATCGGAACGCAATAGGCAAAGTCGCAGCCACACGGGCTGGTGTTTCGTCTAAAACAAGTATACACCTCTGCAACCCGACTAGTGAACAGTGGTGGTCGAGAGAGTGATCTGTGTACATCTGTTTTATTTATAGTGGTGTTTTCACTATATTCGAGTTAATAATGTTAGATTTCGATAGTTCATTTGCATGAGTCTGTTTTTAACATCTCGATTATTCAAAAGAGTTCATTATGCTGATGTTGCCGTGGCCGCGGTCGTGCCGCTGTAGTGCGTTTGAGTCCTTACTCCGTAGCTCTCGTAGCTTAGTGTTGAGAGGCAATCCATGGACTTGATCTGACGTTGACTCCATTGCTGGATGTTCTTGCCGTGGCCGCGGTCGTGCCGCTGTAGTGCGTTTGAGTCCTTACTCCGCAGCTCTCGAGTAGACTCAATCCATGGACTTGATCTGACGTTGACTCCATTGCTGGATGTTCTTGCCGTGGTCGTGCCGCTGTAGTGCGTTTGAGTCCTTACTCCGTAGCTCTCGAGTAGAGTCAATCCATGGACTTGATCTGACGTTGACTCCATTGCTGGATGTTCTTGCCGTGGCCGCGGTCGTGCCGCTGTAGTGCGTTTGAGTCCTTACTCCGTAGCTCTCGGGTGTCAGACAAACAGTATCAACATGGACGTGACCTGACGTGACTCCATTGCTGGATGTTCTTGCCGTGGCCGCGGTCGTGCCGCTGTAGTGCGTTTGAGTCCTTACTCCGTAGCTCTCGAGTAGAGTCAATCCATGGACTTGATCTGACGTTGACTCCATTGCTGGATGTTCTTGCCGTGGCCGCGGTCGTGCCGCTGTAGTGCGTTTGAGTCCTTACTCCGTAGCTCTCGGATGTCAGACAAACACGGATTAGAATGTATAGAGAGTCAATCCATGGACTTGATCTGACGTTGACTCCATTGCTGGATGTTCTTGCCGTGGCCGCGGTCGTGCCGCTGTAGTGCGTTTGAGTCCTTACTCCGTAGCTCTCGGATAGAGTCAATCCATGGACTTGATCTGACGTTGACTCCATTGCTGGATGTTCTTGCCGTGGCCGCGGTCGTGCCGCTGTAGTGCGTTTGAGTCCTTACTCCGTAGCTCTCGAGTAGAGTCAATCCATGGACTTGATCTGACGTTGACTCCATTGCTGGATGTTCTTGCCGTGGCCGCGGTCGTGCCGCTGTAGTGCGTTTGAGTCCTTACTCCGTAGCTCTCGGATAGAGTCAATCCATGGACTTGATCTGACGTTGACTCCATTGCTGGATGTTCTTGCCGTGGCCGCGGTCGTGCCGCTGTAGTGCGTTTGAGTCCTTACTCCGTAGCTCTCGAGTAGAGTCAATCCATGGACTTGATCTGACGTTGACTCCATTGCTGGATGTTCTTGCCGTGGCCGTGGCCGTGGTCGTGCTGCTGTAGTGCGTTTGAGTCCTTACTCCGTAGCTCTAGGATAAAGTCAATCCATGGACTTGATCTGACGTTGACTCCATTGCTGGATGTTCTTGCCGTGGCCGTGGTCGTGCTGCTGTAGTGCGTTTGAGTCCTTACTCCGTAGCTCTAGGATAAAGTCAATCCATGGACTTGATCTGACGTTGACTCCATTGCTGGATGTTCTTGCCGTGGCCGTGGCCGTGGTCGTGCTGCTGTAGTGCGTTTGAGTCCTTACTCCGTAGCTCTCGAGTAGAGTCAATCCATGGACTTGATCTGACGTTGACTCCATTGCTGGATGTTCTTGCCGTGGCCGTGGCCGTGGTCGTGCTGCTGTAGTGCGTTTGAGTCCTTACTCCGTAGCTCTAGGATAAAGTCAATCCATGGACTTGATCTGACGTTGACTCCATTGCTGGATGTTCTTGCCGTGGCCGTGGTCGTGCTGCTGTAGTGCGTTTGAGTCCTTACTCCGTAGCTCTAGGTAGAGTTGAGGTCAATCCATGGACTTGATCTGACGTTGACTCCATTGCTGGATGTTCTTGCCGTGGCCGTGGTCGTGCTGCTGTAGTGCGTTTGAGTCCTTACTCCGTAGCTCTAGGATAAAGTCAATCCATGGACTTGATCTGACGTTGACTCCATTGCTGGATGTTCTTGCCGTGGCCGCGGTTGTGCCGCTGTAGTGCGTTTGAGTCCTTACTCCGTAGCTCTAGGATAAAGTCAATCCATGGACTTGATCTGACGTTGACTCCATTGCTGGATGTTCTTGCCGTGGCCGTGGTCGTGCTGTAGTGCGTTTGAGTCCTTACTCCGTAGCTCTCGAGTAGAGTCAATCCATGGACTTGATCTGACGTTGACTCCATTGCTGGATGTTCTTGCCGTGGCCGTGGTCGTGCTGCTGTAGTGCGTTTGAGTCCTTACTCCGTAGCTCTAGGATAAAGTCAATCCATGGACTTGATCTGACGTTGACTCCATTGCTGGATGTTCTTGCCGTGGCCGTGGCCGTGGTCGTGCTGCTGTAGTGCGTTTGAGTCCTTACTCCGTAGCTCTAGGATAAAGTCAATCCATGGACTTGATCTGACGTGACTCCATTGCTGGATGTTCTTGCCGTGGCCGCGGTCGTGCCGCTGTAGTGCGTTTGAGTCCTTACTCCGTAGCTCTCGGATAGAGTCAATCCATGGACGTGATCTGACGTTGACTCCATTGCTGGATGTTCTTGCCGTGGCCGTGGTCGTGCTGCTGTAGTGCGTTTGAGTCCTTACTCCGTAGCTCTAGGATAAAGTCAATCCATGGACTTGATCTGACGTTGACTCCATTGCTGGATGTTCTTGCCGTGGCCGTGGTGAAGTTTTCAAATATATGGAATCTTTTTTTTTCCTCCTTATCAGTAATATCAAAGATAATTTTTCAATTTGTAATATTGACCGAACGTTTGTGACTCTAAAAACTGTGACAATCTTCATATGTTTTAATTGAACCATAGACAGTTTTGTTGGTATTTAAATTTCACTACGGTTTTTTAATCATTTGTATCTCGTAAAATACCGTTTTTTTTCTGAAGAAATTTAGGACCACTCTTGCAATGTAAAACAAAACATTATTCAAAAATAGATTTCATAAATGAGTGTGGGTGTTATTTATACATTTTTATATGACAGTTGTGTATTATTTTGTAAAATATATTGATATAGATTTGATAGTGTTGGTTAGTGTATATTGTAAGTTCAAAATGGCTTTATTTCCTATTGAGACTGTAATTAAGATATGTTTTGCTGAGGATTTGTTTTCAAGAATCGTAATGTTTCAACAATGAATAGACCAAATAACATCGATAAAAGAATTTTGGTCTTACATATTCATCGCCATAACTTAATTTCTATTACGGCGACAAAAATGCTTGCCATAGCCTGTAAACGCTTTGTCACTTAACCTTGATTATTTTACCAAATACGGCAGCTAATTAAATACCACTCTTTACCACTATACCACTCTTTAGCTAAAATATATATTTGTTTTTCACTGGCCAAAAAATAAAAAAAAGCAGCCGAACTTTTCACGTAATTTTTTCACAATTTTTACAATGTCACAATTTTAAATTCAGTTAAAGATGTAAAGTCTGTTCATTAATTAAAAATATTAAATTTTTTACCTATCAAAATTCTGTTTGTTACCGTTGGCGTTCATGTCTTGTTGACTGTTCTCATACAATAATGTTGCATTTGGGTGGTGGTCGGAGCCGTGATGATCCGCCGCATTGTGACCGCCACAGACGGCCCGCATGCGTCAACCCCCATCCCCCATCCCCCATCCCTCGCGCCGTGTATCGGGTGACATGGCGACATGGATGACAGGCGGCGGACCGGACTGTCTCGCTCTGTCGTATCCGTTGGTCAACAAGTGGTTCGATCGAAATATACTTTCCCTCGATGTTTCTAAAACCAAGTTTATGTAAGTGTCACTCACTTTTTTGTCTAATTACGGTCGGGGCGACTTGGCTTTGCTCAGCTGTAGAAATCACTTTAATAATGACATTTGAAAAATTATCATCCTTTAAGTATTTAGGTGTTATTTTTGATTCTCGAATGAAATGGACAGAACATATCATGTCCCTAAAGAATAAAATTCGAAAGTTATTTTGCATTGAAACAGTTAAGTGAAATTTGGATTTTCAAGGAAATTAGAATAGCTTATTTTGCTTTCCTGCAGTCTCTTATTGAATAATAGCTTGGGGAGGGTCTTAAAGGTCACATCTTACCGGATTAACTGTGGTTGAAAAATCTATTTTGAAAGCAGGGTTTAGGAAACGTAGAAGACATCCCTCTGATCTGTTGTTTCACGAGACAAAGGTTTTTTCAATTAAAAGATTGTTTGTTAAGGAGCTTCTCAGTTTCATTTTCCAAAATTATGGTTCATTATTTTCACCTATTTTACATCATCACAACACAAGATATGCAACCAATGTTGGAATTGTTGCTATCCAACAAAAAAATCCTTTTCAAAAACAAATAGTTTTTACATTTCACATATAATATTTCGAAATTATTTATCTCAATATCGTAACGATAGTATTTTTGATTCTCCATGACGTAAAGTTTTCAAAACTAAGCTAAAGGATTGGTTATTGGCAATCAGTGATGAGGAAGCCGAGTCTCTTCTCTCCAGTGGCTACAGCGGACAACTCTCGTCCGTCTCCATGCAGATTGTTGGCAATCAGTGATGAGGAAGCCGAGTCTCTTCTCTCCAGTGACTACAGCGGACCCAACAACTGACAACTCTCGTCCGTCGCTCTCCATGCAGCTCAGATTGTTGGCAATCAGTGATGAGGAAGCCGAGTCTCTTCTCTCCAGTGACTACAGCGGACCCAACAACTGACAACTCTCGTCCGTCGCTCTCCATGCAGCTCAGATTGTTGGCAATCAGTGATGAGGAAGCCGAGTCTCTTCTCTCCAGTGACTACAGCGGACCCAACAACTGACAACTCTCGTCCGTCGCTCTCCATGCAGCTCAGATTGTTGGCAATCAGTGATGAGGAAGCCGAGTCTCTTCTCTCCAGTGACTACAGCGGACCCAACAACTGACAACTCTCGTCCGTCGCTCTCCATGCAGCTCAGATTGTTGGCAATCAGTGATGAGGAAGCCGAGTCTCTTCTCTCCAGTGACTACAGCGGACCCAACAACTGACAACTCTCGTCCGTCGCTCTCCATGCAGCTCAGATTGTTGGCAATCAGTGATGAGGAAGCCGAGTCTCTTCTCTCCAGTGACTACAGCGGACCCAACAACTGACAACTCTCGTCCGTCGCTCTCCATGCAGCTCAGATTGTTGGCAATCAGTGATGAGGAAGCCGAGTCTCTTCTCTCCAGTGACTACAGCGGACCCAACAACTGACAACTCTCGTCCGTCGCTCTCCATGCAGCTCAGATTGTTGGCAATCAGTGATGAGGAAGCCGAGTCTCTTCTCTCCAGTGACTACAGCGGACCCAACAACTGACAACTCTCGCCCGTCGTTCTCCCATGCAGCTCAGATTGTTGGCAATCAGTGATGAGGAAGCCGAGTCTCTTCTCTCCAGTGACTACAGCGGACCCAACAACTGACAACTTTCGTCCGTCGCTCTCCCATGCAGCTCAGATTGTTGGGTCCTCATTTATTTTCCATCTTTAGCATCCCTCCACAGTGTGTATGGTGGGATAGTTTCGTATGTTTTCACATTTGTCATAATTTATATACACTTTTCTCAACTTTTTCCAAATTTAAATTTAAAACAATTTTAAATTCTATTTTGCTATTTAATCATTTATCCTGTGAGCTCTTCTAAAGTTACGTATGCTTTTTGGCCATCTTGACAAAAATGGTCATCTGCACCCTATTCAGGTGAATCGTTTTAGTAAAACCTACTGTACAATCGTAGCAAAAAAAGTATTGCTAAAAATAAAGAGTAAAATGACAAAAACTACGTGGCAATTAGTTAAAAAAGAAACTGGCTTCATCTCACGTGGTTTCCACTGTGATGAGTTTATAACTGATGATGGTAATATTGTAAGGGATCCAATAGAAATAGCCAAGGCTTTTAATGACCATTTCAGTAGTGTGGGTCATCGGTCCTCAACCAGATGTTCAGTGCCTGATGTAGTTAATTTCATAAACATTGAGAAGTTACAGACCTTAAATTTTTCATTTAGTCCAGTAACAAAAAGAGACCTGATCAAGACTATGGCAAGCTTGTCAGCTAAACAGTCATCTGGGTGGGATGAAATCCCAGTTTCATTGATTAAAAAAGTAGCTGCTATTATTTTGACACCACTGGTACACATGACTAATACAGTGCTATATACTGGAGTTTTTCCTGACAGATTAAAATTTTCTGATATTTCCCCCATACATAAGAAAGATTGCACCAAACTTGTAGATAGTTATAGACCAGTAGCATTGCTATCATTTTTTTTAGTCATAGAGAAGGTTATATTAAACCAAATATACACTTACTTAAAGAGAAACAAAAGTTTCAATGAAAAACCATTTGGTTTTAGACAGGGCAGATCAACTCAGATGGCAGTATTTGAGTTGGTGAGCGATCTGTTGAATGCCTTGGATGGTTCACAGACTACATTTTGGTGTATTCTGTAATTTGTCCAAGGCTTTTGATTGTGTCAATCATGAGTTTTTGCTGATCAATCTGAATGAATGTTTATGGGTTTAGATGTAATGCACTTAAGCTGTTTGAGTCGTAATTAACAAGCCAATTCCAAATGATTCAAATGTACGGCGATGGCAGGAGTGCTCATTTTTCAAATAAGAGCGAGGTTGTTTGTGGAGTGCCGCAGAGTTATATATTGGGACCAATGTTGTTTTTATTGTACATTAATGATTGACCTATTACCATTAACGCACCGCTTTACCTTTTGCAGATGACATGACAGCATTAATTAACGGTCAAACTAAAGATACAACAAAATTAAAACTTATAAACACACTGCATGAACTATCTGATTGGTTAACAATAAATGGTCTTAGTTTGAATTGCTCCAAAACAAAAATAATTGCTTTTACTTCTAATTATAGGAATAAAAAACTGGCTGAGGAATTTCTTATGCCAAATGAAATACTTTGTTTAAACTCACATAGTGTGAACTTTTTAGGTTTTATTTTACAAGATAATTTAAAATGGCATGAACTAATTCTTTGTGTGTAGAGTAGGTCCTATAGGTTCCCTATAGTCTCTACGTGCGTAAATATCCAAGTTTACGAAAACATTGATTTATTATGCTAGATAGTAATAACAATTAATTATACATTAAAATTGCATTTTCAAAGCATGCAGTCTATAAAAGCCTCCTCGGGGCCTTAGTTGTTGTTGATGTTTCTTCATTTTCACTAATGCCAGGAAACCTTCCTGCCTGAAATATTGCGATTTAAAATATGTCTACGTTCAAAAATCCAACATCAAAAAAATTGTGTTCCGGGCCCTACGACTATGACCGGCCAGGCGCCTCTGTCTCAGGTGGCTGGTCGTTGGGAGCCCGGTCAGGCTCGAACACGTGCGAGCCCGGGGCCCTACGACTATGACCGGCCAGGCGCCTCTGTCGCAGGTGGCTGGTCGTTGGGAGCCCGGTCAGGCTCGGAACACGTGCGAGCCCGGGGCCCTACGACTATGACCGGCCAGGCGCCTCTGTCTCAGGTGGCTGGTCGTTGGGAGCCCGGTCAGGCTCGGAACACGTGCGAGCCCGGGGCCCTACGACTATGACCGGCCAGCCGCCTCTGCCTCATGTGGCTGGTCGTTGGGAGCCTGGTCAGGCCCGTAACACGTGCGAGCCCGGGGCTCTATGACTATGACCGGCCAGGCGCCTCTGCCTCAGGTGGCTGGTCGTTGGGAGCCCGGTCAGGCCCGTAACACGTGCGAGCCCGGGGCCCTACGACTATGACCGGCCAGGCGCCTCTGTCTCAGGTGGCTGGTCGTTGGGAGCCCGGTCAGGCTCGGAACACGTGCGAGCCCGGGGCCCTACGACTATGACCGGCCAGGCGCCTCTGTCTCAGGTGGCTGGTCGTTGGGAGCCCGGTCAGGCTCGGAACACGTGCGAGCCCGGGGCCCTACGACTATGACCGGCCAGGCGACTCTGTCTCAGGTGGCTGGTCGTTGGGAGCCCGGTCAGGCCCGTAACACGTGCGAGCCCGGGGCCCTACGACTATGACCGGCCAGGCGCCTCTGTCGCAGGTGGCTGGTCGTTGGGAGCCCGGTCAGGCTCGGAACACGTGCGAGCCCGGGGCTCTATGACTATGACCGGTCAGGTGCCTCTGTCGCAGGTGGCTGGTCGTTGGGAGCCCGGTCAGGCCCGTAACACGTGCAGGCCCGGGGCCCTACGACTATGACCGGCCAGGCGCCTCTGTCGCAGGTGGCTGGTCGTTGGGAGCCCGGTCAGGCTCGGAACACGTGCGAGCCCGGGGCCCTACGACTATGACCGGCCAGGCGCCTCTGTCGCAGGTGGCTGGTCGTTGGGAGCCCGGTCAGGCTCGGAACACGTGCGAGCCCGGGGCCCTACGACTATGACCGGCCAGGCGACTCTGTCTCAGGTGGCTGGTCGTTGGGAGCCCGGTCAGGCCCGTAACACGTGCGAGCCCGGGGCCCTACGACTATGACCGGCCAGGCGCCTCTGTCGCAGGTGGCTGGTCGTTGGGAGCCCGGTCAGGCCCGTAACACGTGCGAGCCCGGGGCCCTACGACTATGACCGGCCAGGCGCCTCTGTCTCAGGTGGCTGGTCGTTGGGAGCCCGGTCAGGCCCGTAACACGTGCGAGCCCGGGGCCCTACGACTATGACCGGCCAGGCGCCTCTGTCGCAGGTGGCTGGTCGTTGGGAGCCCGGTCAGGCTCGGAACACGTGCGAGCCCGGGGCCCTACGACTATGACCGGCCAGGCGCCTCTGTCTCAGGTGGCTGGTCGTTGGGAGCCCGGTCAGGCTCGGAACACGTGCGTGCCCGGGGCTCTATGACTATGACCGGCCAGGCGCCTCTGCCTCAGGTGGCTGGTCGTTGGGAGCCCGGTCAGGCTCGGAACACGTGCGAGCCCGGGGCTCTATGACTATGACCGGTCAGGTGCCTCTGTCGCAGGTGGCTGGTCGTTGGGAGCCCGGTCAGGCTCGGAACACGTGCGAGCCCGGGGCTCTATGACTATGACCGGCCAGGCGCCTCTGTCGCAGGTGGCTGGTCGTTGGGAGCCCGGTCAGGCTCGGAACACGTGCGAGCCCGGGGCCCTACGACTATGACCGGCCAGGCGCCTCTGCCTCAGGTGGCTGGTCGTTGGGAGCCCGGTCAGGCCCGTAACACGTGCAGGCCCGGGGCCCTACGACTATGACCGGCCAGGCGCCTCTGTCGCAGGTGGCTGGTCGTTGGGAGCCCGGTCAGGCCCATAACACGTGCAAGCCCGAGGCCCTACGACTATGACCGGCCAGGCGCCTCTGTCTCAGGTGGCTGGTCGTTGGGAGCCCGGTCAGGCCCATAACACGTGCAAGCCCGGGGCCCTACGACTATGACCGGCCAGGCGCCTCTGTCGCAGGTGGCTGGTCGTTGGGAGCCCGGTCAGGCTCGGAACACGTGCGAGCCCGGGGCCCTACGACTATGACCGGCCAGGCGCCTCTGTCTCAGGTGGCTGGTCGTTGGGAGCCCGGTCAGGCCCGTAACACGTGCGAGCCCGGGGCCCTACGACTATGACCGGCCAGGCGCCTCTGTCGCAGGTGGCTGGTCGTTGGGAGCCCGGTCAGGCTCGGAACACGTGCGAGCCCGGGGCCCTATGACTATGACCGTCCAGGCGCCCCTGTCGTAGGTGGCTGGTCGTTGGGAGCCCGGTCAGGCCCATAACACGTGCAAGCCCGAGGCCCTACGACTATGACCGGCCAGGCGCCTCTGTCTCAGGTGGCTGGTCGTTGGGAGCCCGGTCAGGCTCGGAACACGTGCAAGCCCGAGGCCCTACGACTATGACCGGCCAGGCGCCTCTGTCTCAGGTGGCTGGTCGTTGGGAGCCCGGTCAGGCCCGTAACACGTGCGAGCCCGGGGCCCTACGACTAAGACCGGCCAGGCGCCTCTGTCGCAGGTGGCTGGTCGTTGGGAGCCCGGTCAGGCTCGGAACACGTGCGAGCCCGGGGCCCTATGACTATGACCGGCCAGGCGACTCTGTCTCAGGTGGCTGGTCGTTGGGAGCCCGGTCAGGCTCGGAACACGTGCGAGCCCGGGGCCCTATGACTATGACCGGCCAGGCGACTCTGTCTCAGGTGGCTGGTCGTTGGGAGCCCGATCAGGCTCGGAACACGTGCGAGCCCGGGGCCCTACGACTATGACCGGCCAGGCGCCTCTGTCTCAGGTGGCTGGTCGTTGGGAGCCCGGTCAGGCTCGGAACACGTGCGAGCCCGGGGCCCTACGACTATGACCGGTCAGGTGCCTCTGTCGCAGGTGGCTGGTCGTTGGGAGCCCGATCAGGCTCGGAACACGTGCGAGCCCGGGGCCCTATGACTATGACCCCCGTCAAATTGTGTGCTATTGATTATTTTATAGACACTAACGCTCATCCCATGACTAACAGTTATCCCAATGAATATTCATAGCCCATAATCTGTATAAATACTCAAACCAGGCTGTCTGGCTCATATTATCATGTTTACCCTCTGATTTTCTCGTCAGAGAATCTTGTACATGTCTTCCCTATCGACCAAGCCCTTGGGAGTGGTGGCGGGGTTATCGTCTGCAGACGGTTCCAATATCAATATCTCGTCTGCTGGAGATAGGGCCGTTTGTTTGTCGTGAAGCTCCGAGTCAAGGCTTTTGCTTCTCTTAGTAGGTTCGCATAACCTCAATGTGCATGGCTTAAATGTGCAAAGCTCAATGTGGCTTATGGTTAAAGCTGTTTTTTTTGTGAATTCATGATGTTATTATTTCGTATTGCAGAGATGCAGACTAACAGATTATCTCAAAATTTACCAGTTTTGTCAGTATGTTTAGTGATGTGGGATTCATCTGTCAAACACCGCATTTAAACGATTTAGTATTTGTTACACGTGTAATCTGAGATATAAGGGAACCTAAAACCAATCATCACGAATAATTAATGTATAATAATGCAAGTTGCGGGTCATGCATTTGCTTCTTAATGTCGATGTCGCATAATTTCCCCCGTTCGATCATGGGTCAGACGAGAAGCTATGTTAAATCTTTTCATCTAGATATGGTTAGTTGAGAACGAGTCTGTCGTCGGTCGTCGCCGTTTTCGCTGCTGTTTTATCGCTCCACCAGCGCCCGCACATGGCATGATGTTGGGCTACACATGTGGTGAGCTGCTGTCTCACCCTTTGGCTGGCAACTCATGTTTTACGTCTCCAGCTCAGTTTGACAGCTCTGTCTGGCCATGTGTTCATGTGTTACACGTTTCTTTCGGCTACTGGCGTGAGAACGGGTCCAAATATTCCAATCCACACATCTTCAATTAAACAGTTAATCTGTAAGTGGAGTTCTGCAATTCGTCGTCAAAAAAGGATTTATAAAATAATTATTAACACACTTTAACAGGCCAAAGTATATACTTTAACCAAAGTATATACAGTAGTAATCTGAATCCATGGTATTCCAGTTAGTAAAAATGAGAATGTATTGGGTGTGGTGAAGGAGGTAGGCAAAGACTGGGACGATGGCGACGTCCTGTAATCCAGCTACTTGGAGGTCACGAATTGTGGATAGTTGTGAGAGGTGGTCGGTGGATTAATGTTCTCTTGTGTGGATTAACGTCCACACTATTGAATACCGCGTTAATCCGCAAGTATCATCCTCATAGTTAGACCAATTCGTAATTCAGAGGCCGTGGTTCGGATTCCACGTTAAAGTGTAGGTCCATTAGTTGCCATCGGCTTTTGGGCTATTAATTAACAGTCCTGTCTAAGGAACATGACAGCCTTAGTCAGTAATAAGACTACAAGATCGCGCCACAATCATCCTACATTCATTCTTCATTCATACTTGGCTTAAAATACCTACCTGGGTAGGTCGCCATTTCAGTTAAAAGTAAAGTAAGTAAAGTAAAGTAAAGCCCTTGGTGTTAGTATCGTTGACACATGGTGGACGCGTTTCATCGCCTCGGTCGTGGAACGGATACATCGACGCCCCCTGGAATAATTGTCACATTCTTACGTCGGATGGATAAGGAGGAGATGCTGAGGATGTGGCGAGTAAAGAGATCTCTATCTATCAGGCACATTGGACTGCAATTGGACCAACCTATCTACATAAATGAATCGCTCACTAAAAAGAAGAGACAACTACATAACGCGGTGAGGAAAATCAGAAAAGAGAAACATTACAAGTATCTGAGGATGCGAAATGGAAAAATGTTTCTTAGGAAAGACGATGGAAATAAAGTAATCTAGGTGAATTATGACAACTATTAACAAAACTGTAATTTAGCTTTAGTGATGAAACTGGGAAATTTTTTATTTTATGCATTACATTACAGCATGTATATACATCGTTTATTTAATTTTAATGTGTAGTATGGCAGGTTTCTCCAATTACATTAAACTAACTGTTATACATCAAAACATCCGTAAAGTTAGAAGAAAGTTTCAAGTTTTTTTACTTGAATTGGAGGCTTGAGACCAGATATAATAATTGTTTTGAGTGAAGTATGGATAATGTCTGATGAGATTATTGTGTACAAAATACCTTTTTATAATGTATATGCTTATTGCAATGATTATTACAGAGCAGGAGGTATATTAATTTATACAAAACAGAATATTAAGGGTTTAAATAGTTCCAATTTAGATATTATTACTGCTGTTGCTTTAAAATTAGAGTTTGTTTGTGGAAATTAGAATTTTAAAGATATGAATTTGATTATATATTACAATCACACACAAAGGAAATGTTTCACCGGAATCTTAATAACTGTTTGGTTAGTAAAAAAATGAAAAGAAATAAAAATGCACTATTTATCGGGGACTTAAAAATTAATATTTTAGAAAATAATCATATTGTTGATGAGTATTTTAATTTGTTAGCGTTATGTAGTTTAGAATGTTTAAGTAGAGAAGCGATAAGAATAGTGCCTGGCACGGAAACTTGTATTGACCATGTGTTTGCTAAGGTTTCCAGTAAAGACCTGATCGAAATGAACGTGGATATTGTCTCCGCGAATATAACTGACCACTCGATGTGTAACGTTAGTGTGCGAGTGAGAGCGATCGAGAGTGATAAGGAGGCCGACAGCGGCGCTCTGGAACGCTGCTCATATTGCATCGACTATGATAAGCTAGGCGCCCTCCTGGATACTGCTGACTGGGCAGACGTTTACCGCCAGTCGAACGCTTCCCTTGCGTTTGATAGTTTTTTTACAAAATTTAAAATTAGAAAATAAATATATTGAAATTAATAAAAAGAAACCATGGATTAGTGATTTCTTGTGCATGTGCACTAGGACCAAAAACAAACTATTTAAGAAATTCCAATGTCATCCAAATAATAAAAAAATGGAAAATTATTATAAAAAATACAGGAACAACTTGCAAATAGATATAAAAAATGCTAAACACTCTTATTATTGAAAACGTTTTATGAATGACAAGTGTGACTCTAGGGCTGTTTTGAAAGTGGTAAAAAATGTAACTGGGCAGAATAACAAGATTGCTGATGTAATGAGTATAGATAGATGTACAAGGGTCTAGTTTAAGCGACCCAAAAGTTCGATGTAATTTATTTAACAATTTATTTTTAAGTGTAGTTGATAAGTTGGAAATTAAGAGTGATATTAATGTAAACATAAATACCATGCAAGTTGAAAAATTATTCAATGTTGCTCCAATAAAACAGTCAGTTTTCTTGGGCCCTGCCTCAGGATTTATTAAGAGTAATCTCTTTCTTAAAAATAGTTCATCTCCAGGTATTGATGGTTTTAGCTCTTTTCTTATAAAGACAGTTCATTTGAGAATACTTGATATTTTAATGTTTATAATTAATCTCAGTATCCAATCTGTTGTTTTTATGATCGATTGGAAGAGGCTGTAGTTAATCCCGGTGCACAAAGCTGCTAGGAGAGATAACATAAGCAACTACAGGCCGATCTCTCTTCTCCATGTATTCTTTAATGTTTTTGAGAAAATAATGAAAGATAAATTAGTTGCATTTCTTGAGAAGTCTAAATATTTCAGTGCGAACCATTTTGGGTTCAGGGAGGATAGAAATACCGAGGGTGCTCTTTTCCGTTTCATTGGAGAAATAATTAAAGGATTAAATTAAGATAAAAAATTAAGTGGGTTATTTTTAGATATAAAAAAAGCATTTGATACAGTCAATCATACAATTTTACTTTATAAATTATATAAGATTGGTATGAGGGGTACAGCTCATAAATGCTTTGTAAGTTACTTGACTTAGAGGAAACAATGTGTATAAGTAAATTCAACTTGTAGCGAAATGAGACATATAAACCATGGGGTCCCTCAAGGCTCAGTGCTGGGAGCGGTGTTATTTTTAATATATATATAAATGATTTGTGTGATGCTAATTTAAAAGTCAAAATAACATCAATTGCTGATGACACTGCTCTAGTTACTGTAGCGATTGAGGTGATGATGAATCATGATTTATTGGCCACGCAGTGGTAGTTCACCACCAATAATATGGTAATTAGTCCTGAAAAAACTAAGTACATATATTTTAGCTTGATAAATACCTGTGATTTAATAAACCCAATAATATGTAAATGTGTTGATTGCCTGGGTCTCGTCACACACTGTGCTGATAAATATGCCATTGTTGAAAGGGTTGACACAATAAAACATTTAGGTCTACTTGTAGACCAGGAGTTAAATTTGAAATACCATATTGAGAAACTTAAACAGAAGATTAATAGTTCTTTAAAATTATTTTATTTTTTGAATGAGCTTTGTATCCCTGAACAAGTTTTCCGAATGCTTTATTTCTCAATTGTGAATAGTAGGATTGACTATTCAATTAATTGCACTATGGATTGGGCGTTGTGGCACAAATATAAAACCTATACATGTTCAACAGAAAGGTTTCATTAAATTAATGTTAAAAAATCCTAAGTGGAACCATCATTCCCACTATTTTTCAAATTAAAAATACTTCCTTTAAAATATGTATTTGTATACAAGGCATTAAAACATTTTTATCAGCGTAGTGGCAATTTACTGGAAAATAGAAATATTTATAGAAGCAGATTAAGTAATACTCGTACAAGCCACATTATAGTTTCTCGACCTAATAATACACTTTTCATCAAAAGCGTTTTATTTTTATCATCAAGAATATTTAATAAATTACCAACCGAAATTAAGGATGTTCACAATCAGGCTGTTTTTAATAATAGATTAAGAATGTAGCTTTTGGACTGTAAAAATATTGATGATTTATCAAAAATTGAAACATAAATTCATGCGAGCACGTCAGTTATTCTTTCTTTTGTATTGAATATAAAATGTATTTACTTTTACTGAACTGTACATTAATTTTTAGCTATTTATTTTAATTTTCTTATATATTCTCAGTAGGAATTTAATAGAACATTTTTTTATATAATTTAGTTAAGTAATTGATTTCAGAAGGAAGAATTATGTAAATAATACTTGTAGTGGAGCAGTTGGACGCTGATAATGTTTGAAGTTAAGATAAGAAACCTCCTACAGGCTTTGCCTTAGAGCCGTACATTTTCCTTACTGAAGCTATTTTAAGTTTTCCGCTTATGTAATCATTCTATTTGCGATTGATTTTTTAGTTTTTTTTACTAAACTATGCAGTTTATTAACTAAGCAGTTAAGCTATTATGTAGTTTATTAAGTTTTTATTGACTATGCAGTATGCAGTTATGAGATGTATATATTCAGCTTGACAAATAAATAGATTCCTATTCTTAAATACAGTGTATTTAGAAGATTAACAATGTCGATACCATAACTTCCGAATAAACATTCGTAACTATGCTCTAATTCTAATTTGAAATAAGATACGCCAAGCATGGTTACAGATGTTTCCTTACAGTGTACAGTGTGTTTATACTGTACTTAATTTATCACAGTGATTGTTACAATAGTAGTTTGTCCCCTTGAAAATATTTTTTACGACCTTTTAATTTCATGCAGGCTATATTATCGCAGTTTAAGCAAAACAAAACAGATATATTGTCCATTTCCTGTTTCCATGACGTGATACCTATACCCTTTTGAACTAAGCGGTGATTCGTGTAGACTAAACACTCGCCTTACTATAGTAAAACAGTATATGTAGGTATCTGTTTAAAATGAATAAAAAGTAAATTTAAACTAAACTACGCTATCATACACTATTATTTATATTTTCAATCCGTCAATCTGCACTACGGCACCCACGTCTTGAGATAACATAGGATCTAACTCAAGTCCTATTGTTTTTCGTAGTTTTTTCAGATGAAAAAATCGCCAAAGAAAATATTCATATGATCGCTGTGATCGGCGTGTGTGTGTATGTGGCGGGTCGCGCATAGGCTCGGCGGGGTCAAATTGTGACTCAGAACGATACAATTAGCGCGTTAATGCTCGAGGTCGCTGATTATTAAACTGATTCTAACAGAGAGGAGGGGCCTCTCGCCACCCACCAGCATTGTATCACTGATTCTAACAGAGAGGAGGGGCCTCTCGCCACCCACCAGCATTGTATCACTGATTCTAACAGAGAGGAGGGGCCTCTCGCCACCCACCAGCATTGTATCACTGATTCTAACAGAGAGGAGGGGCCTCTCGCCACCCACCAGCATTGTATCACTGATTCTAACAGAGAGGAGGGGCCTCTCGCCACCCACCAGCATTGTATCACTGATTCTAACAGAGAGGAGGGGCCTCTCGCCACCCACCAGCATTGTATCACTGATTCTAACAGAGAGGAGGGGCCTCTCGCCACCCACCAGCATTGTATCACTGATTCTAACAGAGAGGAGGGGCCTCTCGCCACCCACCAGCATTGTATCACTGATTCTAACAGAGAGAGGGGCCTCTCGCCACCCACCAGCATTGTATCACTGATTCTAACAGAGAGGAGGGGCCTCTCGCCACCCACCAGCATTGTATCACTGATTCTAACAGAGAGGAGGGGCCTCTCGCCACCCACCAGCATTGTATCACTGATTCTAACAGAGAGGAGGGGCCTCTCGCCACGCACCCACCAGCATTGTATCACTGATTCTAACAGAGAGGAGGGGCCTCTCGCCACCCACCAGCATTGTATCACTGATTCTAACAGAGAGGAGGGGCCTCTCGCCACCCACCAGCATTGTATCACTGATTCTAACAGAGAGGAGGGGCCTCTCGCCACCCACCAGCATTGTATCACTGATTCTAACAGAGAGGAGGGGCCTCTCGCCACCCACCAGCATTGTATCACTGATTCTAACAGAGAGGAGGGGCCTCTCGCCACCCACCAGCATTGTATCACTGATTCTAACAGAGAGGAGGGCCTCTCGCCACCCACCAGCATTGTATCACTGATTCTAACAGAGAGGAGCCTCTCGCCACCCACCAGCATTGTATCACTGATTCTAACAGAGAGGAGCCTCTCGCCACCCACCAGCATTGTATCACTGATTCTAACAGAGAGGAGGGGCTTCTCGCCACCCACAGCATTGTATCACTGATTCTAACAGAGAGGAGGGGCCTCTCGCCACCCACCAGCATTGTATCACTGATTCTAACAGAGAGGAGGGGCTTCTCGCCACCCATCAGCATTGTATCACTGATTCTAACAGAGAGGAGGGGCCTCTCGCCACCTACCAGCATTGTATCACTGATTTGAGGACTCTGGTCACCCACAAGCGGTCGCAGCAAAATTGCGTATTCAAATTTCCAAATCAATCTAAATATATAAAACAAAGTCGTGTTAGTTACACGCATTATAACTCGAGAACGGCTGGACCGATTTTAATGATCTTTGATTTTAATGATCTTTGATTTTTCGGATTCGTCTCTGCTCCAGTCATGCTTTAGGCATATTCAGTTTCCATAAATTAAATTAGTTTCCATTTTATAGCGTTTTAAATTTCTAATGTTAACCTTATGGGGACTAAGTTTGTTTACAAATGTTCTACAATAAAAACATTTGATTTCTTAAGCTACAGTTTTTTTTTCTTTCCATTAGCAAAATGGAACCATCCAATGCCATCTGAATCATTCATAATTGTAAAACTATGAAGTAAATGTGTACTGTACAAAATGAGCAGATTTATTCACCACGTTAATAGTTTACGGTTTATGGGGACTATGTATTTTGTTTTTTATTTTCTGTCTGATTAGAAGTCACGTGTTTATAATTATGTCGGCGAAATAAAAAATAATTACGGTGTTTATACATATTACGTTTAATATAATAATCAGCTGTTGTATATCTTTCCTATAAAATCCGTATTGCAGTTATGTTTAAGTTTGGTTTTAGGTTGGAATAGAAAAATTGTGAATCAATCCACTCAGATTTATTTGTTTTGTGGGAATGTTATTAATATGTCTTATCGTTTCAGTATTGTTATTAACTATGACCCAGAATATCTAATTTTTCACAACGAAGTCGTAATGCTATTCGACCTCAGAATATCGAACCTTTTGCATGTAAGTGAGCCGGTGTAGTGTTGTATTGCTGCACGGTGTATTCGGTCATCCACCGTGGACTCGCTGTCACCGGACATCGCATAAGTAATGCTCTCATTTGCAGGTATAATTGTCAGCTGAGGGGCCAATGTCAGTATGTCAGTGAGCCGGTGTAGTGTTGTATTGCTGCACGGTATAGTCGGTCATCCACCGTGGACTCGCTGTCCCCGGACATAACTAATGCTCACATTGGCAGGTATAATTGCCAGCTGAGGGGCCAATGTCAGTATGTCAGTGAGCCGGTGTAGTGTTGTATTGCTGCACGCTGTAGTCGGTCATCCACCGTGGACTCGCTGTCCCCGGACATACCTTATGATCACATTGGCAGGTATAATTGCCAGATGAGGGACCAATGTCAGTATGTCTGTGAGCCTGTGTAGTATTGTATTGCTGCCCGTTGTAGTCGGTCATCCACCGCGGACTCGCTGTCCCCGGACATCGCATAAGTAATGCTCACATTGGCAGGTATAATTGCCAGCTGAGGGGCCAATGTCAGTATGTCAGTGAGCCTGTGTAGTGTTGTATTGCTGCACGGTATAGTCGGTCATCCACCGTGGACTCGCTGTCCCCGGACATCGCATAACTAATGCTCACATTGGCAGGTATAATTGTCAGCTGAGGGGCCAATGTCAGTATGTCAGTGAGCCGGTGTAGTGTTGTATTGCTGCACCGTGTAGTCGGCGGTCATCCACCGCGGACTCGGTGTCCCCGGACATCGCATAACTAATGCTCACATTGTCCGGTTTTGTTCCAGATATGGTTCTTCACCGACACCGACGACGCAGAGTTCCAGCAAAAAACCAGTGAGTACACAATAACTTATACCTTCCTAGATAGAAAGGACTCCTGCCATGGATGTTAAATGAAGGAAATATGCTACCCGTATATATTTCTTACCTGTTCTCATTTTGACAAACAATATAAATAAACGGCATCAGTGGACTGACACATACTTTCTCTCTTAAGTAAATTTTAAAGCGACAATTTGTAATTGAACTTTCATATTCTTTAAAGTTAATCTAAGTATCATTTAAAATTTTATTGTTTAAAAAATAATCATGCAATTTCTTAAAATAACATCAAGACAAAACAAAGTAAAATTAATTGTTAAAATTTTATGGTGGAACCCCCCCTCCCCGAAAATATTAGGATTTTTAATGGATTTTGTTGGGTAATTTGTTGTTTTTTGGTTTCATGTGTATTTGTTTTTTTCTTTTTTTTTTTTTTTTTTTTTTTTTTTTTTTTTTTTTTTTTTTTTTTTTTTATTTTTTTTTTATTCTATTGTATCATTAATTTTTTATTGACCTTACGCTTCATACCAAGTTTCATGGAAAACAAGTTGGAAGAAATTGAATTTTAAAATTCTTCTTAAACTTAACATTCGACACTCTCAAACAACATACTGCGTTTATCATGGACACTAATTAATTAACTTTTCTCTGGACCTGAGTCGTAGACAAATAATTAAAAATACTAATTTGTTTAGTTTTTAAGTTGAATCAATGGTGATAGTAAAATTATTCTTTACCTTAATTGTTTTCGCTGGAAATAAATAAATAGATTTTTTGACATGTAAAAGCCCATAACCTTTGAACCATCATTTTTACAGATATGCAGGTGATGTCATATTATTTAGTACTCTCTGCACTATAAACTATCAACAAATTTTAATCAAAATAGTAAGAGCCATTTCTGAGAAATTTGGATTTTTCACGTTTTTTATGATTTTTAGGGATGAATTGTTAAAAAATTCAAAAAATGAAAAAACGCCAGTTGATACGATATATATGGGAACGGGGTAGGCTGTGTCTCTGTACACATCCAGACACACAAACGCCAATAGACAGACGAAAAATCACGTCGAAACCCACTTTTTTGATTAAGGGGACCCCAAAACAGATACATCCACTATCAACTCAAATTCGAAAATTTTGACGAAAAAAATATTTACTCCATATACTATGTATAAGGGGAGAAAGTAAAAATCTGAAATTCAATGTAATATCACACCAATGCCCCTTTTACCGAATTTCCCATAGGGAAGAAGCTATTATCGTAGGTCTCATGATTAGATTAGATTAGATTATTGAAATGGCGACCATACCTCAAGGTAGGTATTTTAAGCCAAGTATGAATGAGAGTTGTTTGTTAGACGATTGTGACGCGATCTTGTAGTCTTGTTACTGACTAAGGCTGACATGTTCCTTAGACAGGACTGTTAATTAATAGCCCAACAGCCGATGGCAACTAATGGACCTACAGTTTAACGTGGAATCCGAACCACGACCTCTGAATTACGAATTGGTCTAATTATGAGGATGGTCTCTGCGGATTAACGTAGCTTTCCATAGTGCGGACGTTAATCCACACAATCGCTCACAACTATCCACAATTCGTGACATCCAAGTACCTGGATTACAGGACGATGCCACCATCCCAGTCTAAAACCACCATAAGTCATGGCAATACTTAAGCCCGGGACCAAAAACATTAGTTGTTAAAATTTATATGTGTGTGTGTGCGTGAGTGCGTGCGTCCGTGCGTGCGTGTGGGCGCGTGCGTGCGTGTGTGTGTGAACACGATAACTCTCGTAAAAATGGTCCGATCGAGACCAAATTTGGTAGAGACGTGTATTCCTACATTTGCTCGGATGAGTTCGTAATCCAGACATATTGGTCAATCGGAACGGGTAGTTTGGGGGGTTTTGTACCCCCCCAAAAATGGGGTTTTGCGTTTTTTATATGTAATTTAAAAAGTGTTTAAATTGTATCTTCAATCATTAAAATCAGCTTAAAAACTACACAATTTAGTCTCCTAAAGTTTTTCTCTATCTCAAATGGTTACCGAGATATTAAAAAATCTAAACACAGGACTTTGTATTTAGGGACTCCAATCCAATACTATAATACGAGCAATATATATTTGCATACGGATCTCGAAAACGGCACCGAGGAACTTCTTTAAATTTTGGAAATAACTAATTTCCGAGTAGAAAAGTTCTAGATAGGTCTAATGTCCAGGAAAATTCGTGTTTTACTCTAATATTAAGTTTAAAATCTAAAAATTTAACATTACACTTATGGAGAATAAAATGTAAACAATACAAACCAAAACAGGTGTTTATAACCGTTTGACAGTTCTTGATTGAAGACTGCGGGGAACAATATAGAGGTTATGCATTAATATTTATTTTATGAATTAAATAAATTTTTACTACTAAATTGGTTACTAAACAATTTGTAAAAACTTAAGGATAACATAGCTGTGCGAAATAAAAGCAGAAAAAAGTATTTCCAAAATCTTCCGTGTTTTGATAGAAATCGTATTCGTTGTATTGCTTGAAGCCACTGTAACAAACCAATTAATTGATGTAAATTAAATTTCTCTTTTGCTTTTCAATCCTCATTCCGTTTATAACAAAATCAGTTGATCACAGGCTAATAATAACGGTATGGATAGTTAAACAGTAAATGATCGGCTTTGGCTAAAAGACGTTAAACGGCATCGCTCAATTGACTAACGTCGTAGCCGAGTTGTAGCGGGTCGGCCTCAAGAACTATAGGCCGCGACTTCCATCCCCACCAGGGGTGATACTTTTTGTTCAGTGCTATATTAATTATGGTGTATTAAATCGGTTTTATTTCAACCACATAAATGTTTTCATTGAGTAATAAATGTGTTTTAATTTTTCTAATTAATTTTTATAATAGGCTTACATGTATTATTCTAAACGAGCAAAGCTCGGTCACCAGGTACTGTTAATCTTATGGAGGATAAGGAAAAATTAAAATATCGCTTATCAATCAACATTTTGTTATGAAACTTGATATTTAGCTTAATGTTGTAGAGATCCATCCTTTTATGCTTAAAATTCATAGTTTATGTATTTATCATGGCAGCTAACCTGCATACTCTTTTCCCACGTTAATCATATAGAAAATAGGTAAACTCCTTTATTTATGGACAGATGTTGATGAAACTTGGTGCTTATGGCCAATATAAAATTTTTTTATGCAAGAAATTCCTAGTTTCAGTGTTCCTTACAGCGGCAAACCTGCATATTCTTTCCCATGTTAATCTTATGGAGAGAAGGCAAATAACTAACTCGTATATTCATCGACAGATATTAATAAAACTTGACATATAATATTATTATTGTTATATTATTCATTTGGAAATTTGCTGAGTACGCAGGTCCGCTTCGACGGGGTATTTGTAAAATTACATTATATGTTTTGTTATTTATAAGATAACGATGTTTTGTATCATAAAATCTTGGTCTCGTTTTAAAGGAAATTGTATTTGATTTTGAAGTTTCTCATTTACTCAGTTGATACATGATAAAATTATCCAAGCAATAAGTTCCAGAAAAATATTTTTCGCATATTCAGGAATAGTTGTTTGTGCGACAAGGATTAAAGTACTTTAATTCCTGCCCAATTTACTTTAAGTTGCATTTTAAGTACTTTAATGTTTCCCTATATTTTTCTTTGTCCTATACAAATAACAACAGGTATAAGTTTGTGATACATAAGTACCGGGAGACAAGTATTTAAAAACTACATATCAAAAACGCAAAAAAACTACTACTGGGGGCAAACCCCCATACTTTCCATTCCGATTGACAGATATATCTAGATTACGAACTCGTCTTCCACGTCCAGTAATGAATTCACCTCAACAAAATGGGGCCTTGATGCGGTCTCGAAGCGCAGTTATAATAAATAATATCATACAAAAGCTGTATCTGAATTGCCTTATTCATGTAAAATAACTCTTGTTGCAGCAAATCTATTCAATACTCAATACTATTCTATTTCTATGATTGCAATACAGTAATGTAAGCTCTATGACATTCGCTCTACTTGCGCGAGCGTACGGTTGCTATAGAGTTTATTTTTAATTTTAAAGTTAGTCTATCATTAAAACCCATATAATATGTGAAAAATGCAGATTTATCAAAATCCGCTAAAGGATATTCATTAGCTTTTCATGTTTTACGGTAATGTTGTTAAGGCTCCAAATAATATGGCACACCCTAATTTCTTTGTCTATCTGCAAAACTAATGGTTCAAAAGTTATGGGCTTTTAAGCCCGGAGGAGGTCATCGGCATGCCATAGCAATGCAGCCCTAAGTTTACGCCGTGCTTTGTGGTTTATTTCTTTGGTTTACTGCCCAACCTTCTCAACCCAGGAACTAGCCTAGGCCATCGCCCGGAACCGTTTTACACAATACAGTACTTCAGGCTAGATTAGTATTATCTAGTATTATTAAGTGAAGTGATAAAATAGCTCCACATATTATTCATTTTATCCAATTTTCCATTGGAATAAGATATTAGCGTAGGAAACATGGTAACAGTTAAGACCGGGACCATGTTACTTTTTCGTTTTAAATATCCATTCACAGATTCATAGACAGGTCATTACTGTATAACCCTAGAACGAGGCGTCGTCGCTTCGGCGCGATCCTCATTCTCATATTTAGTAGGACCTACATCCTTCACACATTCACAGACATCAGTCATTACTGTATAACCCTACTACGAGGCGTCGTCGCCTCGACGCGATCCTCATTCTCATATTTAGTAGGACCTACATCCTTCACACATTCACAGACATCAGTCATTACTGTATAACCCTAGAACGAGGCGTCGTCGCCTCGACGCGATCCTCATTCTCATATTTAGTAGGACCTACATCCACACACATTCACAGACATCAGTCATTACTGTATAACCCTAGAACGAGGCGTCGTCGCCTCGACGCGATCCTCATTCTCATATTTAGTAGGACCTACATCCTTCACACATTCACAGACATCAGTCATTACTGTATAACCCTAGAACGAGGCGTCGTCGCTTCGGCGCGATCCTCATTCTCATATTTAGTAGGACCTACATCCTTCACACATTCACAGACATCAGTCATTACTGTATAACCCTAGAACGAGGCGTCGTCGCCTCGGCGCGATCCTCATTCTCATATTTAGTAGGACCTACATCCTTCACACATTCACAGACATCAGTCATTACTGTATAACCCTAGAACGAGGCGTCGTCGCCTCGGCGCGATCCTCATTCTCATATTTAGTAGGACCTACATCCTTCACACATTCACAGACATCAGTCATTACTGTATAACCCTACTACGAGGCGTCGTCGCCTCGACGCGATCCTCATTCTCATATTTAGTAGGACCTACATCCTTCACACATTCACAGACAACAATCATTACTGTATAACCCTACTACGAGGCGTCGTCGCCTCGACGCGATCCTCATTCTCATATTTAGTAGGACCTACATCCTTCACTAATTCACAGACATCAGTCATTACTGTATAACCCTAGAACGAGGCGTCGTCGCTTCGGCGCGATCCTCATTCTCATATTTAGTAGGACCTACATCCTTCACACATTCACAGACAACAGTCATTACTGTATAACCCTAGAACGAGGCGTCGTCGCCTCGGCGCGATCCTCATTCTCATATTTAGTAGGACCTACATCCTTCACACATTCACAGACATCAGTCATTACTGTATAACCCTAGAACGAGGCGTCGTCGCCTCGGCGCGATCCTCATTCTCATATTTAGTAGGACCTACATCCTTCACACATTCACAGACAACAGTCATTACTGTATAACCCTAGAACGAGGCGTCGTCGCCTCGGCGCGATCCTCATTCTCATATTTAGTAGGACCTACATCCTTCACACATTCACAGACATCAGTCATTACTGTATAACCCTAGAACGAGGCGTCGTCGCCTCGACGCGATCCTCATTCTCATATTTAGTAGGACCTACATCCTTCACACATTCACAGACAATCAGTCATTACTGTATAACCCTAGAACGAGGCGTCGTCGCCTCGGCGCGATCCTCATTCTCATATTTAGTAGGACCTACATCCTTCACACATTCACAGACAACAGTCATTACTGTATAACCCTAGAACGAGGCGTCGTCGCTTCGGCGCGATCCTCATTCTCATATTTAGTAGGACCTACATCCTTCACACATTCACAGACAACAGTCATTACTGTATAACCCTAGAACGAGGCGTCGTCGCCTCGGCGCGATCCTCATTCTCATATTTAGTAGGACCTACATCCTTCACACATTCACAGACATCAGTCATTACTGTATAACCCTAGAACGAGGCGTCGTCGCCTCGGCGCGATCCTCATTCTCATATTTAGTAGGACCTACATCCTTCACACATTCACAGACATCAGTCATTACTGTATAACCCTAGAACGAGGCGTCGTCGCCTCGGCGCGATCCTCATTCTCATATTTAGTAGGACCTACATCCTTCACACATTCACAGACATCAGTCATTACTGTATAACCCTAGAACGAGGCGTCGTCGCCTCGGCGCGATCCTCATTCTCATATTTAGTAGGACCTACATCCTTCACACATTCACAGACATCAGTCATTACTGTATAACCCTAGAACGAGGCGTCGTCGCCTCGGCGCGATCCTCATTCTCATATTTAGTAGGACCTACATCCTTCACACATTCACAGACATCAGTCATTACTGTATAACCCTAGAACGAGGCGTCGTCGCCTCGGCGCGATCCTCATTCTCATATTTAGTAGGACCTACATCCTTCACACATTCACAGACAACAGTCATTACTGTATAACCCTAGAACGAGGCGTCGTCGCCTCGGCGCGATCCTCATTCTCATATTTAGTAGGACCTACATCCTTCACACATTCACAGACAACAATCATTACTGTATAACCCTACTACGAGGCGTCGTCGCCTCGGCGCGATCCTCATTCTCATATTTAGTAGGACCTACATCCTTCACACATTCACAGACATCAGTCATTACTGTATAACCCTAGAACGAGGCGTCGTCGCCTCGACGCGATCCTCATTCTCATATTTAGTAGGACCTACATCCTTCACACATTCACAGACAACAGTCATTACTGTATAACCCTAGAACGAGGCGTCGTCGCTTCGGCGCGATCCTCATTCTCATATTTAGTAGGACCTACATCCTTCACACATTCACAGACATCAGTCATTACTGTATAACCCTAGAACGAGGCGTCGTCGCTTCGGCGCGGTCCTCATTCTCATATTTAGTAGGACCTACATCCTTCACACATTCACAGACAACAATCATTACTGTATAACCCTAGAACGAGGCGTCGTCGCTTCGGCGCGATCCTCATTCTCATATTTAGTAGGACCTACATCCTTCACTAATTCACAGACATCAGTCATTACTGTATAACCCTACAACGAGGCGTCGTCGCTTCGGCGCGATCCTCATTCTCATATTTAGTAGGACCTACATCCTTCACAACATTTCACAGACATCAGTGAGCGCGCATCCTCATTACTGTATTTCACAGACAACAATCATTACTGTATAACCCTAGAACGAGGCGTCGTCGCTTCGGCGCGATCCTCATTCTCATATTTAGTAGGACCTACATCCTTCACTAATTCACAGACATCAGTCATTACTGTATAACCCTACAACGAGGCGACGTCCACAATTAACTGAACGATTACTGGGGTCCGTTACGTATGTTCGGCGTTTTTAATAAATATCTAGGCAATGCTTTATATGTATTTTTTTATGCTCCTCTCAAATCTTGAATAAATGAAGAGATTTTTGAAGAACGCCTTATCAGTATCAACACTTATATTTACGTATCTAAATCAATACATTCGATTCACGATTATGGTGGATTCACAATTCTGCAAAGGAACACTAACAAACGATGAGACCCTTTACCTGACATTTAACAAAACATACTGTTGTAGAAAATAATGACTGTGTTTGGAAAATGGCAAAAACTATTAGCATCACAATCGCGGGCCAGAGAGAAGGTCCAATATACCTAATAAATAGGTTTGTAAATATATTCTGCGTCGAGTATGCAATGTGGGCCCTGAAAGCCATACATGAGAAACGAAACGCAAATGAAACAACGCAACAATTATGTCGGTGTGGGTGGAGGTGGCAACAGAGCGGAACACCGGAAGTGAAGTGACTGCAGGTGCGCAATTAAATCGCTACCACGTGAGAACCGCTCATCCGGCGGCACAGCACCTGTAGTTGTTGTAGTCGTAGTCACTATACCTAGACAGTCTACAGGCGGTGTAGGCTGCCTTTGTTGTGGCAAACAACATGTCTTAAAACATCTATCCATGACTGTGCCACTACTGAACAGTTTACTGTGACATCTTTAATGATCTGATCGATGGATCAAGAATGATAACCACAAAAAAGACCCGGCATGTCATGTAGAAAGTATAGGTATAGTATAGGTAAGACAATTGAATTTGTTAGTGAGTTTTATTAACTCAGGAGTGAGTTTTAGTGACAGGTCTAGTAAGTAGGTGGGGTAGACAATCCCTCCTGCGCCGGTCCGGTTGCACGATCACAGGTTAGGGACAACCCGACTACCTGCTCTACAACCATGAACCCTCGTCAAACACTTCATTATCACGTGCAATCATCTGTAAATTATTTTTTAGTATTTGAACTGTTTTTCCAGGAATTAAGGGTTTGGTGATTTTGGACTGGAATCTTACGGACACTTTGATACTCACAACTGTTCCAGAGATAGTTAATTTCCAGCCTGGACTCGAAATTACTTTGAAATTTCGACTTTTTTAAAGAAATTTTAAATATTTTTAAGGGGGTTCTCAGCCCCTCAAAGCACTATGTTTCACTAAGACTAAACGTCGTAATATTATTAGGAGATTGATTTAGTATATCGCAGTCTGTCATCATCGGCAAGACGATGGACGCGTCACCTGGTTTTTAGCCTTTGCCGGAATGGTTCATTCGACATGAAATAACATTTTCAATATTTAAATACTGGGGTAATTTTAATTCCATTGACAAATCAACAAAATGCAATTATTCTCTATGCAAATGGTCATCCTTTTCCAACAAATTCGTCATATTCTATACTTTTTTTGTTCTGGAATTTACTCACCAAATTGTTTTAGTTAATTACTTCGGTTTTTATTCACTAGCCTACTATACGTCAATATTTGTCTACATAGTTCAAAACCACTCTGATTGTGAGTAGCATACACTCTGTTATTCATTCATTCCTCTTATGATATGCCTGAAACGTTAGTAATTGTGATTTACTTTGTTTTAGACGGCCACATGATCAACACCAACTGTTCGTCTTCTCATAATCGGTGAGTTTTCCGCCTTAAATATTCTTGATGGTACAATGAGTACGTGTGATAGCATTATTGGAGTTAAACTACAATATAAATAGTTAAATTTTCCAATTGCAAATAAATTTTTATCACAAAGATTTGAGATTATATTTGAAATAGAAGTAAGATCTACCACGATTTCAATGTACTCATATGGATGCGACTTTTTTCAGAAAAGCGCTCTGTTGCAAGATGTCGGTCGAGTTTGACAGCTTCCTCAACAGTGATAAGAAGTGAGTTTTAACGTATTCAGTACAACGTACACATTACTATAAGAATTCAATATTTATAAATATAATATTTAATCCATTACTAGCAGTAAGTCCGTCCTTTGTACGGTTTGTAAGATTTAGTTTAAAGAAGAAAGATTATATCATGCCAAAATGAAAACCTGAAATCCTAAACAAATCAGTTTGATGAAAATAAATCAATACCCAGCTTTATTATTTCAAATCAAATCAAATACATTTAGTATTACTGTACAATTAAATACATAAGAACATTTATACCATTCCTATAATTAGGTCTACATTAAAAAAACTTTGATTTCGAAATGGATTTAAAATCAATGACCAATATAAACTGACTAATATTGATTAGACAGCTTTTTTTCTTCTATTACATTTTTAATCTACAAAATATAGCTGATTATTACCAGTAGGTGGTTTATTGATAATTAAAAGCAAAATGCGACTCATATCGCTTAAAAGTAGGGGTTTAATGCTCGTGATCTGCTTTTTAAAGGTCGGCGAACAATTTTAAGCATTTAAAAACCTTCTATGGAATGTAGAGAATGTAAGAAATAAGTTCATTGTTATCAATTCTCTTGTTTTTTCGGAGAAGGCGACGTAAAATACCTCCTGGAGCGTTACAAACAGACACAAATTTAGATAAAACTTGTCACGGCTTCTCTAACGCACGAAAAGTAAAAATTAAAAATAACTAAAAAAAATAATAACTGTGCAATATACAGACAAATCTCTAATAATTTTATTCATATAGATTATTTTAGTTTAGTTGAAGGATGTTTCTTGTGGACTTTTTTCTAGCTAGTTGCTTAGTATTAGCATAACATTCATTCTATAACTGCACAAAATATTTTAGCGATCATCATATTAACTTATTTTACTTATGACCTATGAAAGAGTCTTAATAAATAAATCTTTGGCTTTGACGTTTATCAGGTTGTCTTAAAGGCATTGGCGTGCGAAGGTTCCTTCCTATTCGAGGAACCTTATTGGAGTTAGTTCTTACATTTCTTTTTCTTTATTGCTGGCTAACGTTCACTGAGAACTTGGTTTTTATGTACAATGTTGAGGATAAAATACGAGAAACGCGACGGGAAATATACAAGCATCGCCAACGTAATTGTAGTTTTGATTTTTTGTTGATGGATTACGAGAAAAGGTTGACCTGGGCTCTCGTCAAGCGGGCTCGGTCGGCAATCGAAGAGTCGGAGGTCAGGGGTAATCTGAGCGAGGGCTGAGGGCTCCGCCCGCTGGCCACCTGACGCTAGGCCTGACAGCTCACAGCTGCCGACCGACACCCACACTTGCACGCCCATAACCACCTCATAAGTGCTATCAAACCATGAATATCAGTATTTGTTGGAAAACTTGTTAAATTAACGTCTGAATTTTGTTATTTATTATTACGTATTTTAGTCCTACACTTGATTTTTAAGATTGTTCGGTAAAAATGTGTTTTCGTCATACTGCTTCAAGAAAATGTGTTTTAGATACATGTGTTGAAGAGCAATCGTCGTTTTGTTTCTTCCTAGGACTAAACCTATTACTACCTATTGTCCTAGGCCGCAAAAGACCATTGTTCACCATTGTTTATTTCGAACGTTCCAGATATTTATTGTGAAACTTGTAATCGAATATTAAATCGAACTATTGATAATAATACCTAACACTGATATCATATAAACAACCAATCACGAATCAAGAAAAAAACTGCTACAACGTAAGTAACAAAAACTGGCTTAATCTAATGCGACGAAATGGTCGACAACTATTGATACTCTAAATCAGGTAATAATTTATGTTATACGAGTTAGTTTCATTTTCGTATACACAGAGAATAAGTTAATTTACTGCAGTTGCATGCGAATCATTCTCAGCAGTATATAGCAGTGCCGTCAGTCAGATATCGCGGCTGCATCTGACGTCTGGCCGGGTGTCCTTGTTACAATACTGCAGTTGCATGCGAATCATTCTCAGCAGTATATAGCAGTGCCGTCAGTCAGATATCGCGGCTGCATCTGACGTCTGGCCGGGTGTCCTTGTTACAATACTGCAGTTGCATGCGAATCATTCTCAGCAGTATATAGCAGTGCCGTCAGTCAGATATCGCGGCTGCATCTGACGTCTGGCCGGGCGTCCTTGTTACAATACTGCAGTTGCATGCGAATCATTCTCAGCAGTATATAGCAGTGCCGTCAGTCAGATATCGCGGCTGCATCTGACGTCTGGCCGGGCGTCCTTGTTACAATACTGCAGTTGCATGCGAATCATTCTCAGCAGTATATAGCAGTGCCGTCAGTCAGATATCGCGGCTGCATCTGACGTCTGGCCGGGTGTCCTTGTTACAATACTGCAGTTGCATGCGAATCATTCTCAGCAGTATATAGCAGTGCCGTCAGTCAGATATCGCGGCTGCATCTGACGTCTGGCCGGGTGTCCTTGTTACAATACTGCAGTTGCATGCGAATCATTCTCAGCAGTATATAGCAGTGCCGTCAGTCAGATATCGCGGCTGCATCTGACGTCTGGCCGGGCGTCCTTGTTACAATACTGCAGTTGCATGCGAATCATTCTCAGCAGTATATAGCAGTGCCGTCAGTCAGATATCGCGGCTGCATCTGACGTCTGGCCGGGTGTCCTTGTTGTTCCAGTTTGGTTCCTTTGTATGTAAAACTTACTCATTTATATGTAGAACCTCGCCTATGCTCTGCTATATTATACGCTATTTCTATTCATCGTTTAATCTTCCACTCTACGTCACCATCATATTTATATTCTATTCAATGAACCGTCTTTATTCTAGACTTTTAAACTGACGTTCTTGACTCCACACTATTGCGCGCTGCTTAATACGTATTTGGTAAATTAATAATAGGATTTTTATTAAAATTAGTTTATATAAGTAGATATACTTTTTATATACGTTTTTTTAGATATACGTTTATCAAGATTCGATCACCTCTGGTGACAGGGAATACTTCAACATACTAAACCACTGAGCCAAGACTTGTTGTTGGACTTGTTGTTGTCGGGCTGCAGTGTAAGTATAGGTGCAGTTGTAGGTGTAGGTGGAGGCAGGTATTGTATGGTTGAGGACATTTAAAGCGGTGCTTTTTCCTCCACCACCCATACCGCACAGTCAGTCTCCGGCTGTATTTCGCTATTAGTATTTTGCACATTCTTTTATTAAAAGTGTCGATTGCTATGTTACGTGGCTCTTGTCCCACAACGCTGGCCGACTGTGGACTACAATATTATTACACCTTCTTTCATGGTTAACACTCAAAATACTTAATTTTACTTAAAACTGTTAAAAGAACGCAAGAGAAACTAACTTACTTACGTGCTAACTAAAATAACTTAAGCTTACAGATGAACAAATAAACAGTAGAGAATTTCAAGAGCAAACAAAAGTGCACCTTGGTAGGTTCTTTGGGGGATGAGAGGTCTTAAACGTAGAATAATGAAGAAGCAGCGAGCAAAGGTATCATGCTAGTCCTTGTCAATCAAACTAGTTAGTTTGCGGCTAGACGTCCACCTCCACCTGCACACTATATGCGCTCCTATAAGAGCTAATGCATTTGATTTACCTCGCGATATCTCCACCTACATCTACGCCTACCCTTTGGGTGCGTACAGTGGAGGAGGTCTAGCGCGATGTTGCTCCATGTGTTTTCGTGATTAGCTCATTTAAGGCCTGACAACCCTCATCCCTCAATTCAGTCTACTTTAAACCTACCTCTCTACCTACCTAAAAGGTGCACGTATGGTAGCTCTTGATATTCTCGGCTGTTCTCTATTCTATTTCTCTGTAAGCTTAAAAGTTAGTTTCGTTAGCACTCCTATTTCGAGTTGGTTACTGTAGTTTCTTTTGCGTTCTTTTAACAGCTTATCTTATTTTATGTATTTCTACGCCAGAGGCATTTGTTAGAGTTTTGATGGAGAACAGTCCAAACCCCGGTTTCTACCTAACGTCGACCTGTTGTTAGGAAGCAATGACAAATGGTTACTTTCACTTTTCACTATTACTTACCTATAGTAATCTTTGGTGGTACTATTCAATCTGGCACTTTTTGTGGATTTTCCTTTGATACCTAGACATGATACCTTCAATTTAAATTAGAGAACACTAAATAAAAGATAAAACATGTCATTAGTTGTAAACAAAGACTATCAGATATTATATCCGAATCGGTTAAGATTGTCTTTGATATGAACTTGGATTAAACCAGTAAAATATTCCTTATTTTCAGTGGTGCTCAAGTCAGACAGTTTTGTTGGAACTCCGGTATCATACGAATACCGGAGTAGTTACTCCGTAGTTACTGTAGTTATAAAATACAATACTAGAGCAGTAATTACTACGATAAAAATAATTGCAGTGATTTTAGCAATCACTGCAATTATTTTTATCATACTCAAGGACTAAAATTTAAAGGTCACTGTTTTGGTAACCTTGGTGCTTCAAAATCTGGACAAGCAAATTCATGACGAGGCGTATACAGTTGTTGTGCGTATTATTTTCGTTTTACAAAAGGTAGATGACAGTAGCTATTCAGTGAAAATCGGTATTTTTTCTTTTTCATCGATTGCTAGTTAGTAAACGTCAAAGTCGCTAACCTACAGATTGATGATACCGACGAGGTCTATGATCGACGGACCCCTTGTATTTCCCACGGAAGGTGTCGTTCCCCGATTGCTAGTTAGTAAACGTCAAAGTCGCTAACCTACAGATTGATGATACCGACGAGGTCTATGATCGACGGACCCCTTGTATTTCCCACGGAAGGTGTCGTTCCCCGATTGCTAGTTAGTAAACGTCAAAGTCGCTAACCTACAGATTGATGATACCGACGAGGTCTATGATCGACGGACCCCTTGTATTTCCCACGGAAGGTGTCGTTCCCCGATTTCCTCGACGGCACGCGTGACCCTGAGCTGCGTAGAGGCACGTGCCACGCCGTGACGACTCCCAGGACTCCCGTACCCGTGGGTGTCTCCATCTCCACCGCATTGTCACCGTGGGAACCTCATCGTATACAATGTTTAAGTCAAATATTTCGTATCGGAAATATTTCGTAGCAGATTTTTCATACCGGGGAGATGGGTGAAGGGATCTGATTATTCAATCACACTTTAATTCAAACCAGGGTGCTTAGTTGGCTGACTCATTGGTGCAAACTCATTGGCATAAACTATTAGATACTCCCCAACTCTGTCTTCTCTTAATAATGAAGTTGAAATCAAGGGCATTAAACTAAAAAATGGTCAGAGAAATGATAAGCATTATTCTGATAGTATTTTTTTGGTAGGTAGAATCTTTTTTAATAGTTTCCTCATGTGAGGTTAAAGTTTAAATACCCCTGTTGCAGCAGACCTGCGTACTCAACAAATTTCCAGATCAATATTATGTAAATATAATACATTCGCATAACAAGTTTGATCATTATCTGTCGATATTTAAGGTTTGCATTCTCCATAAGAATAACATGGGATAGAGTATGCAGGTTTGCTGCTGTGAGGAACACTTGGCATTTTACCATAAATAATTGTTATTTTGACCATATACCACGTTTTATCAACATCTGTCCATAAATAGATATAGTTTGCATATTCTCTAAATGATTAACATGGGAAAAGAATATGCAGGTTAGCTACCATGGTAAACACATAAGCCATGATTTTAAAGTATAAATGGAAGGATCTCAAGTTGAAAACAAAGTTTCCCTCACAATTATGGGTTAGTAAGTAAAATAATAAATTTTACTTATCCCCAAAAGATTAAAATTGGAACCCCAAAATACTACGTACAGTACTTGATTTTTTAATATCTCGGTAACCATTAGAGACAGAGCAAAACTTTAAAGTATAAAATGTTGTAGATTTTTTAGCTGATTGTAATGGTTCTAGGCGAGGAGAAACGAATGAACTCGCATAGTGGCGGAGGATTTGTGGGCGAAGCATTTACGTTTACACTTTCTCCATTTCTCGACCGAGTTAAACGAGTTAGTCGAGGTTAGGCGTTCAGCCCGCATGCTGGAAAACAAAGTTTTTTAAAACCCTGAATACGCGGGACGATAATGTTTCGGTCCCGCGAAACGTCGGACTACAGTCAGTGACTGGATCGATTTTTGGTGTGTTTGTGTATGTTGTATGTTGCTGACGAAATCCAAATAAAAAATAAAAATTGGTGAGTGTGCTCAATGAAATAGATAATGTGGAATATACCTCACCAAAAAACATGTATTTTAAAAATGAAACGATTTTGGCATCGTTTGATGATATAAATTAAGTTTAGAAATATTATTAATATTCCTCATTTTTCCAATGTATTTAATAATGTAGTGGTAAACTATATTATTATAGTTTATAAATATTTTAATCAACCCATATTAAAGGAAAAGCTCGAATTTAGTTGTGTTTATGTAAAGAACATAAAAATCCTGTAGTATATAATGTCGTTGCATAAATGTTTATGCTATGTTTACTACGTTTTCGTACAGTTTCTACGATGTTGAAATACACCATGATTAAATAAATAGTTTTTCAGGAAATTATTCATGTGGATAAGAAACTCCAAACAAAAAAAGTTGTTTTTTTACTAGATCATCTTCTCTAGTAAAAAAAACGTCGACATAGAAGGTAAAACGGCAAAACTATTAATTAAACGTAATGAAACAATCGTGTTTTCTCTTAGAAAACCCACAATTCGCCATCACTTTCGATTACGGTATCGTAAAACGTACTCCGAGAATTTATCACTAATTACTGTCGTAATAGATTAAACACTATTAATAAAATGGGGCTGTAAAGATTTACATAAAAATTGTTGGCCGACAAACACGTTTGCGGTGTAATTGGCGAGTAGTGTGACGTAGGAGGAGGTGATGGCGGTTAACAGCTTACACGTTTAGATAGTAAAATGCACTATCTCATATTAAATTTTAACGGGGATTTTAACTAAAATTGTCACGGTGAAAGGCCATCAAAGCAAAATGTGAATATAGTTTTAAAATTGGTAAAAAATGGGAAAAGTGGTATACTATTGAAATAAAATTATACTTAAAGTTTAGTTTATCCTCAGTGTTTAGTTATCTTACCAGACAACCTTGTACTAGTGTTTTTAGTTTTTATATTTTTAGAGTTTTTTAGTTTTAGTGTGCTCTCACGGGACTAAAAATCCATATTGGCAGAGATACTGCATACTCAGATCCTTCTGTAATCGTGATTATGTGTTGTCCGCATCCCTTGACGGCGTGGGTTACAAGCACTGCTAGTCCTGCAGAGCAGTATAGCGGACGCTGGTAAACGGTCCGTTACCGGTACTTGGACGGCGATGGTGATGGTGATCGTGAGAACCTGTGACCGGTGACTTCCGCTGCGTCACAATCTAGTACACTAATCTACCTACCAGTAGTGCTGTTCGAGCTGCGCTTGCTGACCACTCTGGCACTGGTAGAACCTGTGACCGGTGACTTCCGCTGCGTCACAATCTAGTACACTAATCTACCTACCAGTAGTGCTGTTCGAGCTGCGCTTGCTGACCACTCTGGCACTGGTAGCTGCTGGAATCTCTTGAACTTCTATTATTGCTGTTGAGATGCAATTGCTCGCTCGCTTGATATCGCATTTCAAAGTAAAATAGGGCTGAAAATCACAATAGGTTTTAGAGTAAACGTCCAGCGAACAACATAAAGATGTTTAACTCCCTCATGTTTCCATAGTACGAGTATCACAAAGTAAATTTAAATTTAAATCCTCCTGTGAAATGGGTTTCAACCAGAGACGTTTTGTCCTAAATGGACAGTGGCTTTGCGACCTTCATGTTGTTATTTTACAAAAGGGCCCTCCTTTAAGATCAAAGAATCCAATTAAACATGGATGATGACTATGAATCAGAAATTTTACAGAGTCATCCGAATCGATTGAGATAATAATGGGATACAGGACTGCTGACGGACTGGTGCTAACGAGGAGGCCACAATAACAAGCACTTCATCGTGGCCAAAGTTTAGAGTACAGTTGTTAGTTAATTTATGTAATTATCGGGAGACGTTGTTAAATAATATATAATCCAGCACATTCTAAAGCAATCTAAAGGTATGATTTATTTGATGAGGGTTCAGGTCCCATAATTTTTAACGTATTTCGGTCTACCTAAAATACAACATAAATAATTAAAAAAAGATCGTGGGCTTTTCACTATATTGAAAAGTATGTATCCGCCTTATAACGCGTCATAAAAAGACACGAGCAAGAACTAAACACTGTTACGATTTTAGAGATCGAAACTATGTTACAGGTGGATTTTTTAGATGTGCGTGGGACCAGGTACTTACTAACTGGAACGTGTTCTCAATTCAAATTACCATATAAAGGAAAAAAAGTTAATGAAATGAGCAGCAACGGCGATTACTAATCGGCCAGCTGCCTGGGGGAGTAATCTGTACTGAGTGTGCAATTTGCTAAACCGCTTGGCTCCGGGCCGGAAGCGTTTATTGCTTTACTGCTGGATCGCATGTTCTAATAAACGTAGCCGCTTATAAGATTAGTGCAGAGAGCCTTGGGCTGCAAACAGCTACAGCTACAGCGGAGGAGCCCCGCCTCGCTCGCCTCGGGCAGGGATTGGCGGTGCGGGTGGCGGGCGTCCTTACCGTGGCTCTCAGTAAATCTGTGTGCGGCTATAGAGATCAGTGAAGAGAGACTTGGGCTGCAGATAGCTACAGCTACAGCGGAGGAGCCCCGCCTCGCTCGCCTCGGGCAGGGATTGGCGGTGCGGGTGGCGGGCGTCCTTACCGTGGCTCTCAGTACATCTGTGTGCGGCTACAGAGATCAGTGCAGAGAGCCTTGGGCTGCAGATAGCTACAGCTACAGCGGAGGAGCCCCGCCTCGCTCGCCTCGGGCAGGGATTGGCGGTCCGGGTGGCGGGCGTCCTTACCGTGGCTCTCAGTACATCTGTGTGCAGCTATAGAGATCAGTGCAGAGAGACTTGGGCTGCAGACAGCTACAGCTACCGCGGAGGAGCCCCGCCTCGCTCGCCTCGGGCAGGGATTGGCGGTGCGGGTGGCGGGCGTCCTTACCGTGGCTCTCAGTACATCTGTGTGCGGATACAGAGATCAGTGAAGAGAGACTTGGGCTGCAGACAGCTACAGCTACAGCGGAGGAGCCCCGCCTCGCTCGCCTCGGGCAGGGATTGGCGGTGCGGGTGGCGGGCGTCCTTACCGTGGCTCTCAGTACATCTGTGTGCGGCTACAGAGATCAGTGAAGAGAGACTTGGGCTGCAGACAGCTACAGCTACAGCGGAGGAGCCCCGCCTCGCTCGCCTCGGGCAAGGGTTGGCGGTCCGGGTGGCGGGCGTCCTTACCGTGGCTCTCAGTACATCTGTGTGCGGCTACAGAGATCAGTGAAGAGAGACTTGGGCTGCAGACAGCTACAGCTACAGCGGAGGAGCCCCGCCTCGCTCGCCTCGGGCAAGGGTTGGCGGTCCGGGTGGCGGGCGTCCCTACCGTGGCTCTCAGTACATCATGCAGAGAGCCTGGTGCGGCTACAGAGATCCGCCTCGCTCTGCCTCGGGCAGTGGGGCGTGCGGGTGGTGGCGGGCGTTCCCTACCGGTGGCAGAGAGACTTGTGTGCGGCAACAGATGCTGGAGCCTTGGGCTGCAGATAGCTACAGCTACAGCGGAGGAGCCCCGCCTCGCTCGCCTCGGGCAAGGGTTGGCGGTCCGGGTGGCGGGCGTCCCTACCGTGGCTCTCAGTACATCTGTGTGCGGCTACAGAGATCAGTGAAGAGAGACTTGGGCTGCAGATAGCTACAGCTACAGCGGAGGAGCCCCGCCTCGCTCGCCTCGGGCAAGGATTGGCGGTCCGGGTGGCGGGCGTCCCTACCGTGGCTCTCAGTACAGCTGTGTGCGGCTGCAGAGATCAGTGAAGAGAGACTTGGGCTGCAGACAGCTACAGCGGAGGAGCCCCGCCTCGCTCGCCTCGGGCAAGTATTGGCGGTCCGGGTGGCGGGCGTCCTTACAGTGGTTCTCAGTACATCTGTGTGCGGCTACAGAGATCAGTGCATAGAGCCTTGGGCTGCAGATAGCTACAGCTACATCGGAGGAGCCCCGCCTCGCTCGCCTCGGGCAAGGATTGGCGGTCCGGGTGGCGGGCGTCCCTACCGTGGCTCTCAGTACAGCTGTGTGCGGCTGCAGAGATCAGCTTCAGCTGAGAAGCTCCGTGACGCGATTTTTGTAGTGATAATGTATAAGCCCCCGACTGCATGCAGGCAGGCGCCCAGGAAGCGGTCCATTTACTTTTCATTGACGGCATCCGCTCCCGCGCCCGTCGTGAGGGGCCCGACCCGTGGCGGTGAGGTCGAATAGAATGGACGTGATATGACTCTACAGTACGTTTTTCAAGCACGTATAATTATTGTGTAAATATTAATATATTTTTGTATAACAATTTCATATTTTATAATAATTAATTACCTAAGGAGGCTTTAGTTCTTGCTTAAATAAAATTTCACTCCCATCAGATCAAATCAAAGCAAATCAAAATCTTTCATTGTCATAAACATTTAAAAAAGCATGAACAATTGGTCAAAGATTACTTCTTAGGAGCAATAATATGAACAATACTATTTACACTACATATAAGTAAAACATTAATAAAAGATAAACTTAGAACTTAACAAATCTTGAACGCTATAGTATTCTTTTCAGAAGCACCTTCGCACATCATATGCCAGACAATACTGATCAGTCTAGTCTGCGAAAGTGATCAATCGACGATGTGCGAAAATGTTAAGTATTGTTATCTTAAATCTTAAATATCTTAAATGATTTTAGTCATGTTTTACCATGTATGTCTCATGGTAAGACTTAAGCCCGGGACCATGTTATTGTTCATCTTTAGGTGCCCAGAGTCCAAAAACAATGGTCTTAAAAATATTTATAAATGTGTGTGTGCGTGCGTGCGCGCGCGCGCGTGTGTGTGTGTGTGTGTGTGTGTGCGCGCGCGCGCGTGTGTGTGTTTGTGTGTGTGAACACGATAACTCTTGTAAAAACTGTCCGATCGAGACCAAAGTTGGTAGAGACGTGTATTCCTACATTTGCTCGGATGAGTTCGTAAACCAGACATATCGGTCAATCGGAACGGGTAGTTAGGGGGGGGGGTTGTACCCCAAAAAATGAGTTTTTTGCATTTTTCATATGTAATTTAAAAAGTTTTGAATTGTATCTTCAACCATTAAAATCAGTTTAAAAACTACACAATTTAGTTCCTCAAAGTTTTCCTCTATCTTAAACGGCAAGTGGTTGTACGTCATCTGTCGGCGGAGCCGTAGTCCGTGGTCAGTAAACCACAATCCTTCGCCCGGCTAATCACTGCTTATATTGAGTTAGTGGACCACAGCCAGGCGCTACTGACCCTCCTCATCCTTCACCAGCCTACCACCTGCAGGTGGTTGTACGACCAAACCTTTCATCGTCATGAGAATAATATTATATGTGTGTGTGTGTGTGTGTGTATGTATGTGTGGTAATATTATATATTGATGAACTGACAAAATATGGCCGAACTGTTATTAATAACACGTGAACTGCATGAATAAACACATTGCGTTCACCCAAAATGACCTCAGGGTGTTATTTCGTGGGCCGGCAGCTAATCACCCGCCTTCTCTAATTAGTGCATGTCTCGCGAAGGCGTTGTTCGTTAAACATCCAGTGAAACCAAATTTTCACAATTTTACTTATCTGTCTCACCTTTCGGCCGTTTGGTCTAACATGGTCATTAAGTTTATAGTTAGTTTAATAGACCTTAAACACTTCACAGTTCGCAAGTAGTTCAGTCTAACATCGAACGCTTTTTAAAGTTGTTGTATGTAGATACATACAACTAGGTATAATAACTAGGTAGATGTTGTTGCTCTGCGACGGGCCTAGGCAGTGAAACACATGGAGTTATCCACGATCAATATTTGGCTAACTTAATTATTTTATAGCAGTGCAGATAAAATCACATTTTACAATCTAAAGATTAAATAAAACCATGATGGTAAAAAATAATGGTGAAAGATGATTAAACAAGCAGTCCCTCTCAAGTAAATTGCCCCAATCAAAATGCCATTGATTCAGATATATATCTCGTTTATTGGTCGTTTACCTGATTGAATCATAGTATGTTTTATAAGCTGGTCCCGACTCGACGTACATGGGCATTGGGCATTGGGCGGCTCCGGTCGATCCGGTCTTATAAATCTGTATAATGACAATGTTACCATTTCTGGATCGTTAATAATCCGGTTAGTGACCGGTTGGTAATGGTACGTGAGCGCTGCTGGTGGACGACCACGAAATTACAGTGGAAACATTGACACTAATACGACACCAGGCTAAAACACGATACGAGTACTTAACTGTGGGAGGAATAATTAGGATAATAATCCTGGGATGTCTTAGATATTCTCAAGTCTCCAGATTATTACGGATATAGAGGGGAAAATAGTAATTCAGAAGGTTAAGAAACTCTCGAACGTAGACACCATTGTTGTAGTTAGACTAGACGAATCTTTGAAGAGAGATCCCACCGTCGTTAGGGAAGGTCCCAATAGCTACGATATACCATGAGCGGAGTTAGACTAGACGAATCTTTGAAGAGAGATCCCACCGTCGTTAGGGAAGGTCCCAATAGCTACGATATGCCATGAGCGGAGTTAGACTAGACGAATCTTTGAAGAGAGGTCCCACCGTCGTTAGGGAAGGTCCCAATAGCTACGATATGCCATGAGCGGAGTTAGACTAGACGAATCTTTGAAGAGAGATCCCACCGTCGTTAGGGAAGGTCCCAATAGCTACGATATGCCATGAGCGGAGTTAGACTAGACGAATCTTTGAAGAGAGGTCCCACCGTCGTTAGGGAAGGTCCCAATAGCTACGATATGCCATGAGCGGAGTTAGACTAGACGAATCTTTGAAGAGAGGTCCCACCGTCGTTAGGGAAGGTCCCAATAGCTACGATATGCCATGAGCGGAGTTAGACTAGACGAAACTTTGAAGAGAGGTCCCACCGTCGTTAGGGAAGGTCCCAATAGCTACGATATGCCATGAGCGGAGTTAGACTAGACGAAACTTTGAAGAGAGGTCCCACCGTCGTTAGGGAAGGTCCCAATAGCTACGATATGCCATGAGCGGAGTTAGACTAGACGAAAAGTCTTGTGGATGAATTGAGTCTCCATGAATAATCAGATGATCCCGCAGGACATTTGGCTTTCAGTTTAAGAGGTCACGGGTTCCAATCACAGAATGGTAAACCAATTGAATGATTTGGGTAGTTTTCTCTTAAAACAGTTGTGTCACATTAAATAATGCCGTGCGTTGAAATAATAGTAAAGAGAGGTTATAATGCTGGGTTAGGTACTGGGGTTTAGGAGTGAAATTGCGGGAATGCATATGAGATAAAAATACCGTTCCAAAAAATGAAAAGACAGTGTCAGAAATCATAATGAATCCCTGTTACCATTGCAGATCATCTTTTGAATTTTTGATTGAGGGATGATTTTCTTGTGATGTTTGGTTTTTTTCTGTTGATACGTCACTATATGTAACTGTTAATCATCAATTATACTGGCAATTAAGTCAGGTAGCAAAAACATATAATTTAAGCTATTCTACACTTTTTCATATAATTTCATTCAGTTTAATACAATGCGTTAACTCATCTTTAAGCGACCCTGTTGTAAATAGGTCATTTAATATAAGTACTGTAAGTTACAAATCAGAAATACAGTAGTGTGTCGTCAAATATTACACCTTCAAAACCTATGAAATGCTCGTTGGTGAAAGTTTGAAGCTGGGTTCAAAGCTATTTATTATAGATTGCTAGATCCTAGATTAAAGCTGGCATTTATTACCAAGCGGTGCGGCGCGGCGCGGCGCGGCAGTGTACCGGGTCGGGGCTGCAATATACAACTTCAGAACGGGTGGAGCTGTGATGTAGGATAGATCTAATCTAGTTTGTAACGTTTCCCATTAACTTTGAAATATCCCCGGCTGTTACTTCCAAGGTCAAGAACTTTCCCTTCATATCCTGCACGCCCTGTACCTTTTGATCAGGTTCCTGTGACACCTTTTATCGTAATATGCCTACTGATAATATGCCTTTGAGCGATCAAAGAGGAAATGAGTTTATGTTTTATAAGATTAAGTCAACTTTAAATTGATTAAAATAAACATTGCCTCACAATGGTTAATTAGTAAATCGAAGTTAAAAAAAATATAAAATGATTGTTAATTTATAAATACAGTAGGCTTATCTATGTAAATAAAATTAGAGTTTTGCCTGTACATTGCTCAGAATTATTCATTTTTTTAGTTATTCTTACTTTTCGTGCGTTAGAGAAGCCGAAACCGGTCTTATCTCAATTTTTGTCTGTTTGTCTGTGACGCTTCAGGGGACATTTTACGCCGTCTTCTCCGAAAAAACGAGAGAACCGATTACAATGAAACTTATTTCATACATTTTCTACATTCCAGAGAAGGTTTATAAATGCTTGAAATCGCCCGCCGCCCCTTGAAAAGTAAATAACGAGCATTTAAAAACCCACTTTTGCGCGATATTACGAGCATTTTAATCCAGTTTTCAATGAATAACCTACTGCTAACAATAGCTATGTTTTAACATTTAATAGAAATAAAAACAAACAGCTGTCAAATCAATATTAGTTAGTTTATATTGGTCATTGATTTTACACCCATTTTGAAATCATACTATATTAAAAAGTTATTTTTACGTATAAATTATAATAATCATATAAATGTTCTAATCTATTTAATTGTAAAGTAATCCTAAATAATAAAGCTGGGTATTGATTTATTTTCTTTGTACTGATTTGTTTAGGATTTAAGGTATACATTTTGGTATGATAATCTTTCTTCTTTAAACTAAATCCTATAACCCGTACAAAGGACGGGCTTACTGCTAGTATATAATATATACATAGGCTATACTGTAAATATTAAATAACAAATAATGAATCACATTAGTCGGATGACTAGTATTTGAATAAACATTAGAACAGTAACAACATTAGCAATTTCTTTTCATTTCGAAGAGTATATATTTACTAGCATAAACGTGTTTGATAAATGTGGTCGTAAAACTATTTTTTCGGACTTGGGATATTTATTAAAGTTCTCTATAGTAACAGATTTGGTAATTCGTTGGCGATTGCCAATAAAAAACGTTAGAAATGTTAAAGGCTTTAAAATTTTAGAAAATATAATTCGTTGTCTTAAATCCAAAGTTTTTTAACTACTCCCCAATGTGGGCATGGGCTATGAAATGATCTCACATTAAACTACACCTAAATACAATTATGGTTTTGGACTTTCAAGTCATCAAGGACGTAATGAAAAATAGTTATAAAATGTTAAAGAGTAGCGCACGTATAAATTACGAATTTGTTTCACATATCAAGAAAATTGGCACCGATACAAGATTGTACAAGGCAATTCTGGCTTGCTGCCAACTTGTTTTGCTGTAAATGTGAGCGAAAGTTGAGTCGCAATATTAATCAAATAACTAGTGTTGCGCACGCCAAGTGCAGTGCATGGTGGCGGGGCGGGGCGGGGCGTTGGTGGCTCGTCCAGGAACAGGCACGAGCCCACCTACACCAGTTGCAACCTAAACTCCGTACTTCCGTATCCATTACAGACCAATGCTTACTGCAAGCTAGAGCCGCCCGCCTCTCTTCAACAACTAGCCTATATTTTCCATTTGGATTATATTAATTTGGTGGCATTGTTTAAACATAAGGTTTTATAGTGGCTACAGAGTATTTCGTAAAATTAAGAAAAATTATTCCGCCACGAACGTATAATATTTGATTACATAAAACATATGACGTAATTTTAGCGCTAAGGAGTTTCACATTATCGTTAAATCTTTGCTAAGAGAGGCAGACACTGTACTGTACATAATATCAAAGGTGTAAAACACTCTTATCTGGGCTATGTCATTTTGGAGGTTTGCTTTATTGGGAAAATATACATATCGTAGATATTTACGATATGTATGTAGATATTTTACTTTTTTATATTCACTGATTTCAATTCGGATCACTTTGTTATGTATTCAACCTGGATTAAGGTCGTTCTGTATGTTAATTACTATTTTACCAGTTAGCCATGTACATACTGAACATTTTAAAATTGAAGTCATAAGTAATGGGACTTCGAATTCCTGAACAGTCGGTAACGAAGCTGTGCAACTGCCGTGGATAAGCCGGGGCCTGGCATTCTGGCAGTCACACATGGCGCACGGCCACACGGTCGCACATGTGTGCCCACATGGCACACGGTCGCACATGTGTGCGCACGGTCACACGGTCGCACATGTGTGCCCACATGGCGCACGGTCACACGGTCGCACTTGTGTACCCACATGGCGCGCGGTCACACGGTCGCACTTGTGTACCCACATGGCGCACGGTCACACGGACGCACATGTGTGCGCACATGGCACACGGTCGCACGTGCATCTGCCGTGGATAGGCCGGGGCCTGGCTGCATGGCAGTCTGGCTTCGAATGTCGCCCGTTAGACTGTGTGTGCCCACATGGCGCACAACCACACGGTCGCACATGTGTGGCCGACATTTGAATTTTTCATGACAAAATAATTTATCAGAATTTCGAACTATTTTTATACCTCATAATTGCTGAACCATTTCCTTGCATTAACACGTCATGAAAAAGTTATAAGCATAACTGTTAAATTACGGGTTTGCTAAGAGAGGCAGACACTGTACTGTACATAATATCAAAGGTGTAAAGCACTCTTATCTGGGCTATGTCATTTTGGAAGTTTTCTTTATTGAGAAAATATACATATTGTAGATATTTACGATATGTATGTAGATATTTTACTTTTTTATATTCACTGATTTCAATTCGGATCACTTTGTTATGTATTCAACCTGGATTAAGGTCGTTCTGTATGTTAATTACTATTTTACCAGAAGAGCAAAGCTATATTTTCGATAAAAAACGTTCTTAAAAAATCAAAGCTAGGGTGAAGGTATCAGTCCAAAATTGTGACGTATAATTTGTCTAAAAATACCATTTCGGCTTACAAGCCTATGGTTGTTCCGTAATTCCCTCACGCCCTCTCGACTGTGCCCACGACACACAGTCCACACGGCAGGACAGGCGACGGACGACGGGCGACGCGTCTCGAGGACCCTCACAGCTGTCAAGGGTCAGATGGGATTGAAAAACAACAGCCTCGGGCCACCCGCATTCCTCAGCTTCAACTACTGTTTAAAAGTTTCTTTTGGGCTCAGAACAAAAAACGTGAAAACTAGGAACCCGATATCCTGATTGATATAAATTTTATCCGAATATAATGTTTATTTCGGCTAGGTTCAGTAATTTGAGTGCAGTCAGTTATTCCTCACGCTTATTACCTAGTTTAAATTCGCAGCCAATGAAGAATTGCCGTGACCTTTTCTTGTTTTATCATAACACTAGCCAAAGTACCCGTTCTTCGCACGGGTAAAAAAGGCTGAGAGGTGTAGGCTCTACAGATACATTTAAGTTATTGATAATTAATTCATAATTGTTTACAAAATGACAAAACACGTGTCTAAGTATATATCTAAACATGACAAAGTAACATATGTCAAATATTGGGAGAGGATAAGCATTAACGTAATAGAGGCAGGCATCGGGAGAAAATTAAAAATCTACCATTCCACTATTTCGAACTAATAATTCACTAATTTTGATCCAGCAGTTTATGTGTAAAAATTAACTTTATTTCTTTTTCTTCCTGAACAGTCAAAATGTAAAGTAAACGGATGTTGACATTAAAAACTGTAAACATTGAATCCCAGGGTATTTACAGCAACCATGTCTTCTGCTTCTCGAACTGTCAAATTTTAGTGTTCACAGCTGTTGACATTCAAGTTATTTTATGTTTTCATTTTCTAAAAATGTAAACATTGAAACTAAGGACGTTCACAGGGCGTAGCCCGAGAGGATTTTAAGGAAATGAGTATGCCTATGTGTTGCATGAGTTTAAGATCTGTCTTTGTGTAAAATTTCAAACTGTTTGGTTCAGTATTTTTTGCGTTCACTTGCCACAACAAACCCACAAACATACAGAAACCACCTCTTCTTTATAATATTATAGATAACCTGTACGCATTATTGTAAACTATAGTTATTAAAAATTACCGGTATAATTGGTTTAAACTCTCCCATCATCGATTTTAACGTATAATTTCATCATCATATGATTTTGTCAATATGATATAGAGGTATTATTTTTGTATATTATTATCCATGTGAGTATAATGTTACCAGCAACTTACGCCTCAACCACACACGACGTCTGTGCTATCTGCTTACTCACCGTTATGTCGGAGTATAATGTTACCAGCAACTTAGGCCTCCACCACACAGGACGTCTGTGCTATATGCTTACTCCCCGCTGTGTCGGAGTATAATGTTACCAGTAACTTACGCCTCCACCACACAGGACGTCTGTGCTGTGTGCTTACTCACCGCTATGTCGGAGTATAATGTTACCAGCAACTTACGCCTCCACCACACAGGACGTCTGTGCTGTGTGCTTACTCACCGCTATGTCGGAGTATAATGTTACCAGCAACTTACGCCTCCACCACACAGGACGTCTGTGCTGTGTGCTTACTCACCGCTATGTCGGAGTATAATGTTACCAGTAACTTACGCCTCCACCACACAGGACGTCTGTGCTATCTGCTTACTCACCGCTGTGTCGGAGTATAATGTTACCAGCAACTTACGCCTCCACCACACAAGGCGCCTGTGCTATATGCTTACTCCCCGCTGTGTCGGAGTATAATGTTACCAGCAACTTACGCCTCCACCACACAGGACGTCTGTGCTATCTGCTTACTCACCGCTGTGTCGGAGTATAATGTTACCAGTAACTTACGCCTCCACCACACAAGGCGCCTGTGCTATATGCTTACTCCCCGGCTGTCGGAGTATAATTCTGCCAGCAACTTACGATTCTACTACACAGGGCGCCTGTGCTATGTGCTTACTCCCCGCCTGTCGGAGTATAATTCTGCCAGCAACTTACGCTTCTACTACACAGGGCGCCTGTGCTATGTGCTTACTCCCCGCCTGTCGGAGTATAATTCTGCCAGCAACTTACGATTCTACTACACAAGGCGCCTGTGCTATATGCTTACTCCCCGGCTGTCGGAGTATAATTCTGCCAGCAACTTACGATTCTACTACACAGGGCGCCTGTGCTATGTGCTTACTCCCCGACTGTCGGAGTATAATTATTCTGCCAGCAACTTACGCTTCTACTAGACAGGGCGCCTGTGCTATATGCTTACTCCCCGGCTGTCGGAGTATAATTCTGCCAGCAACTTACGATTCTACTACACAGGGCGCCTGTGCTATGTGCTTACTCCCCGGCTGTCGGAGTATAATTCTGCCAGCAACTTACGATTCTACTACACAGGGCGCCTGTGCTATGTGCTTACTCCCCGGCTGTCGGAGTATAATTCTGCCAGCAACTTACGATTCTACTACACAAGGCGCCTGTGCTATATGCTTACTCCCCGGCTGTCGGAGTATAATTCTGCCAGCAACTTACGATTCTACTACACAGGGCGCCTGTGCTATGTGCTTACTCCCCGACTGTCGGAGTATAATTCTGCGCGGGGGGGGGGGGTCGGAGTACAGCAACTAATATTTCTGCCAGCGCCTGTGCTAATGCTTACTTACGATTCTACTACACAGGGCGCCTGTGCTATGTGCTTACTCCCCGACTGTCGGAGTATAATTATTCTGCCAGCAACTTACGCTTCTACTAGACAGGGCGCACGTGCTATATGCTTTCTCCCCGACTGTCGGAGTATAATTCTGCCAGCATTCTGCCAGCAACTTACGCCTCTACTACACAGGGCGCACGTGCTATGTGCTTACTCACTGCTGACACAACTCGGATAACGCAACTGATAATAGATTTAATTTATTTGTTTTTATTATGTTGTTATTACGTTTATATGTTGTTACTTGAGGAAGAATTTTACAGACTTGTCTTGTTACTACCTAATGTCGACCTGTTGTTAGGAAGCATCATTAATTAATAGCCCAATGACAAAGGCGACTGGGTCCAGATTCGACCCTTGTGGGATTCGATCCGGCGACCTTCAGTGTTGAAGGCGGGTATTATAACCACTACAACACCAGCCAGTTTGATTATAAGAACATAGTCATAGTCATAGTTTGGTTATAAGAACAGCTGGTTAGATGAACTGAAAACATTCCTTTTAGACATATCCATGATCTAACGTATTTCCCACAGGAAAATTAAATAATACAAACATTTTTCCTTAAAAATTTTTTACACACAAAACGTCTTGAAACTTTGTTTCTTATATTTTCGGCAAACGTTAACTGAATAATTGACGCCTCTTCGAACTTGGCAGTATTGGATTTACAGTATTATACAAAATAAATGGAATCTACTGTTCAATATGAAGAAGTGATTTTGGAAACGTTTCTTTTATACTGCTCAGACTGAGGGGCTAGTAGACTAATGAATAAACGGTATCAGTGGACTGACACATACTTTCTCCCTTAAGTAAATTTAAAAATGACAGTCTGTAATAAAACTATCATGTTCTTCAAAGTTTATCTAAATATTATTTTATAATTTATTGTTTCAAAAATAGTCATCCCATTTCTGAGAATAAAAAGAGAGATTTAGTTAAATTAATTGTTCGCATTGTATTGGGGAACCCCTCCCCCCATCCCCCCCAGTAATACCAAGCTTTTTGAGTTTGCGTGATTTGACCTTACGCTTCATACCAAGTTTCATGGAAAACGGTCGGAAAATAAGGAGGAAATTGATTTTTTAATATTCTCCATAAGAATAACAATGGGAGCTTTCAGACAACGTACTGCGTTTATCATGGACAGTAAATTTAACTTTTCCCTGGAACCGTTAGTCATGGACAAATAATTCAAATTACTATTTTTTTTTGTTTTTCAAGCTGGTTTCAATGGTGCCAGTCAAGTTATACTTTACTTTTTTTGTTTAAGCTGAAAATTTAAAAATTGATTTTTTGACATTTAAAAACCAATAACTTATCAACAGTAATTTTTACAGACATGCGGGTTGTGTCAAATTATTTAGTATTCTTTGCACTATAAACTATAAAATTTTAATCAAAATCGTTAGAGCCGTTTTTGAGAAATTTAGATTTTTCACGTTTTTAAAAGTTTTTAGGGGTTGAACTACCCTTAAAAATACAAAAAATACAAAAATGAAAAAAAACGCATGGAGATACAGTGATTAATATACATGCATGCCAAACTTCATCTAAATCGGACTAACGGGGTAGGCTGTGGCTCTGTATGCATCCAGACACACACGCACAAGCACACGCGCGCACACACACACACACACACACTCACACAGAGAGAGAGAGAGAGAGAGAGAGAGAGAGAGAGAGAGAGAGAGAGAGAGAGAGAGAGAGAGAGAGACCCTGACGGACAGACATCACGTCGAAATCCACTTTTTTGGATTCAGGGGACCCCAAAACAGATATATCCACTCTCAACTCAAATTCGAAAATTTTGACTAAAACAATACTGCCTCCATATACTATGTATTAGAGGAGAAAGTAAAAATTGAAAATTATTCATACATTGCGGCATTAATGATTTGCTAAGTGCGTCATGTCGAGGAATATGGTTAAAGGAACAGTTCATCAGCATATTCGTCAACATAGGAGGCACAGTATGCATTGATCGGCCAGTATACAGTCGCGGTAGCCGAACCTTCGTTTGAGCCGCTCAAGTGCTTGGAGTGGAACACGGTGATCTGGAACATCTCATGCGCCCGCTCTGCAATCACCGCACATTAGACATCAGGTACGTTAGGCGCTGATGATGGCGAGATTGGGGTTTGAATAAAAAGTGTACATGGGTTTTGATTACTGGTCCAGGTCGAGGACCCTGCCAGGTGTTGTAGGTGATGATGCAGCATGCTTTTAAATATGTACTGCGTATAATATCACTGTACAAAAATGCACTGTACAAATGCTTGTATTTAAAAACATCCAAAGTCATTATTTTTTTTATTTTAGGTTTTCATTATGAATAATAGGTTTATTATAGAACTGGCAATATGCTCAAAATGCAGGCTTTCCTCAAAACATAAAGCAAACGAGCGTTACAAAGAGTTACTCGTACAGATGATTCCCCGACTCGAACCCATTACAGGAATGTATGAGCAGTACGACCTCTACATCATTCCACTGCATACAGACGAAAGAAACCCTCTTGTAGTTCGTCTCGTTGTTTGTTATATATAATTTATATAAAATAAAATATATATTATATATAATATATATGCATATTTACATAACAATTTTAACGACTATTGTTTTTGGCCTCTGGGCACCAAGAGACAAAAAAAACATGGTCCCGGGCTTAAGTCTTACCATGAGACCTACGGTAATAGCTTCTTCCTATGGGAAATTCGCTAAAATGCGTTTATGTTGGTTTGTGTAGTAATGCATATTTATAATAAGTGCCCTTGTTTATCACCATTCTTGGCAAAGTCTTTCGGCTACTGTTTTACTACTTAATTTATAACAATACATGGTTATCAAAATTGTCGTAGCCAATTTCAAATGTACATAAACCTGGTTTTTTTTCATACAAAAATATAAACGGGATACATTTTGAGATTAGCCCAAAAATTTTTATCGCCAAAGTTTCGTCACAAGGTACTAGGAATTAAATGTCGATATGAGCACCCTTCGTTACACGACAGATGTCAATCCTGTCTTGATCGATAACATTGGTAAACCGCTGCTGGTGTGTGCACTCGCAGGTGATTATATCCGGAGATCTTGGAGGCCAGTTCAATAGTGCGCTATTTGGACTATGGCGCCCGATCCGACCAAGTAGTAATGTGTAGGTGCTCCGTCTAAAGGGGATCTTCACACACAAAATGCTTACCTGTCGTCAAATTTAGCCATTGCACAACACCGACAACAGTGGGCAACACATGACTTTATAACAGCTGATACACACTTAAACTAATGTAAATAAAAGGTTATGGGTTTTTCTTTTCGATTTTACCAACTGATAGTCTTAAAACTAATTAATCCAGTAATGTTTATAATCTAAATGAAGAATATCATTTGTAATAACCCTGTATTTGTAGGAAATCTCATACTTAACAATTTCTTATTCTTACCTCCTCACTCCTTCCTTCCTCAACAAACCTCATTACTCAATCCAGCTTATTCCTCGTCTGTGTTACAGTTATTGAGAATAAAACAGTTTATATGAATACTAGCCAAAGTACCCGTTCTTCGCACGGGCTAAAAAGGCTGAAAGGTGTAGGCAATACTGATACATTTAAGGTATTGTTAATTAATTCTTCATTGTTTACAAAATGACAAAACAGGAGTATCTACAACATTTCAAAGTAACATATGTCAAATATTGGGAGAGGATAAGGATTTATGTAATAGAGACAGTCGTCGGAAAAACTTAAAATCTACCATTCCGCTATTTCAAATAATTCACTAATCTCGATCCAGCAGTTTATCTGAAAAATCAACTTTATTTCTTCTTCTTCCCGAACTGTCAAAATATAGTTTGTGCAAACGGATGTTGTCATTAGAAAATGTAAACATTGAAACCTAGGACGGTCACGGCAGCTCTTTCTTCTTCATCTTCTCCTTCTTCTCGAACTGTCAAATTTTAGTATTCACAGCTGTTGAGTCAAGTAATTTCATGTTTTTATTCTCTAAAAATGTAAACATTGAAACCTAGGACGTTCACAGGGCGTAGCCCGAGAGAATTTTAAGGAAATGAGTATGCCTATGTGTTGCATGAGTTTAAGATCTACCTTTGTGTAAAATTTCAAACCGGTCGGTTCAGTATTTTTCGCATTTACTTGCCACAACAAACCCACAAACCACCTCTTCTTTATAATATTATAGATAATCTTACTTTGAAACAAACTTACATACAATTTTGTCTATGGCTTAACTGACATACATACGGTGATGAAGCGCAGATTCGATTGTCAAAAAATCCTTCCTAAATATTTAATTGTTAAAATAAATAAGGAAGTTAACCTAATACGCAAACAGATGTTCAGGTAGTATTTGATTGAATATAAATTAAGACAAATCTTCAAAAGACATCAAGTATAGAAATGACTTATAGAGTTTTCAATCAAATGCGCTTAATAAAGATCCCGAACTAGAGAGCTACTGATGCGACGAATTTTAGACGGATGAGTTAAAGAAAGTAAAACCGTCGGGTCTGGTTGTGGTTTTGGTTTAATGGTAAACCAACACCGAGCTGTGAGAAAATACGAGTGATCAGAGGCGGAGGGTAAAATAAACACTTAGACGTCGAGATTAGGTTTCACTCTGGCTGGGGACATTCCTCGGGACTGGCTTCCATCTGGTGGCGGAGCACAAGATTGTCGATCGCGTGGGGGTTTAATAATTTAAAACTCATCAACAACGGAGTATAGCAATATTTTCTGAGCAGCATATGCTTTTCTACTCAGTATCAGTTTTTCGACTCGGTAGCGCTTGTACGAAATAGTTGTTGTGGTAGTGTAACATATAAAAATAATTTTCAATCTGAGAGAAACATGGTGTAGCAAATTTGAGTGAAAATACTTCGAAAATTTGTGAAAATGTTATTCTAATACTATCGATGTACTAATATATTCCGGCAGACACATTCTCCTCTTTTAGCTCATCAAGGAGGACATTCAGCCAGTGCTGCGGACAAACGCCGTAATGACGTCACGGGGTGAGGGCTATACATGGTCGTTTTGTGAGCGGGCGTCCTTATGTAGGGCTGTTTGGGCTGAAGATTTAATACTAAGCAATTTAATATTATTAATCATTACTTGTTTGTACATATTACAATTTAACACCATGTATTATTTATAGAAGAGCATAATGAACTAAAAAAACTGTCGCCTTCTGAGGTTATCGAACATAATATTAAGGAACTTGAGAACCTTTATAATAACTATTAATAAACATCTACCTGGTTGGTATTTTCTAGGACAGAAAATAAGCTGTTATATATAAATTCAGTGTTTATTTAAATGCATTAATGTACCGTTGGTCTTTTTATAAAGTATTAGTAGAGATAAGGAGTTGAGTATCATCATTTTAACCCCGTCCTTCAAGGGCCGTATGTCCGTATAAACCCGTGAGTCTCAATTTCACCATCGAAAATGATCGTTATGAGTAATGCTCGTGTCCTGTCCTCAGTGCCCTTTTTTATAAACACCTTATAATCTGTAAATATAAAGTATATGATCTTTTCACCCAGAGTAGGCCTACTAATACAAATTACTTTTAAGTCTGCAATCGGACCCTTTGGAATACTAGATTATCACGTTAGCATTAAGTCAATGTGGTATATATTTTCAATATTTCTGGCGGCGAAGTTAACATTCTTGCTTTATTACAATTGTGTTCATATGTAAAAGTTTCCAAAAGTAATTTGTGCCCCCGAGTGTTCACCGTTCGCGAGTAATCTCCCGCTAGCAATGAAAGGTTCGGGTAAACTCACAATTCCATATCTCCAGCCTCAATCATGCGGCTATCACGGTAATCCCTAACGTCCGGTGACCTCGACTTACCGGATGGCGGCGGTGCCATAATTCAATTTCAAATTAAAAGCAAAATAGCATCAGCAGGGGGAGCGTAATGGCGGGCGAGTTGATTAAAAAAGTAACCGACTCCGGAGAAACAAGTGGCATCATTAAGGCGATCCGGGCGCAATTTGAAGAAGCGGCGCGGCGTAGCTACGTGAAATAATCTCGGAGGCCAGTTCCTCCAAATCTCATTAAAATAGTTCGTTAAAAACTAGTTTGGATCGGATGGACTACGCGAGGTGAGCAGTGGACATTCGGACATACGACACGCGATGCAGCATGCCCTGTAGCTGCTGTACCTTGATTGTGGCGTGCGGAGTCTTATTTTCTACAGGGGGGTACCCCAGGGCTTAGCGCTTGGCCCTCCGCTATTTTACAATTTACATTTCCACCCCCTGGAGCGCCGGTGTCTGCAACTCCGTTGTCTCTCGTCCGGCACGGACCGACTGCTCTGTAATTTTAGTTTCTCTCTTTTTGTAACATATCTCGGAGATAATAGATATTGTCAAGTTATAGATACTTCTGTATACATTACATGTGCTTTAGTTTATATGGAATAGGCATAGTTTATATGTGTTTAATAATATTTAGATAAAATTAAATTGTTGTTAAAGAGTAGAATGCCGAAGGAGCGTCCCCCGTCATCTTGGATATTTAATCCACTAAAAATCGTTTGTACGTCTGATATTTTAGCTATATTTGATGTATTTACTGAGTAAATGAAAACGTTGAAATAATGACCTCAGATCGATCGCTAGGCATTATAATCTCCTTTCAAATGACACCAAGTACATGGTTTTCCGGTTCAAAACAACGTCAAAGTTTTTGTTTGCATTTAACATTAGTTTTATGGTAATTGAATAGAAGTAGGTGCGGGAACTGCAGACAATATTTTTTCTAGTAATATTTAGAATAATATTAGTCTCGCCTGCGTTGCTTTGCAACGTCATTCATGTTATATTGTCGTTACTCGCCTCAGCGGCGTCTCGCGTCTCTGTCATGAATTTAATTGCGGTATGTTGGGATAAAGTTGAAAGTAACAGTCCGGAATAAACATATTGTGACCTTATGAATGTTTTTTTTAAACGACGTGGCATTTTTGTGCAGAACTTTCGAATTTGTTTTATTAACATTTCGAGATAAACAGTAGGGCTGCAGAATGTTAGGAAAGTCATACCGTTATCACAGAATATAATGAAAATAATGAAAAAATGAAAATAATATTGAAGGACATGTTTCTTGGTCATATCTCGTACTAATCACAATGTTATATTTTACCCACGTTTAATTTTTCAGTGATCTTACATTTTGAAACGTTTACAGTTCCATTGGACGGTATAAAATATAAAATTAATAAATTGCTTTCGGGAGCGCTTAATTTGAATTGTTGCGAATCAAATCAAACGTTTCTGTCTGCGGTCGGTGGAACCAAATTGCCGTAAAATTATCCCTCTGCCACCTTATCCTCCATTCAAATCCCCTCCTCCTTATTCGAAACTGGCCCTGGTCAGAAAATTTAATCCGTGTACAGACCGCGGGTGATCATACAGACATCGTGATCTAATGAAATCACAGTCTTTAGTCTAAATGTTGAATAGAATATTTTGTAGGAAGATATACACTTATTCATTACAACGAGTTTCAACGTCAAATTATAATCAAATTGTATAAAATTGATTATATCAAACCCCTCATATTTTAGTTATAGTACGCTTTTTGTCCGCGTAAATTCAAAATTATAGTATTACTTTATCCACTTGTATTCATAGGACTATTATAATCGCTTCTCTGTGTTGATTCATTTTATTAATGTTTAATTAAATTCAAATACATCTATTTAAATAAAATTATAGTTTTGTCTGTACATTGCTTAGAATTATTCATTTTTTAGTTATTTTTACTTTTTGTGCGTTAGAGAAGCCGAACCCGGTCTTATCTCAATTTCTGTCTGTTTGTCTGTGACGCTCCAGGAGGCATTTTACGCCGTCTTCTCCGAAAAAAACGGAAGAACTGTTAACAATGAAACTTATTTCATACATTTTCTACATTCCAGAGAAGGTTTTTAAAGGCTTAAAATTGTCCGCCGGCCCTTGAAAAGTAAATAACGAGCATTTAAAACCCCAATTTTTACGCGATATTGGTCGCATTTTTCTTTAGTATTAAATTAATAACCTACTGGTAATAATCAGCTGTCTTTGTGGTTTAAAGATTTAATAGAAAGAAAAACAAACAGCTGTTGAATCAATATTAGTTAGTTTATATTGGTCATTGATTTAAACTCGGGTCTAGGACTTTTGGCAACCTCGCCTATCCCATTCGTCATCGCAGGGGGTTATGGACTGGGACGGTGGCGTCGTCCTGTAATCCAGCTACTTGGAGGTCACGAATTGTGGATAGTTGTGAGAGATGGTCGGTGGATGTGGTGTTCTCTTGTGTGGATTAACGTCCGCACTATTGAATACTACGTTAATCCACAAAGGCCATCCTCATAATTAGACCAATTCGTAATTCAGAGGCCGTGGTTCGGATTCCACGTTAAACTGTAGGTCCATTAGTTGCCATTGACTGTTGGGCTATTAATTAACAATCCTGTCTAAGGAACATGTCAGCCTTAGTCAGTAACAAGACTACAACATCGCGCCACAATCATCCTACATTCATTCCTCATTCATACTTGGCTTAAAATACCTACCTGGGTAGGTCGCCATTTCAGTCAAAAGTATTAAAGTAAAGTAAAGTATTAAAGTATAAAAGTGTCACAACCCGTGGTCCGGACTTTTGGCAACCACTATTCTCCCTGGTGGGGATTTCAGGGATTTTGGTCATGCTTGGCGGGGTTGAGGGTGAGGGAGACAGGGCGAGAGAGGAGGCACAACGCATGACACCCAATTCCTTTCAAGTGTGATATTACTAACCGTCTAAGAACTGTCTGTTGTTAAGTTTGAACTATGTTCAGAGGAACAATATTATGAATTGTATCGGTCTTATTTTTAAACCCATAAATAACTACTTGAGGAAAGAATTAACGATTGATATTTCTTTGAAATCAGATAGACTTGTAACTTGCAATTTATAATACTGTAATAATTTTATAGCCAAAATAAAGATATTCACAATGTGCAGAATCAATTAAACAAAAGATACTGTCATACACTTTGTTTTATTTTTTACAAATACAATTGGTATAAGTCATTTAAGAATGTAGGCTTTATATATAAATTTCACTATATATATTATTTAGAAATTATCAATGTGGTCACAAAGCTCTCTGTCTTATGTTAAACTAGCCAAAGTACCCGTTCTTCGCACGGGTTAAAAAGGCTGAAAGGTGTAGGCTCTACTGATACATTTAAGTTATTGTTAATTAATTCTTTATTGTTTACAAAATGACAAAACACGAATGTCTACAACATGTCAAAGTAACATCTGTCAAATATTGGGAGAGGATAAGGATTTATGTAATAGAGACAGTCGTCGGAAGAAACTTAAAATCTTCCATTCCACTATTTCAAATAATACACTATTCACTAATTTCGATCCAGCAGTTTATGTGTAAAAATTAACTTTATTTCTTTTTCTTACCGAACTGTCAAAATGTAAAGTAAACGGATGTTGACATTAAAAACTGTAAACATTGAATCCCAGGTTATTTACAGCAACCGTGTCTTCTGCTTCTCGAACTGTCAAATTTTAGTGTTCACAGCTGTTGACATTCAAGTAATTTTATGTTTTCATTTTCTAAAAATGTAAACATTGAAACTTAGGACGTTCACAGGGCGTAGCCCGAGAGGATTTTAAGGAAATGAGTATGCCTATGTGTTGCATGAGTTTAAGATCTGTCTTTGTGTAAAATTTCAAACTGTTTGGTTCAGTATTTTTTGCGTTCACTTGCCACAACAAACCCACAAACACACAAACCCACAAACACACAAACACACAAACACACAAACCCACAAACAAACATACAGAAACCACCTCTTCTTTATAATATTATAGATTTAAATTCCCAGCTAGGTACAAAAAGAGTCCTATACAAGTGCATAACAAATTATTATTAAAACCTTAAAATTGAAAAATTCTAAATTGCCGTCTCGCTCTTACATCTCCTGATTTCGGTGATTACGGGGAGAGGGAGGGACTTTAAGGGATAAGAGTGATAATTTGTGGGATTAAAAAATGAGGCAGGGATTTTCATGGAGAAAAGGGAGAATTTTTGGGATAAAACTGAGGTTGCCAAAAGGCCGCGGTCGAGGGCTAATTAGGGTTCCGACCCTCAGTGGGGCCTGGGCGGTTGCCAAAAATCCGTTTTCCTTTAAACCTATTTCGAAATCATACTATATTAAAAAGTTATTTTAATGTATAACTAATAATATAAAGCTGGGTATAGATTTATTTCTTTGTATTGATTTGTTTAGGATTCAGGTTTACATTTTGGTATGATGATCTTCCTTCTTTAAACTGATTCCTACAACCCGTACAAAGGACGGGGTTACTGCTATTTTTAATACAAGTTCTTGTATTTAACATAGGTATACACGTTATCCCATAAAATTTATGATGAGAGAATAGTGATTACAATCACAACAAACAACTTCTTTTACATTTTTCAGGTTTCGAGAAATACAAGTACGGTACTTTATTCAAGAGTCAAGAAGTACCATATACAATCGTAACTTAAGTACTGTTTTTGTTATCATCCCTGATTAATTTCTTATAATTGATCTCAAAGTTCTGAACAGTAGGAAACTAAATACCCATTTCGATACATATGCCTATCGTATTTAATGCACTATCCAATGTAGTACGGAAATACTTGTAAAATATATTGTTTATTAACAAATATTAAAATTGTGCTAGTTAAAATGGCGTCAAATTAATGGTCAGTCATCGCAGTCTTGTCACTAAGACCACCAGTAGTAGCCAGGGCCGATTGTGCATCGCAACTCAATGAGAAAAATAGTGGTATCGATTAACAACGCCGTGCCGCGCCGCAAGGGAAAAACTGGTCAAGTGCAATCGAGCTGCATGCGACATGAGCCATGGAGCGTTGATTGTCAATGAACTCTACTGTATGTAGCGAGCTGTTCATATTTCTATTAGAGCATATAGGCCCTACATGATACAGTCAGTACTTATGCCGTGTACTGCTCGACAGTTTCGAGGATGAATATTTTTATGAAGTTTAAATTATTAACTGGAGTTTACTGATATGATATACAACCTAACGCTAGTCATGCACTTGCAGTCGTTTCTCTGTTTAGTAGGTATCCTATTTTTAGCTGTACATTAAATTGTTCTTATAAGTACTTAAAACATTGCTTTTCTAAAAACAATTGTAAAATTATAGATTGCTGACTATTGTTTACACGTCGCACGAGTTCTCTCGTTACTAATTTGTTATACTAGAGGTATGTCTGAAATAAAAACAAATATAGTATTAATGTACATACAAATGTATGTATCGTACCTTACGATTGCTCACACATACAGTAATAATTGTTGGGACACGAACTCTGTAGGGAGTTTGCATGTGACCTGCTACGTTCAGAGGTATGTGTATTTAAGTAATGAGTTTACGCGTGTAACCATAGATTCACACACTTGTGAATTTTCTTCAGATAAACGACATCTTCAGTCTTAGAGTTTTACAACGTTTCATGGGTAATATGTCAAAATCCCAAAAAATTGTCTTTATTTAACCAAAACTTAAACAACCCTAATGTCAGTCAACTCTAACATGGTATCTGTACGACCGAACGTAGGCAATAGCGTGCCACAGCACAGCCAGCAGGTGATCTGCACATGCGCGTTGCGTGCCCTGTCTGTGCGGCTGCGCAGTAGATTACCGCTACCCCGCCCACTCCCACTCCAGCCGCTCGTAGTTTAATCGCTACTGTCCCCTGAGAAGCTGTTATTACGCTTACCTCGAGTGTTTTGGTTTTAATTAGAGCGCTCGGTTATAGACTGGATAATAAGCCCGCGTTTTAACTGTTGGCTTTCATTTCCAGTGATAAAGATCGCCGAGACGGCGACCTGTTCCTGCCCGATGAAGCGAGTTTTCTAATTGAAGAGTCGGGTCTTAATTGAAGTGCTAAATGGGTTTGGATTTACGCCTCGAGCCGATGCAGTAATAGGAGATAATTTTTACGGTTTTCCAACTGCTAAAAAGACATACCTTTGTGGTTTGATTCTTTTCTTTTCGTATGCTTTACGTTACATATTATTACATTTATGAATTGGCAACCTATCCAGTGTTTTGAGCCAAGTATGAGTGAGGAATGAGGTTAAGATGATTGTGGTGAGATCTTGTAGTATTGTTACTGACTAAGGTTAACATTTACCTAAGACAGGACTGTTAATTACCAGTCCAATAGCGATCGGCATCTAAGGGGTCTGGTTAACATGGGATACGAACCACATTTTCTCTTCTGAATTACGAACTGGTCTAATGATGAGGATGGGCTTAACGGATGAACGTAGTATTAAATAGTACGGGCATTAAACCACATCTGGGATTATCACGTCCACCGACCACCGCTCATAACTATCCACAACTTATGACTTCCAAGTATTTAGATTATTGGACACTTAAGTACTTGTAGCCAATTTCCCATAGGGAAGAAGCTATTACCGTAGGACTCATGGCAACACTTAAGTCCGGGACGATTTTCGTTTTGAGGTACCTAGAGACCAAAAACAATAGTCGTAATATATGAATATATATATATATATATATATATATATATATATATATATATTCAACAGGCTGTAAAGGGAAACAAAGATGAAAAAAATAAGTCCGAATCCAGCAAGATAACCCGTATTGTAATTTTGAGTTTACCAAGGAGTGGTACACAGTTCTTAAAACTGGGAGCGGGCAAAACAATTTCAAAAGATAAAATTTACGAAGAACCATGTACATATAACCCTTAATTTTTAAGACCTGCTCTTTCCATTTAGTTTTTCGTTCGGTTATTTATGGGCAGATATTGATAAAACTTGTCATAAATTACTGTTGTCATATTATTGTGTAAGACATTCTATCTATGTCTATCAATTCAATAATATCTTTATTGTAAAATTTTAGTTTCAATTAGCTAATATGATGGATAAAACTTTGAAACTGTAAAATCAAACCATCTCAGGTAAGCCCTGATTGGTTTGGAGGTAGCGTTAAGTGTGCTCGGGGCAAGTTCTCAAAAATATTTGTTGTTTAACTGAATTGTGCCCTCCAACTAGCGATGTCAGATCTTCAATCCCTGAATATTTTAACATACAATTTTAACGTCGTTCTTCGAAATGCTGTAAACGAATATAGAGGAATATATAAGGACAAAGTTATTGTCATCTACTACGACGTTTTCAGTTTCCTTCCTAAAACGGCATCGTGGTTGTCTTTACAATTTTTATTTTAAATTCCATAGACATTTCTATTTAAATATATGTTTAGCCGTTGTTGTACATTCGTACAAGTGAAATCATTGTTCTCGTTGATGATTGTCTAGCAGGACAAACTCCACTCGGTTGGTATCGGCTTATCTCGACATCTGTCCGCGAGGAAGGAGATGCGAGGCCATGTCTGACAGCGATCTGGGAAAACCTGCCCCAAAAACTCAAATCTCTTAGATCGGTCTAATCCAAGACTAATAGGCTTAGCTGCCAGTGTCGTGAGAAATCCACCGGTCAGACTTCTTGCCGTATGCTTATAATTGGAACTGTGTTAATCTCAGATTTAGATCCAGAGGAGACCGAGTGTGAAATTGAACAGGACAGGAGGGTGTGATTATATTGGTATTAAGGTAGTGTGACTGGAATATATATAAAAAAGTGAATTATAACATGGCTAATAAAAACTTACAAAAGTTTAGTTTAGTAAAAAAGGAAGATTATACTATTGAGAAATTATGATAAAACGGCCCAAACAAGTATTATTCTACATTTGTTGTGCAGTTAAAATGTAAACCTATGGAACGTTTTAGAAAGAAATTAGAATTCTGGAGAAAATGGTACATGCCTTTGATTTTAAGAAGTAAAAAAACATTAAAAAATAATTCTTTCAAGTTCCTTTGAGATAGTACACATCTCAAAACTACCGGTAAGTTTTTAGAAGTCTATAAATAAATAATCCATAACGATTTGGGATCATATCCCGTATTCTTAACCACCAGTAAACGAGTCTATAGAGAACGTTATAATAAATTGAGTTTACTTTTCAATCATTCATAAGTACCATTAAGAAACAATATTGACAAAAAAATATTTTTTGATAAACAAGAGAAATAATAAAGTTCTCAATTGGAATATTCACATCTTCTAAGCCGACATGTGTCATTTTATTTCTTACGTTAAACTTATTTCATCAATAACTATAAATCAAAATACGTACCAACAACAAACCAAACAGAAGATAAATTTCAGCAGCACTACAGAGATGAATGTACTTTGGATGGTCTCTAATGAATCAAGATTCCTTCGGATTTGGGCTGACGAGCGTGAAGAGATGATAAATCAACTCTGCCCCTTGAGAGGGCTCCCGCGCCGCGCCGCGCCTTGCCGCGTCGTGCTGCTGCCGAGCGGCCGAAGCTAATGTAAACAGCCACTGCGACATTACCAACAGGCTTATTTATTAATCTTACTGTTTACTTAATCAATTTAACTAGCTGAACTCCGAATTTTCACTTTACCACTATTTGGAGAGTTGAGCACACTTAGGTTTACTAATCCCGAGTTTCGTATATCTTGTTCTTATTTCTCCTGGATCCTTGACTTATTTAACGGTTATTATATATTCGTGTTTATATTGTATTTGGAGAGTTGAGCACACTTAGGTTTACTAATCCCGAGTTTCGTTTATCTTGTTCTTATTTCTCCTGGATCCTTGACTTATTTAACGGTTATTATATATTCGTGTTTATATTGTATTTGGAGAGTTGAGCACACTTAGGTTTACTAATCCCGAGTTTCGTTTATCTTGTTCTTATTTCTCCTGGATCCTTGACTTATTTAACGGTTATTATACATTCGTGTTTATATTGTATTTGGAGAGTTGAGCACACTTAGGTTTACTAATCCCGAGTTTCGTTTATCTTGTTCTTATTTCTCCTGGATCCTTGACTTATTTAACGGTTATTATACATTCGTGTTTATATTGTATTTGGAGAGTTGAGCACACTTAGGTTTACTAATCCCGAGTTTCGTTTATCTTGTTCTTATTTCTCCTGGATCCTTGACTTATTTAACGGTTATTATATATTCGTGTTTATATTGTATTTGGAGAGTTGAGCACACTTAGGTTTACTAATCCCGAGTTTCGTTTATCTTGTTCTTATTTCTCCTGGATCCTTGACTTATTTAACGGTTATTATACATTCGTGTTTATATTGTATTTGGAGAGTTGAGCACACTTAGGTTTACTAATCCCGAGTTTCGTTTATCTTGTTCTTATTTCTCCTGGATCCTTGACTTATTTAACGGTTATTATATATTCGTGTTTATATTGTATTTGGAGAGTTGAGCACACTTAGGTTTACTAATCCCGAGTTTCGTTTATCTTGTTCTTATTTCTCCTGGATCCTTGACTTATTTAACGGTTATTATACATTCGTGTTTATATTGTATTTGGAGAGTTGAGCACACTTAGATTTACTAATCCCGAGTTTCGTTTATCTTGTTCTTATTTCTCCTGGATCCTTGACTTATTTAACGGTTATTAATATTCGTGTTTATATTGTATTTGGAGAGTTGAGCACACTTAGGTTTACTAATCCCGAGTTTCGTTTATCTTGTTCTTATTTCTCCTGGATCCTTGACTTATTTAACGGTTATTATATATTCGTGTTTATATTGTATTTGGAGAGTTGAGCACACTTAGGTTTACTAATCCCGAGTTTCGTTTATCTTGTTCTTATTTCTCCTGGATCCTTGACTTATTTAACGGTTATTATATATTCGTGTTTATATTGTATTTGGAGAGTTGAGCACACTTAGGTTTACTAATCCCGAGTTTCGTTTATCTTGTTCTTATTTCTCCTGGATCCTTGACTTATTTAACGGTTATTATATATTCGTGTTTATATTGTATTTGGAGAGTTGAGCACACTTAGGTTTACTAATCCCGAGTTTCGTATATCTTGTTCTTATTTCTCCTGGATCCTTGACTTATTTAACGGTTATTATATATTCATGTTTATATTGTATTTGGAGAGTTGAGCACACTTAGGTTTACTAATCCCGAGTTTCGGTCTGTCCATGACCTAAGGCTTATTTGATTTTTAGGCTTCATTTTAATAATAGGCCAATTTTGCTTTATTTTCGTCATTACCTTTTACTTTTTTCGAAATAGCAACCTACCCGGGTAGGTAAATCAAGCCAAGTATGAATGGGAAATGAGTGCAAGATTATTGTGGTGCGATATTGTAGTCTTTTTACTGACTAAGGCTGACATGTTAGTTAGACAGGAATGTTAATTAATAGCCCAACTGCCATTGACATCTATAAGGGGCCTAAAATTTAACTTGGGATCCGAACCACGCTTGCCTCTGATCTACGAATTGGTCTAATTAAGTGTATGGTATTTGCGGGTGAACGAAGTATTCAATAGTGCGGACGTTAATTTTTATCAGAGTATACACATTCAGCACAGTATCACATTCATCGACCAGATATAACTATCCACAATTCCGTGACCTCCAAACACTGTAGCTGGATTACACGATACGCCACATGTTCTTAAAACACATTTGTTCTCGTTTAAGTTTAAGAGTTTAATTCCAACTAGCGTACCTGGCGCACGAAATCGTGCGCTGCCAAGGAGACAATCTGTCCACCGATGCGTGTAGGCACTCAATCTTAAGTGTTGCTATTTAAAAGAAATCAAGTCAATTTAATTATGATAAAAATTATTTTATTAATAAACCTTATAAAATTTCTCTATAAACAATATTCCAAGTATAAATACGGTTGTCTCGACGAAGTCGGCCTTGGTGTTTTCCATCTTTTATATAGACTTTGAGTCCATCAAATGATCGGGCTCTACTGGCTGTGACATATAGTTGGCCGTGACCAAACACCGATTCTGGGAGAACTACTCCAACCTTACCCAAATATTGGCCCTGAGATTCGTTAATGGTCATAGCAATTGCCACAATAATCGGGAACTGTGTGTGCTGGAGACTGAACGGTAACAGGGTATCGCCTTCCAGTCTCCATTATGTAGAACGTTTAGCTTTTTTTCATAGGTCACCAATGTGTGTTCTTTGAAAAACTGTTACTTCCGTTGTGTCGAGCTGTAAACATCAACTCACGCAATGTTTGTCTCGAGTGTTTCTATTTACTCATCAACTGCACAATATATAACTACATTATAATAACTATACTTAGAAACCAAGTTTAGATTTTCCCAAAAGATTTTCATTTTGGTTATGTTTTGGTTTTGTGTAAATAAAAACTGGTGTATTATTGCCAGCTGTACGATGATGTCTTCATTAAACGAAAAAAGAAAGAACCATGTTTAACTGTCAGATTTAATTTGTTTATTTAACCACTTCCTTAAATAAACAGCTGATTTATCGATCGTCGGTGTTTACTTCTATATTAAGTTTATGGAGAAAATCGCGACTTTGACCCCATTATTTTCCATTTCCACGGTGAATTTTCAAATTGTTTTTAATTTATGGCAAAACTACATGCTACGACCTTTATAATGACACCTTGGACATGGTGATTGGTAGCACCGCCGCTCCAAAACAATTATCACAAAAATAGGCCTAGTGTATTATTAAATATATATAAGATATAACGCAAAATGCGGGAGCCCACACAAATAAAATATAGTTACGTGCAAAACGAGGGGGCACTATCGTAGATATAGCCTTGTAAAATGACAATACACCCGTCGTAACACACCTGAGAACTCAGCGAATTTCCAAATCAATAATATAATAATAGTTATTACATAACCAGTTTTATCAATATCTGTCGATAAATATGTGTTATTTGCCTATTCTCCATAAGATTAGCATAGGAAAGAGTATGTAGGTTTGCTGCTGTGAGGAACACATTAACAATGATTTTTAAGCATTTGAAGCATAAGATCTCAACCACATGAAGGTAAATACCAGGTGTAATCCAAAAGCTATGGCAGTTTATGCTAGAAATGCCTACTTTCAATATTTCTTACATCAGCAAACCTGCATACTCTTTCCCAAGTTAATCTTATGGAAAATAGAAAAATAACTCATAGTACCTGGTGACCGAGCTTTGCTCGGATAGAATAAGACATGTTTTTACAAGTTAATTAGCAAAATTAAAACAAATTTACTGCCCAATGAAAACATTTATGTGGTTGAAATAAAACCGATTTAATACACCATAATTAATATAGCACTGAAGAAAAAGTATCACCCCCTGGTGGGAATGGAACTCGCGGCCTATAGTTCTTGAGGCCGACACACTACAACTCGGCTACGACGTTAGTCAATTGAGCGATGCCGTTTAATGTCTTTTAGCCAAAGCCGATCATTTACTGTCCAATTATCCATACCGTTATTATTAGCCTGTGATCAACCGATTTTGTTATAAACGGAATGAGGATTGAAAAGCAAAAGAGAAATTTAATTTACATAAATTAATTGGTTTGTTACAGTGGCTTCAAGCAATACAACGAATACGTTTTCTATCAAAACACGGAAGATTTTGGAAATACTTTTTTCTGCGTTTATTTCGCACAGCTATCCTTAAGTTCCTTAAACCCTTAAGTTTTTACAAATTGTTTAGTAACCTGATAATTTTGCATTTATTTAATTCATAAAATAAATATTAATGCATAACCTCTATATTGTTCCCCGCAGTCTTCAATCAAGAACTGTCAAAACGGTTATAAACAGCTGTTTTGGTTTGTATTGTTTACATTTTATTCTCCATAAGCGTAATGTTAAATTTTTAGATTTTAAACTTAATATTACAAGAAAACACGAATTTTCCTGGACATTAGACCTATCTAGAACTTATTTTCTACTCGGAAATTAGTTATTTCCAAAATTTAAAGAAATTCCTCGGCGCCGTTTTAGAGATCCGTGTGCAAATATATATATATATATATATATATATATATATATATATATATACAAACCTTGCTCGTATTATAGTATTGGATTTATCGACAGATATCAATATCAAGTTTGATTAATATCAAACTTGTCATACATCATTATTATTATTATATTACTGATTAGTAAATTCGCCGAGTAAGCAGGTCTGCTGCGACAGGGGTATTTTAGTAATAAAAATAAAGATACTCCATTAAAAACCACCATTCAAATAAATAATCTGAAGTTAAACCCCTTCATTTCCATTGATGGACGATCAAAGTGAGAACATTTACTAGACAATATGATGTAAAATTAAATGTATTAAAAGGGTTGTGTCATATTTATTTTGAACAGTTACATTATTTTCTAGTACGTGGTTAAATGTGTAGTATATGAGTACAGTATAGATGAGATGGCAATACGAAGAAGCGTTTTCAGCATTTTATTATTAATTAGTAGTTTGGGTTTGCCTTAAAAAATTAAAATTGAATTGTGGATTATTTATATACCCCTTGGCAGGTATTTCAATCGTAGCAGAGTAATGATCGTGGTGGATTTATGAGAACGTGATGTTTAAAATATATTTTGTTTTATCGATGTATTAAAATAGTAAAACCTGAGAAAAATAGTTAAATATTTCTTATACATTTTCAATAGCTGGCAAATTTTAGATTCTAGTATATGTGTTAAAAAAGGAGTTTGCGATAAACAAGGACTTCATATTTGTGTTATGTTTATAGAACAGTTAATTTGCTTATTATATCTCTAATCATTTCTGTAGACTAATTAGTTCTGAAATAACTCAATCCAACATCCGTACCGGATACATCGTTATAGTTTCAATGACCCTAGACCCTGGAGCCCTTGTGGACTCTATTAGAGATAACTTAACCTTTTAATTGACCGTCAATTGCCTTTTGATTGGCCACATTAACAATAGCCAGCCTCAGTTCAGTTTATATCCTTTGTTAAACCCACATCGCCAACATCAACTATGAGTCCCACTCACTGTCGTAATGGACTGGCTTGTTCGACTCCGCAGGCCCACAGCAGTATTACGGCAATCGATAACGAAAGCCTACGTTCCAATCATGAATACTCAACAGCCGATGTTCTCATTGATTTATTTAGGACTTATTTAATAAATTGAGCGTCGTGTATCAAAGTTTTCTGCCAGTCAAACTTTCAAAGCCAACTGCCAAAATTGGTTTGGCATTGTCATCCCTATGTCCAACATCGATTTGCCAAACCGGATACAGCAGGTCTGAGCGTCGCTACCAGAGAAGGGAAGGTGGCATACAAGTCAAGTACGATCCTCAGGCTCATGTGCCAAAAGGCCCCCATTATACGTGTTACTGATGTTCAAATTGTTTGATAACTGAATTAATAAATATGCTCATTATATTGTACAATTTTCACTTTCTCCCCATATGATAGCATAAGGAGATAAACTGTATCAGTGGACTGAAACATACTTTCTCCCTTATGTAAATTTTAAAACGACAATCTGTAATAATACCATCAATTTTATTCAAATATCATGTGTATTAATTTACTGTTTCAAAAATAAACATCCAATTTCTGAAAATAACAAGACAAACGAAGTTAAATTAATTGTTAGAATTTTATTGGGGAGAAGCCCCTCCCCCGGTAATATCAAGGTTTTTTGAGTGGGTTTTGTTGGGTGATGTGACCTTACGCTGCATACCAAGTTTCATGGAAAACGGTTGGGAAATAAGGAAAATGCTTGATTTTTTCATGTTCTCCATAAGAATGACATTGCGCTCGCCCAGACAACGTGGAAATCGTGGAGAGTAAATTTAAATTTTCTCTGGGACCGTTAGTCGTAGATAAATAATTCGAAATACTAACTTTTTGAGTTTTTAAGCTGGTTTCAATGATGGCTGTCAAATTATACTTTCTCTTCATTGTTTTCTCGAGGAAAAAATATTTTTTACTTTTGAAAGTCCATAACTTTTAAACCCCGATGTTTTGAGAAATACGGGTGGTGTCATTGTGTTTATCTCATAAAGGACTATAAATCTTATAATCATATTCTCATCAAAATCGTTAGCGCCTTTTTTGAGAAATTTTAATTTACGTGTTTTGGGGTGGGATTAAGAGTCTGTATCAGTGGTAGCCATCTTGGATTTTAGTCCCGTAAGAGCAATGTTAAATTCTGGCGCCTATATCTCCTTGACCTATTGTCATAAATTAATGGAAGAGGTGTCAAATGAAAGGTATTACAGTCCTCCAGGGCACCACCTTACAGAACTTATTTTCGCTCTCAATAAAAAAAAATAATGATTTATTTTTTTTAAATATTCCTGATTTTTGTTTTTATATTAAGTTACATTTTTGACCATATTGAACATATTGAAAAGTTTATGCCCTTGAGCCACATCTCATCAATGTACTTCCAAAGTTTTACATTGATACTTTGATAATTAACGCCAGAATTTAACATTGCCCTTACGGGACTAAAATTCAAGATGCCTACCACTGATGCAGACTCTTAAGAGGTAAAATACCATTAAATATCTAAAATAAAAAAAAATAAAAGTGCCCGAATTTATCGTGGATTGTTATCTACATACCCAATTTCATGACAATCGGACCAATAGTCTCGTCTCTAGGCTTCTGCACATCACAGACAGAAATCACTTTAAAAACCCCTTTGTTCGATTCAGGGGCCACTAAAATTTATATAACAACCTGAAACTCAAATTCTAAAATTCTGTAGAAAACAATACTTTCTCCTTTATACTATCGAATAAGGGGAGAAAAGTAATAGTTTTTGGTGTATATATCCATTTTAGTGCCCCCTGAATTGTGTTTTTAGAGTAATTTCTGTCTGTGTGGCCGGCGCCATTCCTGCGGCGGTTTGATCTGAAAATACAGTATAGCCATCTCAAACATTATACAAGTTAACAGCCTCGTTATTTCGAGACGTTAATTTGAAACAAATCTTACTAATATAAAGACTTTATTACGTAAAAAAGATATTGGTAGTGATTGCAGAAACATTAAACTGTATCCCCAATTCATACCTTCTAAACCCAAATTGAAATTTACGTAAGATACAGCATACGTGTCCTAGTAGTATTGTAACTTGTGGCTTTATTTTCACTAGTACGTGTTGTGTCGTAGATGGTTCTGTCACTTTGACGACGACAACTACGTGAACGTCCCTCGTCTGGTGAAGCTGCTGGGCGACTACAGCCACCAGGAGGAGTGGTACCTGGGCAAGCCCAGCATCCGCGCGCCCCTCGAGATCCTCAACAGAGAGTCCAAGGCTCCCGTCAAGGTAGGACAAGGGAGATTACATTATGCTGCTAAATTTCTTATATATTGCCATATAATTTTATATTTGATCAGTATATTTTTATTTGTAAGTTTGAGAGTCTTCCTTGGTGGCGGACTATTTCGGTCTAGCCCCAGAAGACTAAAGTTAAATTTTGACATCATCATCTGGTTACGCAATATTTGTAAAAAGATGGTGAATTATCAAATTACTAAAGGTTAAGTTTATCTAGAGAATTATATGATTATTTTTTCGGAAAAACATAATTATCACGCAATTACATCTGGTAGTTAATCTGAGAAAATGACCTTTTTATGGTAGAAAAGTAAACAATCCAATTATGTAATTCCCCTGATAACCACATTACCTTTGAATTGACAACTTTACCATCTTTTAAGTCAGTCGTGTGGTCAGACTGTTTCCAGAAAATCTGGTACTAAAATAGAAGATGGCGGATATAAATTCTAGTGTGTGGCATTTCTTATTCGTTAGCCCTCTCATTGTTTTATCCTCGTAGCAGCAAAGCTATAGATTACAGTTGATTGTACAGTACCTGGGTACCTCAGAGGCGAAGTACTCACCTCGCAGTACGTGGGTCGCTCCACCTGGGGACCCGGACCCCGTCGCCATTTGTAATAGTGATATTAATTAATTAATCATCTAACAACAGGTCATATATGATTAGGATCGTTCCCAACCAAAACTTAAAATAAAAATACATATTTTTGATGATGACGACTGAAACAATCAGTTGTAATTGATTTACAACTGAGATACGCAATAATTACGACGGTTCAGTTTGTCTGACTCAACACCACGTGACCCGCGCATACCCGTCTCAATCATTGAACCCATTTTCCTCTCGCAACCCCCCCGCAAGGTACGATTTTTGAAAACTGTAATAAACACAAGACAAAATTACATCTACAACTAATTCTAGTATCACAGAAATGTCCGGCTCGGCTCGTAGTGATCCAGATAAGCCGGCGAGCCTCTGCCTCCGGACGTAGATAGCATCTGGCTGTTGTGTTATTAGACGGATTATATAGTGCACCGGTTCCGATGGATGCGGTCGCGACCTGTCTGATCATGGTCATATCGTTGTATACTTACTTATGAGATTAACGGCCTCAATAATGTCCAATGACCGATTAATATGTTTAGACAAGGTGTGTTATTATTAGTGTGGTGGCATTGTTATTTTTCTCTGTAAGTCTGTAAGTCATTATCCGTGCTTATCACTCTTAAGACAACTCACAAGACACTTGTAGATTTAGGCACCGTAGTGTGGCATCGTCAGCTGTTCGGTCTCCCCACCAGCTGAAATCATATTTCGGCTTTTGCTCAGAATCTCTCTGCCACTAACGAGTCCACATGTTAATCTCGGTAATGAGCGTCACGGCCGGTTTTTATCCGTTCTTGTTTCCCGCCTGACCGGGTTTATCAAAACTGACGCAACGTTTTCTGAGAAGTATTAATTAGCTAAAAGCTATTATCGGAGGAATTTCACGATCGGATTAAACTTTAATGGCACCTATTACTTTTGCTGAGATGAAGTGGGCACATATTACCAAGTGGCAGGGTTCGTGGTTGGGCTTATCCGGCGTCGCGTCGCGCCGTTGGTCTGTAGCTCCAACAAACACAGTAGCAATATCTTCGGAAGAAGTATAGAATTCAACTTTTTTACTGCCGTTTAAACTAACTAAATACATGTTTAAACTGTATTTGTTATAACAAAAAGCTAACAAATAGTATGATCACAGGCAGATGGGGACATTAATGCAGAAAATATAATTTCTTTGAGATGTTACAGACTTGTTTGGTTTCATTTAATACCTCGTTAACGATAACGATTTGGATACAACAAAAATTCCAAATATTATCATGTTGGGAAATGCAGTTGCATTCCAGTTGTAAAACTCATACGAGATAACAGGTTACGGGCGGTGGCTCACGTTATGATGGGAAATTCATGATCATATTCATTAAGACATCGACTCGCCCTGTTAGCTATTTTAAGGCGAATAGCATTTTACTACAAGGTGAATGTCTAAGGAAGATTAGTGTAGTGCATTTTACCACACATGTAACGTTAATACACTTTATTCATTTGTCAGGACCATTAATTAGTGACCAAATTAGTATACCATAGACAAAGACTGCTGGGTCCAGGTTTCAATGTCAATGTATTGGCAATTAAAATAACGACCAGGTCCCTCGAAATGAGTGGATATTAATGGTATGAAGTTGTGGCGCATGAGGCTAGAGCGATGTAGGCGACTCTCTGACCAGGTCAGGCGATATGAGTGGATATTAACGGTGGTATGTAACGGTGGCGCATGAGGCTAGAGCGATGTTGGCGACTCTCTGACCAGGTACGGCGATATGAGTGTATATTAACGGTGGTATGTAACGGTGGCGCATGAGGCTAGAGCGATGTAGGCGACTCTCTGACCAGGTCCGGCGATATGAGTGTATATTAACGGTGGTATGTAACGGTGGCGCATGAGGCTAGAGCGATGTTGGCGACTCTCTGACCAGGTCCGGCGATATGAGTGTATATTAACGGTGGTATGTAACGGTGGCGCATGAGGCTAGAGCGATGTTGGCGACTCTCTGACCAGGTCCGGCGATATGAGTGTATATTAACGGTGGTATGTAACGGTGGCGCATGAGGCTAGAGCGATGTAGGCGACTCTCTGACCAGGTCCGACGATATGAGTGTATATTAACGGTGGTATGTAACGGTGGCGCATGAGGCTAGAGCGATGTTGGCGACTCTCTGACCAGGTCCGGCGATATGAGTGTATATTAACGGTGGTATGTAACGGTGGCGCATGAGGCTAGAGCGATGTTGGCGACTCTCTGACCAGGTCCGGCGATATGAGTGTATATTAACGGTGGTATGTAACGGTGGCGCATGAGGCTAGAGCGATGTTGGCGACTCTCTGACCAGGTCCGACGATATGAGTGTATATTAACGGTGGTATGTAACGGTGGCGCATGAGGCTAGAGCGATGTTGGCGACTCTCTGACCAGGTCTGGCGATATGAGTGTATATTAACGGTGGCACATGAGGCTAGAGCGATGTTGGCGGCTCTCTGACCAGGTCCGACGATATGAGTGTATATTAACGGTGGTATGTAACGGTGGCGCATGAGGCTAGAGCGATGTTGGCGACTCTCTGACCAGGTCCGGCGATATGAGTGTATATTAACGGTGGTATGTAACGGTGGCGCATGAGGCTAGAGCGATGTTGGCGACTCTCTGACCAGGTCTGGCGATATGAGTGGTATGTAACGGTGGCGCATGAGGCTAGAGCGATGTTGGCGACTCTCTGACCAGGTCCGACGATATGAGTGTATATTAACGGTGGTATGTAACGGTGGCGCATGAGGCTAGAACGATGTTGATGACTCTCTGACCAGGTCCGGCAATATGAGTGTATATTAACGGTGGTATGTAACGGTGGCGCATGAGGCTAGAGCGATGTTGGCGACTCTCTGACCAGGTTCGACGATATGAGTGTATATTAACGGTGGTATGTAACGGTGGTGCATGAGGCTAGAGCGATGTTGGCGACTCTCTGACCAGGTCCGACGATATGAGTGTATATTAACGGTGGTATGTAACGGTGGCGCATGAGGCTAGAGCGATGTTGGCGACTCTCTGACCAGGTTCGACGATATGAGTGTATATTCACGGTGGTATGTAACGGTGGTGCATGAGGCTAGAGCGATTTTGGGGACTCTTTGACCAGGTCTGGCGATAAGAGTGTATAAAAACGGTGGTATGTAACGGTGGTGCATGAGGCTAGAGCGATGGTGGCGACTCTCTGACCAGGTCCGACGAAATGAGTGTATATTAACGGTGGTATGTAACGGTGGCGCATGAGGCTAGAGCGATGTTGGCGACTCTCTGACCAGGTCCGACGATATGAGTGTATATTAACGGTGGTATGTAACGGTGGCACATGAGGCTAGAGCGATGTTGGCGGCTCTCTGACCAGGTTCGACGATATGAGTGTATATTAACGGTGGTATGTAACGGTGGCGCATGAGGCTAGAGCGATGTTGGCGACTCTCTGACCAGGTCCGACGATATGAGTGTATATTAACGGTGGTATGTAACGGTGGCGCATGAGGCTAGAGCGATGTTGGCGACTCTCTGACCAGGTCCGGCGATATGAGTGGATATTAACGTTAGTATGTAACGGTGGCGTTTTAAAATGGCGTAACAATTAGATTTTTGTTGGTGACTTAGTCACGAAATATAAGCCATGGGTTCAATAGGTGCATTCGCTTCCTTAGAGTGATAAAAGTATTGTAATAGCATCGAGAAAAATCTCACTTATTTAAATACAATGATCTAGTTTACCGCAGTGATAAGTTCCGAGTAATAAGAATGCAATCACTATCGCATATCGCTCACGTTACAACAGGAGAAAGCGGCCAGTAACCCCAGAATGGCGGCGCGGTGGCAACAGTGGTGGCAATATCTGCGGCAATAAACGGAACAAAGTGGTCGACAATCGCACCATCTACTAGTTATTTACTGTACTGACGTGACCTCTGATCGCAACAATCCCGACATCTTCCGCTGGGGTTGAAACGGTGTACACGTGGGTGGGTACAATGCTGTTCGCATAGACAGTAGAATTGTCGAAGTAATACAATATGGAAGGCTTTTGACATTGAATTATTAATTATTATTATTAATGAATCGATACGTTTCGTTAAAACATTTTGAGAGTTATAAGTAGTCAAACCATTTCCAGGAGATTTATAGTGATATACCGTATTTGCTTATTGAGGAGACACCCCACGACCCTCATTATCGGGTGCATTATACAGGGTGTTTAGCAACAGGGAAAATATGGAAAAGTCAGAGAATTAAAAACTGTATTTAAAAGTCAGGAAATTTCCTCATTGGTCAGGGAAATCGATATTTTGTAAAGGATTTAGAACTTACAAATTTGGCAAAACTGGCAGCATTGAAAGAGCAGCATCTGAGTTAGTGAGTTTAGTTTATAGATAGCAGCCGCCATTCTTTCTTCTTTCTACCCATCATCTAGCCGGTTTGGAATTGAATGAATGATTGAGTGAGTGAATGAGTCATTTTCGACGTATGCCGGGTATTTTTCTTATTCCCTATCCAATCAATGTGATTCTGTTTATTTGTACGTGTTAATATAAAAATTTGATTTTGTGTGTGAATGAGCTCATTTAATAAAGATACTGTACTGATTTTGTGTTTATTTTTTATGGTTCCCCATGTTGTATTTAAAACTTAGCCGATAGTTACACATTGTTTAGTCAAGGAAAACGCTTCATCTAATATGAAAATGTCAGGGGAAAAATCAGGGAATTTTCTTATGATGACTTGCTAGACACCCTGATAGGATAAGATCCCATCTCCGCAATGCATGGAGTGGGGTAGCTGCTACGCCGTCCCGCGATGTGTAGAGTGCGGACCCATTATTGTGAATAAGTAGCTGCTGCGCCGTCCCGCGATGTGTGGAGTGCAGACCTATCGGTCGTGATAAAGTAGCTGCTGCAAAGTCCCGCGATGTGTGGAGTGCAGACCTATCGGTCGTGATAAAGTAGCTGCTGCAAAGTCCCGCGATGTGTGGAGTGTAGACCTATCGGTCGTGATAAAGTAGCAGCTGCAAAGTCCCGCGATGTGTGGAGTGCAGACCTATCGGTCGTGATAAGGTAGCTGCTGCAAAGTCCCGCGATGTGTGGAGTGTAGACCTATCGGTCGTGATAAGGTAGCTGCTGCAAAGTCCCGCGATGTGTGGAGTGCAGACCTATCGGTCGTGATAAGGTAGCTGCTGCAAAGTCCCGCGATGTGTGGAGTACAGACCTATCGGTCGTGATAAGGTAGCTGCTGCAAAGTCCCGCGATGTGTGGAGTGTAGACCTATCGGTCGTGATAAAGTCGCTGCTGCAAAGTCCCGCGGTGTGTGGAGTGCAGACCTATCGGTCGTGATAAGGTAGCTGCTGCGCCGTCCCGCGATGTGTGGAGTGCAGACCTATCGGCCGTGATAAGGTAGCTGCTGCAAAGTCCCGCGATGTGTGGAGTGCAGACCCATCGGTCGTGATAAGGTAGCTGCTGCAAAGTCCCGCGATGTGTGGAGTGCAGACCTATCGGTCGTGATAAGGTAGCTGCTACGCCGTCCCGCGATGTGTGGAGTGCGGACCAATTATTGTGAATAAGTAGCTGCTGCGCCGTCCCGCGATGTGTGGAGTGTAGACCTATCGGTCGTGATAAAGTAGCTGCTGCAAAGTCCCGCGATATGTGGAGTGCAGACCTATCGGTCGTGATAAAGTAGCTTCTGCAAAGTCCCGCGATGTGTGGAGTGCAGACCCATCGGTCGTGATAAGGTAGCTGCTGCGCCTTCCAGCGATGTGTGGAGTGCAGACCTATCGGTCGTGATAAAGTAGCTGCTGCAAAGTCCCGCGATGTGTGGAGTGTAGACCTATCGGTCGTGATAAAGTAGCTGCTGCAAATTCCCGCGATGTGTGGAGTGCTGACCTATCGGTCGTGATAAAGTAGCTGCTGCAAAGTCCCGCGATGTGTGGAGTGCAGACTTATCGGTCGTGATAAAGTAGCTGCTGCAAAGTGCCGCGATGTGTGGAGTGCACACCTATCGGTCGTGATAAAGTAGCTGCTGCAAATTCCTGCGATGTGTGGAGTGCAGACCTATCGGTCGTGATAAGGTAGCAGCTGCAAAGTCCCGCGATGTGTGGAGTGCAGAGCTATCGGTCGTGATAAGGTAGCTGCTGCAAAGTCCCGCGATGTGTGGAGTGCAGACCCATCGGTCGTGATAAGGTAGCTGCTGCAAAGTCCCGCGATGTGTGGAGTGCAGACCTATCGGTCGTGATAAGTTAGCTGCTGCACCGTCCCGCGATGTGTGGAGTGCAGACCTATCGGTCGTGATAAAGTAGTTGCTGCAAAGTCCCGCGATGTGTGGAGTGCAGACCTATCGGTCGTGATAAAGTAGTTGCTGCAAAGTCCCGCGATGTGTGGAGTGCAGACCTATCGGTCGTGATAAAGTAGTTGCTGCAAAGTCCCGCGATGTGTGGAGTGTAGACCTATCGGTCGTGATAAGGTAGCTGCTGCGCCTTCCAGCGATGTGTGGAGTGCAGACCTATCGATCGTGATAAGGTAGCTGCTGCGCCGTCCCGCGATGTGTGGAGTGAAAACCTATCGGTCGTGATAAGATAGCTGCTGCGCCGCCCTGCGATGTGTGGAGTGCAAACCTATCGATCGTGATAAGATAGCTGCTGCGCCGTCCCGCGATGTGTGGAGTGAAAACCTATCGGTCGTGATAAGATAGCAGCTGCGCCGTCCCGCGATATGTGGAGTGAAAACCTATCGGTCGTGATAAGATAGCTGCTGCGCCGTCCCGCGATGTGTGGAGTGAAAACCTATCGGTCGTGATAAGATAGCTGCTGCGCCGTCCCGCGATGTGTGGAGTGAAAACCTATCGGTCGTGATAAGATAGCAGCTGCGCCGTCCCGCGATGTGTGGAGTGCAGACCTATCGGTCGTGATAAGATAGCTGCTGCGCCGTCCCGCGATGTGTGGAGTGCAGACCTATCGGTCGTGATAAGATAGCTGCTGCGCCGTCCCGCGATGTGTGGAGTGCAGACCTATCGGTCGTGATAAAGTAGTTGCTGCAAAGTCCCGCGATGTGTGGAGTGTAGACCTATCGGTCGTGATAAGGTAGCTGCTGCGCCTTCCAGCGATGTGTGGAGTGCAGACCTATCGATCGTGATAAGGTAGCTGCTGCGAAATCCGGCAAATTGTGGAGTGTAGACCTATCGGTCGTGGTAATGGAGCTGTTGCGCCTTCCCGCGATGTGTGGAGTGAAAACCTATCGGTCGTGATAAGATAGCTGCTGCGCCGCCCTGCGATGTGTGGAGTGCAAACCTATCGATCGTGATAAGATAGCTGCTGCGCCGTCCCGGTATATGTGGAGTGCAGACCTATCGGTCGTGATAAGATAGCTGCTGCGCCGTCCCGCGATGTGTGGAGTGAAAACCTATCGGTCGTGATAAGATAGCTGCTGCGCCGTCCCGCGATGTGTGGAGTGAAAACCTATCGGTCGTGATAAGATAGCAGCTGCGCCGTCCCGCGATATGTGGAGTGAAAACCTATCGGTCGTGATAAGATAGCTGCTGCGCCGCCCTGCGATGTGTGGAGTGCAAACCTATCGATCGTGATAAGATAGCTGCTGCGCCGTCCCGGTATATGTGGAGTGCAGACCTATCGGTCGTGATAAGATAGCTGCTGCGCCGTCCCGCGATGTGTGGAGTGAAAACCTATCGGTCGTGATAAGATAGCAGCTGCGCCGTCCCGCGATATGTGGAGTGAAAACCTATCGGTCGTGATAAGATAGCTGCTGCGCCGCCCTGCGATGTGTGGAGTGAAAACCTATCGGTCGTGATAAGATAGCTGCTGCGCCGTCCCGCGATGTGTGGAGTGAAAACCTATCGGTCGTGATAAGATAGCTGCTGCGCCGTCCCGCGATGTGTGGAGTGAAAACCTATCGGTCGTGATAAGATAGCTGCTGCGCCGCCCTGCGATGTGTGGAGTGCAAACCTATCGGTCGTGATAAGATAGCAGCTGCGCCGTCCCGCGATATGTGGAGTGCAGACCTATCGGTCGTGATAAGATAGCTGCTGCGCCGTCCCGCGATGTGTGGAGTGCAAACCTATCGGTCGTGATAAGATAGCTGCTGCGCCGTCCCGCGATGCCCGGAATTTTAATGAAGCCAGTTCCTTTCAGAGAACCAATGGCCCGGCTATTGTTCATTACGTTGTTTTATGTTGTACTGGCCAGGCGACGAAATGTTTCTGCCCGGGACACGAGGTTGGCACTAAAAATACATATAAATTAAATTAAATATGCAACTACACGCAATTCACAATTCCAAAAAAAACAAGAAATATAGTCAATAAACCACTGATAGTAAAAATTATCTTTATATAGGTTTTATACTTTTTGTTACAAGAAGGCGTGAGGAGCAATATTGGATACCGGTAGTCAGATCGTTTTTAATACTTTTCTATCAGTCAATCTAAAAAGATTGTCCAAAGTATATTTATGCGCAATACAATGTCTTCGACCTGTTTCTGATATACAGTAGCAGCGTTTGTGGATACGGTAGCTCGCATTAATGAAAATACAGGACCCATCATGTCTTACTAATTTATTATACACTAGCATAATATGTCCGCCCTATGTACAGTTTGTTTGCAACTTGGTGTTAGGAAGCAATACACTTATTATCTATTGGGACAAACATATTTACCTAAACCCGCTAGCAAATAAAAATTAAAAGATTAAAACTTATATATAGTATATGTATATGTATATATATATATATATATATATATATATAGTAGCTCTCTTATCTAGTAATGAGTTTATATAGTTATAAACTTAATTGAATCGATAGTAATTTTAAGAGGCGGCAGGAGTCAGTTCAGGCGCTCACACGCTTGACATGACATGGGTTTAATTATCTTTTAATTGCTCGTAAAGGAAATTTATTAAAAACAAAATACCAAATACAAAGTATTTTATAGGTCCTTATCAACATATTCATGTGTTAAAATACCAAAACTAATGCTTAGAAATATTTTATTTTTTTAAATTAGAAAATTAAAATCCCAGAAGGATTTAACAAAACTAATTCCGTTGTATTATTTTTGTTTATCAATGGGAAATTTCAAACTTTGGACCTAAATTAACTTCACATATTCATAAATAAAAGCATTGAATAACTTTTTGAATTTGATTCTTTGATTTTTTTAAGTGTGTGAACAGTGCACGCACTTAAAAAAGCAAAAAACAATACAATACAATAATACCCCCGTCGCAGCAGACCTGCGTACTCAGCGAATTTCCAAATCAATAATATAATAATAATATATGACAAGTTTTATAAAAATCTGTCCATAAACATAAGAATTATTTGCCTATTCTCCATAAGATTAACATGGGAAAGAGTATGCAGGTTAGCTGCTGTGAGGAACACTGAAAGTAGTCATTTCTACCATAAATAATTTTTATCTTAACATTTATACCAACTTTCATCATTCATCTGTCCATAAATAAAGGAGTTTGCCTATTCCCTATATGATTAATATGGGAAAAGAGTATGCAAGTTTGCTGCCTTGATAAACACATACACTATGTTTTTTAAGCATAAATGGACAGATCTCAACCATAAGAAGCTAAATATCAAGTTTTATCCAAAATTATTGATTGATATGGGAAATATGAATTTTTCCCTATCCTCCATAAGATTAACATTGGAGCCCCACAATACAACGTACTGTGTTTAGATTTTTTAATATCTCGGTAACCGTTGGAGATAGAGAAAAACTTTAAGGAACTTAATTGTGTAGTTTTTTAAGCTGATTCCAATGGTGAAAAATAAAATTAGAAATTTTTAAAAATTACATGTGAAAAACGCAAAAAACCCCATTTTGGGGTACAAAACCCCCCAAACTACCCGTTCCCATTGACCGATATGTCTGGTTTACGAACTCGTCCGAGCATTTGTAGGAATACACGTGTCTACCAAATTTGGTCTTGATCGGACCATTTTTACGAGAGTTATCGTGTTCACAGACACACACACACACATATATATATATATATATATATATATATATATATATATATATATAAATTTTAACGACTACTGTTTTTGGACTCTGGGCACCTAAAGAAGAAAAAATAACATGGTCCCGGGCTTAAGTCTTACCATGAGACCTACGGTAATAGCTTCTTCCCTATGGGAAATTCGCTAAAAGCAATAAATTTTAATAAACAGCAATAAACAGATACACATACAGAAATTGTATTTTAAAATCACAAACAAGTGTCTTTTCAAATTCAAATATATTCACATATTCATAAGTATCAGTGTGGGAAGTTAATAAGATAACACAATCAAGAACGCACTATTCCTACGTGGCCTTTGGCTTCAGAAAATGTTATTTTAAAGAAGCAAGTGCGATCCAGCCAATGTGATTGGATATTTGAGAAAGTCTTTGAATTAAATTAAAAATGTTGTATTGATACGCATCAAACATGGAAATGAATCAATTGTATCCTTAAGACATCTTCTACCACGAGGAAACAAAAATCTTCAACGAACAGATATTTACAGTGGACACAAGAACCTGAAGCTTAGACTCTTTCACACCACTTGTAGACTACCAGATTACTTAATCTTCACCACCACAGCAGAGACAAATAATATAACACCCAATAGATGCACTCACACAGAATAATTAGACATTGGTGTCGTCGATCTACCAGGGACAAGACAATTCCTATCAAGAGAGGAAGGATCTTGTATATTTAAGTATTTATAAATTTATATTACTGTAGATGTTTTTCAATTGTGTTATTTAATATTTACGAACAATGCCTTAATAATCTGTACAGTTTTGACAAATAAAGCCCTATTTTCAATGGAAAGGGTGACTGCATTAATCTCTAATTTTATTTATAGATGAAATGTTTGTGCTTTAATGCGATGTTGTGTCGTTGTTTCAGCAAAACATTTCCTTCTGGTTCGCGACGGGCGGCGCGGGGTTCTGCCTCAGCCGAGCCCTCGCCCTCAAGATGCTGCCTCTGGCCGGGTAAGTCTCTGTTTTAGATGCAAATTTGTCTCCATGGGGAGCTATCGTTGGCACTCGTTATTTACCACCTCGGCTCACTGACGATGGAACATAATTGACTTGTCAAAACGATAGAGTAGAGTTCATAAATTGTCTTGGTCCATTTTGATTTTGGTTTTCCTTTGTATTTAATTATGGAGATTTTGACGTAGGCATACTAATTGCCCCTTTTTTAGTTTTGTATATTATTTATTCTGGTTTATTTGTGGTCATATTATCGAAGCAGGACGAATTATTTAGTACTTATTTTGTTCCGTAGAGTTTGTTACTTTTCAAGGTTTGGAATTACTCTATAAATCTATTTAGTAGGTCTATAGTAATGTAATTAAAACAATAGCTTTGATTATCTACACTCAAATTTATCTTATCCGTCTGTTGCTTCTTCGTTCATTCATTGCATCGTATTTCGTTCTTGTTCTTGTGGACTAGGATTTAATCACCAGAAGATTTTATCTTCAAATTCACCTACGTAAATTTACAAATCTTATGAAAATTAAAGCAGAAAACCATATGAAAGCCATATTATTATTATAATAATTTTTACTTGTACTAATATCAGAATTATTTCAATCGAACCCATATGAGTAATAACAACAACTAAAACGTAACAGTCAAAGGCCTCTGAACAAGCACATTTCATCAGGTTTATTTAATGTCCCGTGTATGCCATGTCCACAGCGGTGTTCCCGCGCCGCCCGCCGGTCTCCCGCCCCGATATTTTGAGTTTGTGGGCCCAACAGGGGGCCGAATTGTAATCGTCCCCCGCTAACATGTAATTACTTTTGCTCCGTGCTTTATTGTTTTCCCATTTGCCATCCTTCTATAAATATGGCGCCCCCTGTTGCGCGGGCCGGACCTTCGTCGTGTCTAGCGAACCTACCCTAGTGCCGCAGGCCTACTACAGACGTTCTCAGCCTACATCCTACCATTTATTTCCTATCATATAAAAACATCAATATAATATTACAAATAAAATATATTTAACTGATCAATATAACGCTTATCATCATAAATATTGCTATAAGCACTTTCAAATTTCAGTCCAGTTCAATATCTAATATCTGTGTTTGTTCTTTTCTTTTGAATTGTTATTTTTCATATGCAGCAATACACTAAACCTAAGCTAGATTCGAATACTTTAACTTTTGCTTGGGCGCCTCCCACGGGCAGGCCCAAACCCAAGCAAACCCTGTTGATCGTTTGGACAATAATTTATCTGTTTCGAGCCGACCACGGGCTAATCAGGTCGAACGTCCATCTGTCCATAGAAGGATTGGAACGGGGAGTATTCGCTAATTGGGAGCCGCGCGGACCTCATTAGCCGGATTCTTCATAATTGGGTCCCCGGGTATTTTAATTGAATACTTGATGCCGAGTTTATCGCGGTCGCACTTTTTGTCGCGGGTGCTCCAGCAAGTGGAGGCAATTTTATGCCGTCCGCACGCCCGCGGAAGGTCGATAATCGTCCGCCCCCTGGCAGGTGCGCTCGAGGCCAGAACGCATGAATCGCTGGAACTAATATATTGCTGGGTAACGAATCGCCGTAGCGTCTACGCCGGGCGGCCACGACGGACACAAGCTACCCTCTACCTCTACTATGATGTAGACTACTAATATATTGCTGGGTAACGAATCGCCGTAGCGTCTACGCCGGGCGGCCACGACGGACACAAGCTACCCTCTACCTCTACTATGATGTAGACTACTAATATATTGCTGGGTAACGAATCGCCGTAGCGTCTACGCCGGGCGGCCACGACGGACACAAGCTACCCTCTACCTCTACTATGATGTAGACTACTAATATATTGCTGGGTAACGAATCGCCGTAGCGTCTACGCCGGGCGGCCACGACGGACACAAGCTACCCTCTACCTCTACTATGATGTAGACTACTAATATATTGCTGGGTAACGAATCGCCGTAGCGTCTACGCCGGGCGGCCACGACGGACACAAGCTACCCTCTACCTCTACTATGATGTAGACTACTAATACACACTTTAGCTGGTATAAGCTGGTACCATAAACACCGACCAGTGATAACAAGGCCCTTGTGTCTCGTCGATTGTTTTGTGTTTAGGGTATGATCTGTCAAAAATGAGGTTTACAACTAACAACATTATTGTGTTTCAATGATCATCATACAATCATTTTGAAAAATTACAAAACATTTTAGGTAATAATAATTCAAATTCATAATTATAAACTAGTAGTAAAGTAATTTTATACTCGTTTGTGTTTAGAATTAGTACTAGCAAAATTGTCTACCTTAATCAATGAGTAATTTTAATTTGTAAAATTATATTAAATTTATTTTATAAATAATATTTATAGTTAATTTTTTTTATCTTAACAAATATGTACCTATTGTATTTTATTTAAAAAAAACTATTAAACATAATTACAGACTTTTATAACGAGAGACGTGGGCCCTAATTGCGTTGTATGAGTTACAGTACTGTAGTTGGTTTCATAGTATATACAGTACCTGGTGACCGAGCTTTGCTCGTTTAGAATAATACATGTATTATAAAAATTAATTAGAAAAATTAAAACACATTTATTACTCAATGAAACCATTTATGTGGTTAAAATAAAACCGATTTAATACACCATAATTAATACAGCACTGAACAAAAAGTATTGCCTCTGATGGGGTAAGAACTCGCGGCCTATAGTTCTTGAGACCGACACGCTACCACTCGGCTACGACGTTAGTCAATTGAGCGATGCCATTTAACGTCTTTTAGCCAAAGCCGATCATTTACTGTTTAATTATCCATACCGTTATTATTAGCCTGTGATCAACTGATTTGTTATAAACGGAATGAGGATTGAAAAGCAAAAGAGAAATTTAATTTACAAAAATTAATTGGCTTCAAGCAATACAACGAATACGTTTTCTATCAAAACACGGAAGATTTTGGAAATACTTTTTTCTGCTTTTATTTCGCACAGCTATGTTATCCTTAAGTTTTTACAAATTGTTTAGTAACCTGATAATTTTGCATTTATTTAATTCATAAAATAAATATTAATGCATAACCTCTATATTGTTCCCCGCAGTCTTCAATCAAGAACTGTCAAATGGTTATAAACAGCTGTTTTGGTTTGTATTGTTTACATTTTATTCTCCATAAGCGTAATGTCAAATTTTTAGATTTTAAACTTAATATTACAGTAAAACACGAATTTTCCTGGACATTAGACCTATCTAGAACTTATTTTCTACTCGGAAATTAGTTATTTCCAAAATTTAAAGAAATTCCTCGGCGCCGTTTTCGAGATCCGTGTGCAAATATATATATATATATATATATATATACAAACCTTGCTCGTATTATAGTATTGGATATTTTGAATCATTTGGCTACTTTTCACTAGCGTTTCTCCTGCTGTGTTTGGGCCAAATCGAAACGTAGATAACACCGTCCCGACATATAAACCAGAATAGCCGGATCGTACTTGGCGGTCATTTTTGTTTTGCCTAACCTCAAAGTGCGCGCTTGTAAGCGCTCAATGCCGAACAAGCACCAAGCACCTGTCGCTGTCATGAGTTGAGGGCAAAAAACGATGCGGGGGAAAAAAGGAGCGGTGAAAACCGAAGATATAATTCGCTGTGCCCGAACAGGCTGGTTTATTTCGGTATCGGTTGGCAACATTGGAATGTCGGGGACTAATTGACAGGTGATCTCTTTACACGTTCCGCCGAAACGGACGGGTTGGCGGGAACGCTTGCGACGTCAACGATTCACCTGACAGCAGGAAATTGTCAGCCTGCTTTTCTGTTACAGTAATTTAGTTTTTTAACGAAAACATTAGATTTTAAATGGTTGTATTTGTTTTGCATAGATCTTTATCTTGTCTATTTTAGTTTTCAGATAACACAAAACTACAATAGACAAGATAACGATATATGCAAAACAAATACTAGCATTCAAAATCTAATGTAATCTGGGTAGGTATGATGGTAGACAAAAATTTTAATCTATGCTGGTAATTTTTAAATTTAACGACTAGTTTTCGTATCTACTTTATATACATATATACAAATAATATATAATACAAATTTGTATATATATATAATATATAATATTTGCACACATCTCGAAAACGGCGCCGAGGAATTTCTTTAAATTTTGGAAATAACTAATTTCCGAGTAGAAAATAAGTTCTAGATAGGTCTAATGTCCAGGAAAATTCGTGTTTTCTTGTAATATTAAGTTTAAAATCTAAAAATTTAACATTACGCTTATGGAGAATAAATGTAAACAATACAAACCAAAACAGATAACCGTTTGACAGTTCTTGATTGAAGACTGCGGGGAACAATATAGAGGTTATGCATTAATATTTATTTTATGAATTAAATAAATGCAAAATTATCAGGTTACTAAACAATTTGTAAAACTTAAGGGTTTAAGGACCTTAAGGATAGCTGTGCGAAATAAAAGCAGAAAAAAGTATTTCCAAAATCTTCCGTGTTTTGATAGAAAACGTATTCGTTGTATTGCTTGAAGCCACTGTAACAAACCAATTAATTTATGTAAATTAAATTTCTCTTTTGCTTTTCAATCCTCATTCCGTTTATAACAAAATCAGTTGATCACAGGCTAATAATAACGGTATGGATAATTAGACAGTAAATGATCGGCTTTGGCTAAAAGACGTTTTAAACGGCATCGCTCAATTGACTAACGTCGTAGCCGAGTTGTAGCGTGTCGGCCTCAAGAACTATAGGCCGCGAGTTCCATTTCCACCAGGGGCGATACTTTTTCATAAGTGCTATATTAATTATGGTGTATTAAATCGGTTTTATTTAAACCACATAAATGTTTTCATTGAACAGTAAATTTGTTTTAATTTTGCTAATTTTCGTACTTCTTATTTACTACAAATTACAAATTATATGTTAATGACGGGTTAAAAATTCTGTAGGTTCCCCCAGTAAATCGCCGTCAGTACGCGAGATGGGGAGATTGCTATCGTATCGCTATTAGTCTTCTCCGACACCAGCAGCACCAGCGCCTGCGTGATGTCAACTTTCACTGCGCATGCACATATCACATGACGTGGTGATCAGCTGATAATGTCGGCGCGTCCGCACTTGTGAGGTTACATCTGCAGCCTGGTAATGAGGTTCATTAGAGGATCGGAAACAACTAACTGTCGTCGTGTCTCGGCTTTGGTGGGCTGGCCCAGCCCCCATGGTCGTGGGTGTGGGTAAACAAAGCACCAACATATTTAAAAATACAGTAAATAAATAATTAAAAATGCTTTTGTTTATCAAGCGCTTTTAAATTTTCCATTGTGACTTACGTCATAATCTACTTTATTACAACATAAATCGATAAAATAATACAATAGGTATTAGACAGTTAAATCAAAATAGAAGAGGCAATAACAAAAAACAATAGTTTTGGCAATGAATAAATAAATAATAAAAATAACAAAACTGAACTGTTCTGCAATTTTTGTATCCTCCCCATAATCTCTTTTGAGATAATATTCCGTATGCAGGAAAACAACTACAGGGTAACTCGGCACAGGACCATGCACAGTGGCACAGGGTTCATCGCATTTTCAAACTCGTATGAACATATTATTTGTAATGGTCGTATTGGGGTTTTTCACGGATGTACATATATTTTAATGATACAGTTACATTTAAACACTACAATTTACAGAATATATTATTTAGAATCATTTTTAATAGGTTAACTTGAAAAATAGCTCCGGTGCTTTTAAAACGATTCGAATAAGATACAAAATACTTTAGCACGCCATAAAATCAGGTATTTTTATATTGACCTATGTATTTGTTCTCAACTTTGAATACGCGGACTGGCCTTGTTGATTAATGTAATTTTCTCATTCCGTAATATTTCGTAGTTTTTAAACACAATTATATTTTGTAAGCAAGTGCGATGAGAGTTTCAGATGAGGGTTGAGTGTGGACATAGAATTCCTCGGACAAGGCTGTTATCAATAATCTGGTCCAGTGTTATCTGTAGCCGGATCTCCTCATTAGACGGGTCTCACAGGTCCCACAGGCCTCCAAAACACTGTTCCACCGACCATTAAAATACCTACGCCTGTCGAACGCTGCCGTTGCCCACATCTGTTCTAATTAACCTTTTCTTCGACTTTTTTGTTCTATCGTCACTTTGGTGGACATTCAAAGCGGAAGGAGTGGCGTTAATAAAAGATTTAATAAATTTAACTTCGTTTGATGACTTCGCTTTTCGTTTGGGTGAAATCTTAACCGCCTACTTTTCTATATCCATTGCTTGGGATAGAAAAACTAACCTTGGATTATTAAATTAAATTTTATATTACTTATTATTTTGTTTATAAAAATCTAGATATATAAAACAAAGTCGTGTTAGTTACACGCATTATAACTCGAGAACGGCCGTACCGATTTCAATGATCTTAGATTTTTCGGATTCGTCTCGGCTCCGGTCATGCTTTAGCCATATTCAGTTTCCATAAATTCAATTAGTTTCCATTTTATAGTGTTTTAAATTTCTAATGCTAACCTTATGGGAAATAAGTTTGTTTACAAATTTTCTAAAATCAAAACATTTGATTTCTTAAAACAGCTGTTGTTTTACTCTCCGTTAGCAAAATGCTTTACTATCCAATGCCATCAGAATCATTCATTAATGTAAAACTATAAAGTAAATATGTGCTGTACAAAATGAACAGAATTATTGGCCAAGTTAATAGTTTACGATTTTTGGGGATTATGTATTTATACTTTTTATTTTCTGTCTGATTAAAAGTCACGTGTTTATTATAATTATGTCGGCCAAATAAAAAATAATTACGGTGTTTATACAAATATTACGTTTGTTATAATAATCAGCTGTTCTATATCTTTCCTATAGCCGTATTACAGTTAGGTTTTGTTTGGTTTTAGGTTGGATTAGAAAAATTGTGAATCAATCCACTCAGATTTATTTGTTTTGTGGGAATGTTATTAATATGTCTTATCGTTTCAGTGTTGTTATTAACTATGCCTCGACACAGAATATCTAATATCTAATTTTTCACAACAAAGTCGTAATGTTATCGACTTCAGAACATGGCCAATCTGAAAGTTAACACGTATTTACTGTTAGGTGTTACGAAGTTTGCTGGGTCAGCTAGTTTATATATATATATATATATATATATATATATATAAACATATATAAAACATAAACATATATAATATATAATAATATATATATAAATATATAAACATATATAAAAAAAAATATATATATATATATATATATATTCATCCAATGTTAATTTAAATAACTGTTAAACTGCACTTTGTGTAATTAGTATAGTTTTATAAGTTAAATGGGAAATATTTTAATAACAAAAACTACGATTATTATTTAGGTTCCAATGCTTTACGTGTTGTACGTCACAATTATTGTGTCTTGCTCTGAAGTGTTATTTTGTACTAATAAAGGACCAGGTCCTGAACTCCATGTTCCACTTTAACCTAGGTGCGAGTCTTAGTGATGAGTGTTGAGTGTTGAGTGTGAGTTTCAGACCAACGGAATCGGCTGATGATAAATCAGCTGAGAACATTAACATTCCACACAGCTGTCGATTACATTCTCACAATTCCAGGCTGACTACCGGTCGTCGTTAGCGTGCCACTCAAATATAAATATTTAGGCTACTGTCTTTTAAGTGTTTCCACTAAAATCACTCCATTATCGCGGTAATCACATATAATACATATATACACACTTGCACATAGTTGAACATTGAGATTGTATAATCACATTGTTATAGGACAAACTTATAGGAGTTTTCCTATAAGTTTTCAGACACATAATATATCTCTGGTTATTTGATTTTTCTTTTTAATTTGATGAGCAGAGAACATTTATTGATTAAAATATATACTCTTCCAAAACAAAATAACGCTTTTAAGAACTTATAATTTTATAGCACTACGAATCTTCAATAAATTACCTCTTGATATGAAGGATGCTTCATCAATGTTTGTTTTCGCAAAAAGTTGAGGAAATGGCTGGTAAAATTAAGCAGTACAGATTTTATAAGCGAATTTCCCATAGGGAAGAAGCTATTACCGTAGGTCTCATGACATGGCCTTACTTATTATTACTTATTACTTAAGACATGGCCCGGGACCATGTTATTTTTTCGTCTTTAGGTGCCCAGAGGCCAAAAGCAATAGTAGTTAAAATTTATATACAAACCATGCTCGTATTATAGTATTGGTTGGATAGAGAATAGGTAAACTCCTTTATTTGTGGACAGATGTTGTTGAAACTTGGTATAAATGTTAAAAATAAAAATTGTTTATGCTAGAAATACCTACTTTCAGTGTTCCTCATACCAACAAACCTACTTAGTCTTTCCTATGTTAATCTTATGGTCACTTGGCAAATAACTAACTCTCATATATTTTGACAGATATTTTTAAAACATGTCATATATAATTATTTATTATTATATTATTCATTTGGAAATTTGCTGAGTTCGCAGGTCTGCTGTGTCGTGGGTATTTTGTTTTAAATAATTGTTCTTTAACTACCCAGAATGGATCAAGATCCTTATCGTGGAAGACTGTTTTTGTTTATTTTTTAATTTTATACATTTAAGCTGTTTCTCTCTCAAATGTTGTGGTCTTTTGTCATATATCTACGTAATTTAAATTAGATAGGAACCTCAAAACAGGAAACAGGCTATGCCTATGAGGCCCTAAATTTCCAGAATTTTAATATGCAAGTTTAAGATGCAGTAAATAAAGAATTAAAGTAGTTTGTGAAGTTTAAAGCCAAATCCGTTTTATTTTTATTACTTTGTGTTGCATTTAAAGTTCTTTTATTGTCATAATGCATCTGCAACATTATGTTATATGTATGTATTAAATTGGAAATAAACATATTCTAATTCTTATTATACTGTACGTATACTGTACACAACTCTTGGTCATTATTTAGTTAGACCTGCTTTCACCTATTTGTATTAAAATGCCTATTCTTTTGATATTTTAATGATAATTCTTTTTTTGGGAAAGGTGATTTTAAAATTATCCATTATTATTTTTTCTGTCGGCATTTACAGTATAATTTGTAATTTATGGAAACTAAAATACTTGAAAAACATAAACATGATTTTATCAGATAGTTTCTTTATATAAATGTTCTGATATCGTTTCCTAAGATTTAAAGTCATGATATAAATTGGTATAAAATGATACGGTATTGGGAAAATAAATAAAATAGTAGTTTGGAAAAAGTGAAAGGTTACACTATGAGGTTGTTAAGAGTTTTTTTCATGATTGAGAATGTCCCAGTATATGTGAGGCTCCACACACTTGTCAGTTGAAAGGTTACACTATGAGGTTGTTAAGAGTTTTTTTCATGATTGAGAATGTCCCAGTATATGTGAGGCTCCACACACTTGTCAGTTGAAAGGTTACACTATGAGGTTGTTAAGAGTTTTTTTTCATGATTGAGAATGCCCCAGTATATGTGAGGCTCCACACACTTGTCAGTTGAAAGGTTACACTATGAGGTTGTTAAGAGTTTTTTTTCATGATTGAGAATGCCCCAGTATATGTGAGGCTCCACACACTTGTCAGTTGAAAGGTTACACTATGAGGTTGTTAAGAGTTTTTTTTTCATGATTGAGAATGCCCCAGTATATGTGAGGCTCCACACACTTGTCAGTTGAAAGGTTACACTATGAGGTTGTTAAGAGTTTTTTTTCATGATTGAGAATGCCCCAGTATATGTGAGGCTCCACACACTTGTCAGTTGAAAGGTTACACTATGAGGTTGTTAAGAGTTTTTTTTCATGATTGAGAATGCCCCAGTATATGTGAGGCTCCACACACTTGTCAGTTGAAAGGTTACACTATGAGGTTGTTAAGAGTTTTTTTTCATGATTGAGAATGCCCCAGTATATGTGAGGCTCCACACACTTGTCAGTTGAAAGGTTACACTATGAGGTTGTTAAGAGTTTTTTTTCATGATTGAGAATGCCCCAGTATATGTGAGGCTCCACACACTTGTCAGTTGAAAGGTTACACTATGAGGTTGTTAAGAGTTTTTTTTCATGATTGAGAATGCCCCAGTATATGTGAGGCTCCACACACTTGTCAGTTGAAAGGTTACACTATGAGGTTGTTAAGAGTTTTTTTTCATGATTGAGAATGCCCCAGTATATGTGAGGCTCCACACACTTGTCAGTTGAAAGGTTACACTATGAGGTTGTTAAGAGTTTTTTTTCATGATTGAGAATGCCCCAGTATATGTGAGGCTCCACACACTTGTCAGTTGAAAGGTTACACTATGAGGTTGTTAAGAGTTTTTTTTCATGATTGAGAATGCCCCAGTATATGTGAGGCTCCACACACTTGTCAGTTGAAAGGTTACACTATGAGGTTGTTAAGAGTTTTTTTTCATGATTGAGAATGCCCCAGTATATGTGAGGCTCCACACACTTGTCAGTTGAAAGGTTACACTATGAGGTTGTTAAGAGTTTTTTTTTCATGATTGAGAATGCCCCAGTATATGTGAGGCTCCACACACTTGTCAGTTGAAAGGTTACACTATGAGGTTGTTAAGAGTTTTTTTTTCATGATTGAGAATGCCCCAGTATATGTGAGGCTCCACACACTTGTCAGTTGAAAGGTTACACTATGAGGTTGTTAAGAGTTTTTTTTCATGATTGAGAATGCCCCAGTATATGTGAGGCTCCACACACTTGTCAGTTGAAAGGTTACACTATGAGGTTGTTAAGAGTTTTTTTCATGATTGAGAATGTCCCAGTATATGTGAGGCTCCACACACTTGTCAGTTGAAAGGTTACACTATGAGGTTGTTAAGAGTTTTTTTTCATGATTGAGAATGCCCCAGTATATGTGAGGCTCCACACACTTGTCAGTTGAAAGGTTACACTATGAGGTTGTTAAGAGTTTTTTTTTCATGATTGAGAATGCCCCAGTATATGTGAGGCTCCACACACTTGTCAGTTGAAAGGTTACACTATGAGGTTGTTAAGAGTTTTTTTTCATGATTGAGAATGCCCCAGTATATGTGAGGCTCCACACACTTGTCAGTTGAAAGGTTACACTATGAGGTTGTTAAGAGTTTTTTTTCATGATTGAGAATGCCCCAGTATATGTGAGGCTCCACACACTTGTCAGTTGAAAGGTTACACTATGAGGTTGTTAAGAATTTTTTTTCATGATTGAGAATGCCCCAGTATATGTGAGGCTCCACACACTTGTCAGTTGAAAGGTTACACTATGAGGTTGTTAAGAGTTTTTTTTCATGATTGAGAATGCCCCAGTATATGTGAGGCTCCACACACTTGTCAGTTGAAAGGTTACACTATGAGGTTGTTAAGAGTTTTTTTTTCATGATTGAGAATGCCCCAGTATATGTGAGGCTCCACACACTTGTCAGTTGAAAGGTTACATTATGAGGTTGTTAAGAGTTTTTTTTCATGATTGAGAATGCCCCAGTATATGTGAGGCTCCACACACTTGTCAGTTGAAAGGTTACATTATGAGGTTGTTAAGAGTTTTTTTTCATGATTGAGAATGCCCCAGTATATGTGAGGCTCCACACACTTGTCAGTTGAAAGGTTACACTATGAGGTTGTTAAGAGTTTTTTTCATGATTGAGAATGTCCCAGTATATGTGAGGCTCCACACACTTGTCAGTTGAAAGGTTACACTATGAGGTTGTTAAGAGTTTTTTTTCATGATTGAGAATGCCCCAGTATATGTGAGGCTCCACACACTTGTCAGTTGAAAGGTTACATTATGAGGTTGTTAAGAGTTTTTTTCATGATTGAGAATGCCCCAGTATATGTGAGGCTCCACACACTTGTCAGTTGAAAGGTTACACTATGAGGTTGTTAAGAGTTTTTTTCATGATTGAGAATGTCCCAGTATATGTGAGCTCCACACACTTTGTCAGTTTGAAAGGTTACACTATGAGGTTGTTAAGAGTTTTTTCATGATTGAGAATGCCCCAGTATATGTGAGGCTCCACACACTTGTCAGTTGAAAGGTTACACTATGAGGTTGTTAAGAGTTTTTTTCATGATTGAGAATGCCCCAGTATATGTGAGGCTCCACACACTTGTCAGTTGAAAAGGTTACATTATGAGGTTGTTAAGAGTTTTTTTTCATGATTGAGAATGCCCCAGTATATGTGAGGCTCCACACACTTGTCAGTTGAAAGGTTACATTATGAGGTTGTTAAGAGTTTTTTTTCATGATTGAGAATGCCCCAGTATATGTGAGGCTCCACACACTTGTCAGTTGAAAGGTTACACTATGAGGTTGTTAAGAGTTTTTTTCATGATTGAGAATGTCCCAGTATATGTGAGGCTCCACACACTTGTCAGTTGAAAGGTTACACTATGAGGTTGTTAAGAGTTTTTTTCATGATTGAGAATGTCCCAGTATATGTGAGGCTCCACACACTTGTCAGTTGAAAGGTTACACTATGAGGTTGTTAAGAGTTTTTTTTCATGATTGAGAATGCCCCAGTATATTTGTGAGGCTCCACACTACTTGTCAGTTAAAAGGTTACACTATGAGGTTGTTAAGAGTTTTTTTTCATGATTGAGAATGTTCCCAGTATATGTGAGCTCCACACACTTGTCAGTTGAAAGGTTACACTATGAGGTTGTTAAGAGTTTTTTTTCATGATTGAGAATGCCCAGTATATGTGAGGCTCCACACACTTGTCAGTTGAAAGGTTACACTTATGAGGTTTGTTAAGAGTTTTTTTCATGATTGAGAATGCTCCGTATATGTGAGGCTCCACACACTTGTCATTGAAAAGGTTACATTATTGAGGTTGTTAAGAGTTTTTTTTTCATGATTGAGAATGCCCCAGTATATGTGAGGCTCCACACACTTGTAAGTTGAAAGGTTACACTATAAGGTTGTTAAGAGTTTTTTTTTCATGATTGAGAATGTCCCAGTATATGTGAGGCTCCACACACTTGTCAGTTGAAAGGTTACACTATGAGGTTGTTAAGAGTTTTTTTTTTCATGATTGAGAATGTCCCAGTATATGTGAGGCTCCACACACTTGTCAGTTGAAAGGTTACATTATGAGGTTGTTAAGAGTTTTTTTTCATGATTGAGAATGCCCCAGTATATGTGAGGCTCCACACACTTGTCAGTTGAAAGGTTACACTATGAGGTTGTTAAGAGTTTTTTTCATGATTGAGAATGCTCCAGTATATGTGAGGCTCCACACACTTGTCAGTTGAAAGGTTACACTATGAGGTTGTTAAGAGTTTTTTTCATGCTTGAGATGTCCCCAGTATATGTGAGGCTCCACACACACTTGTCAGTTGAAAGGTTACACTATGAGGTTGTTAAGAGTGTACCTGATACACACTTTCTCCCTTTAAAAGTGAAAATATAATACATACCAAAAAACTAGTCATCAAATATATTTTTGGATGTGCCTTTACCCCTGGGTGTCATGATATTACTTGTGAATCAAACCGGATTATGTATTGATCAATGATGTATTGATCACTTACTACAAGTTAGACATTGATGAGGGATTATCAAACTGTCCCTGCTTCCCCCAAATTCATAACAAACACTTTTCCCAGAATTTTATTGGGTAATGTGATTTTATTTTATTAAACTTGGTATTAAGTTTAATGTATAATGTATGAGAAATAATAATTAAATTGATTTTTTAGATAATAGATTTAACTTTGCTCTGGAAATCACTAGTAGCTTTAATTGTGATAGTCTCATTATTTTATAAATTTACTGGCTGACCCGGCAAAATTCGTACCACCTAACAGGTCATTATTCTTCAGCTTATTAATTCGCCAAGTTGAATAGCATGCCGGTTTTGTTGTAAAAGATTAGATATTTTGGGTCGCAGTATAGTTAGTAAAAATCCTAATACGAAAATATACCTATTAACAACATTCCCACAAAACAAACAAATCTAAGTGCATTGATTCACAATGCTCAAATCCAATATTGACCCAAACCATACCTAACTGCAATACATTTTTACGAACGATTAAATCTTCTGAATTGCGGCATCGTTAATCATATACTACTGTACTCGCATAATCTAAAATTCAATAATTACACTTGCACAAAACAAAAACATACAAATTACATTCTGATAACCAAAACAACCAGTAATCCAAATAGGTTTTCCAAAAATCAATCCAAAAAATCAAAGACCCTTAAAATCGGTTCAGCCGTTCTCGAGCTATAAAAATTGTGTAACTAACACGACTTTGTTTAGTTTAGTTTAATATACATTTATATTTTTTTCTGGAAAATACATTAAATTAGTTTTTCGTCTTTTAAAAACCCATAACTTTTGAACCAAAATTTTTACTGGTAAACGGATGCAGATCTGTAATCTGGATCTATAATCTTAAACCAATATAAACCATGAACCATGTAATCAAAATCATAAGAGCAGTTTTTGTAAAATTATGATATTTCAGATTTTTTAACCCTTCAACCACAGAATTTTAAGTGCCTTTCCAACACCCCTGGACAACATTATTTTGGGATTTTTACCACTTATTACTAGCAAATATGAGATGTAACTGATAACTATTCATCCAACCACAATGTTAAGTCCATTACGAACTAATATTTTATTGAAAACATCTGAAAATAATCTAGTTATGGGCAGTACTCACAATGCCAGTTTACCATGTAATGTCTTCTTTGAACAAACTTTCCATTTAAAATTTACTATTACGACACTACACTTAACACGAAAAAAACATAAAACACTTGTAGAAGTAATAACTAATTATATTTCAGTTCAAAACACTGTCTAACCAATACAAAACCATTGGCTACCCACATTACATCAGACAACTGTAAACAAACCAAGTGGTTATCATGGAATAGGTGGGAGAATGTAAACAACCCAAGACTCTTAAAAATAAAACTGAAGTAAGTTTATTATTGTCAGATTGTTGTGTTGAATGGTAGATTTTATCATTATCTGTACTTCTCAAAACCCATATATGAAAACATTGAAAAAATCACCCACCCGCGTAACTCCTTGGGTGGTACTTTCCTAATTCCATGTTCCAACCTTATACTTAAATGTACCGGCACTGTAGCTTAGGGGTAACGCTCTGGGCCTGTAAGTCAAGGGTTGCTGGATCAAAACCAGAAGCCGGCAACTCCTGTCAGATCATGAGCGGTCAACTCTGGCTAGACCATGTGACTAATGCCGCTACGGTACCTCACTGTCTTTAACCCATTGGCTACGATTGACGGGCACTGCCCGTCACGGGATCGCCAGCGCGTAGCCACGGAAGATGGGCAGTTTCCGTCATCGACGTAACTATTTATCTTTATTCTTGTATTTAGCGGTCTTTGACTGTTGTACTACGGTATTTGACTCTCGATTGTTATATTCAAAATATTGCAGTGCTATATTTTGACTCTCGATTGTTATTATATCGTTCTTCGTTTTCGAGTTTACGGATTGTTTACATTGTCATACAGTATGCAGTTTGACAATAACATGGTCGTTTCGCAGCAATACAATCCTTGTTTCTGAGGATTGCACTGATTTTTTAGACAGATTTTATATGAAAGGGGTGATTCGGCAAGTGAAGATAGTGATGAGTTGAGTGTTTCCAGCTATGAAAGTGATGTAGAATAACCTAAAAGTAGGCCTAACCTTCAACAGTAGAACTAGACATCGAGTGATAACAGTTACAGAAAAAAACCGAAAAAAAAATTTAGGCCTAAATAGTGTAAATATGCCGTGAAAAATTTTTAAATATGTGTAGTACCTCATTAGAAAACATTAAGCTAAATATATAGGGAGTAAATATTCATTTTCTGGGTGTTTATTGAGTATTAAGCTTAAACCCTGATAAATGATCATATAATTCACTACTGTCGTACTTCAAAAGGGTACATTTGTTCAGTAGCCAATGAGTTAATCCAGCTCACAGGCCCCTTGGTATGTGGTGATGGGCAGTTGAGGTTTTATGTAAAAAAGTCTTGTACTATTTTTTATCATGCTAGTTTATTTATTCATAGTTATTTTTGTTTTCAGATAACATTCAGCTATTCTAAGTACAGTAAAGAAGAGATAAATGTTGTGAAAATTGATGGATTTGATAATAGGATTGATCCTACTAGGTGAGCTTTTTATTACTATCAAATAGATTTCATCAGTGCCTTAGTGACCCTTGAATAATTCTTCAATGTTTGTATTAATATGTGCATTTTTATTGAGTTTATTTTTTTATTGAGTTTATTTTTTTATTGAGTTTTTTAGTTAGTCCATTTAACTGCTCTGTAAGTTTTTATTCTTTTTGAGGGAGAGGCAGAAGAAATGCTTTAAGCACACAGGTGGCCAGCCCGTAGTGTGGGACTCCCCTAAGAAGAGGGGTTACCCACTAAAACTCTTTACCGCACCGTTTCTAACATTACAACAGGCTAGGCCTAAATTTGGCTTACACCCTTGGGGCTCACTCCTTGTCCAAGCACTCACTTCTTTAGGTGAACTGGGCCTCTTCGCGATCCAGATTGCTTTTCTTCTCCAGAAGGACGCTCCAGACGAACTGTGAAAACAATCCTAGGTTACCTCGTCCACCCCTATTACGATAATAAGGTTGCAGCTTGGAAATCAAGACAAAAGGTAAAATTTATAAATAGTAGCCTACAATAAGTGAGGTGTAAGGAATTTTTATTAAACTATGCCAGTATGACAAAAACATGTTTTTATATTAAGTTTTTATGTTAATAAATTTTGTTTATATTACAGGTTTTTATCCCTTCACTGCTTTCTTTTTCCATATTTTACATTTTGTCCAAGATGACGCTGAAGGAATCTTGAAGTGGAAGAAAACAATTAGGATTCAACAATTCCTGCCTACATCATAAATTTAAGGTTTTCATTGCAATAATCTCTTGTGAATCATGAGTTAAATAAATAATCAATGTATTGCATTTAGCATTAAAAAAACCAGATATTTAAATTAAATTTAAATATTACACTGAATAGTTAAATGAAATAATATAATAAACTAAGGACATTCAAGATGTTAAATATATTTATTAACAATTCATGTCAATTATCATGTTCACTACTGAATGCCACCTGTAGAAATGTAAAAGAGCTTCAATAAACTCTTGGGGCCAGAGACTAAATGCAATCGAGTGGCTGTTGAAGTGGCTAACTTCTTTCACAGTCTATATTTACAATACATTCTTTCGGATACTTCCCTTTAGGAAATAGCTTAGATCATGGGTATGTCTTAATCCTTTGCGCTCGGTTGGCCAGTAACACTGGCCGTGTCAACTCTTTGACAGCTCAGAATTATTTCCCGTGATGTTGTCCACGCCGCTGGGGTGGCCAGCAGTACTGGCCACGCTAAATTTTTTTATCAGCTCAGCAGCAACCTCGACAACCTCATCATCTACAACCTTTCCCACCAGCTCCGAATTATTTTTCTGTCAAACCTGGTTTGTTTCTAATGGTTTTAAGTTACCTTAACATCAGCAGCTCACTTTTATATAACACGACTGGTTTCGTCACTTACTCTTGTGACATGATCACGTGTAGTCAGCTTGAGGAAAATGGTTACATAACGTTCAAAACGACATCGTCAAAGTTTTGAAACATTAAAAACATGTAAAAACACTTAATACATAAAAGAAACATAGATTCAACATTTAGGTTTAACTTTAAAATTTTTTATTAAAAGCGTACGGGCCTGACGCGGTTGTTGGTAGGACACTCAATGGACAAGGTGGTGAGGGTGATGCGATCTTGGGGAGGGGGTGGGGGCACTGATAACACTGATAATGGACTCGTCCTGCATAGCTGCACCCCTGAAGAACTCATCTGATGGGCTTGAATCTCTAAAATACTATTAAATATGAGATGATAATAGTAATCTTAATCATACTATTTTAAGCTTTTTTATGACTATATGGGTGGTAGGAATCAGCGTGAATTGTCTGATCCGTGGGGGTAGGCTTTCTGTAAATACTAAAATTGAATTTAGAATTTAATTTCTCAATTGTGAGGTCTAAAAAATTAAACCTATTGTTATTTTTAATTTCTAATGTGAACTTTGATTTTTGACTTAAGTTATTCAGATTTTTATTAAGTAGTTCTATCTGTCTTTTATTTCCATCAAAAAGTACTATGGTATCGTCAACGTATCTAGAATAGAGGAATACTTTTTTGATATATGGGTTTCTCTCAGACATAATGTATTCATTTTCGATGTGGTTAAGATATATTTCAGATATGATTCTGGATAAAAGTGATCCAATTGCCAGACCATCAGGTTGTGATTTGTGAAGCTTTGAAATTCCTTCTGCATAAAAATTACCCGCCTGTGCCTAGAGCCAACCTGTGACCGCATCTTTGTGCTCTTCTTCGTCATCAAAGCGCTGGGACCCGAGCCATTTTTTTCATATGCATGAAGAGGTGATAATCACTTGGCGCCAGATCTGGGCTGTAAGGTGGATGGTTGGAAACGTCCCAATTGAAGGACTCAAGAAGGACTGTTGTTCTGCGAGCAGAGTGAGGATGGGCATTATCGTGCAAAAAAACGGTACTGGAAGTGAGCATACCACGGCTCTGTATAGCCTGTCGTAAATTTTTAAGTGTTTCACAGTACACGTCTTGATTAATGGTCGTCCCACGTTCCCTGAATTCAACCAACAAAACCCCTATGGCATCCCAAAACACTGTTGCTATAAGCTTTCTAGCAGAAATTCTTGTCTGGCATTTTTTGGTTTGGTAGGTGATTTTGAATGTGGCCACATCTTTGATTGTTCTTTTCTCTCAGGGTTCACATACTTAATACAGGTTTCGTCACCGGTAATGATTATGTTTAACAATGGTTCTCGTTCGTCCTCATAACATGACAGAAAAGTCTACTGCAGAGGCTATTCTTTCCCATTCTTCTTCAGAGTTTTGTGGTGGTCGGTAAGAATTTTGGGCACACATCATGCACAGAACTTAGGGTAACCCAATCTTGCTGTCACTTGTGTGGGACTCCCTAAGAAGAAGGGGGTCTCCTACAAGAACTTACAAAGAGCCTAAATTTGGCTTACACCCTTGGGGCTCAATCCTTGAAAATCTGTGGAAAATCGGTAGACAACTCTAACATTGTGACACGTTGATTTTCACGAACTTTTGCTTCAACTGTCTGAAGAAGTTCGTCAGTGACCAATGATGGCCTACCACTCCTCTCTTCGTCATGAACGTTTTCTTGTTCACTTTTAAATAAACGTACCCATTCACGGACAACCCCTTCACTCATAACTCTTGGTCTGTACATGGCACAAAGTTCACGATGAATAGCTGCTGCAGAATATTTATTGGCTGTAAAAACCTTATAACAGCTCGCACTTCACATTTGTCGGGGTTTTCTATTGCAGCACACATTCAAACTGACACAAAAATTAAACTAGCGCAGGTACGATGTTCACTCGACCACGGCTTGATGCCAACTGACCTCCCGAGTGTGTGAATGCAAAGATGGTGTCGCAACTTCCCCCACCACCTGCACTGTGACCGATCGGAGGTTACTTTCTGAACGGCCCTCGTAGAAGCAAGAATTCATCTGATTCACTAGTTCATTAGTTTTCTGAAAGATTGCAGCACATCCCAAACCTAGCACATAATATTAAAAAAAGAAACAGATGATTATATTTAGTGGCCAGTACTGATGGCCTTCTGACCGCAACTCGGATTTAATCTCATCCAGTACTACTGGCCATCTGAGCGGTGAGGACACCTCATATAAAAATTAATTCGACTTTGGCGAGAAAATGGTGACGGCCCGTACAGCTGGACATCCAGGGTTAAGGGAATGTTTTAGTTCCTCTAAAAAGCTGTCCTTATAATCATATGAATCCACTTTTGTTTCTTTCTAATTTTTGTCTAATTTTGCTAGTACCCCCCCCCCCAGTGCTTGGACATACCCAGGTTAATACAGATAGAATGATTGTGGAGGAGAGGAAAGTTTAAACTAGAAACAACACCTCCTTTGTGACATCGTTTTACTGGATTTAGCATCCAAAGTGATTTTTCTCTATATATGTTTTTCACGATAACTGTTATTGAATGTCAGATCATAGAAGTGTTTTTTCTCAGTAGTGAATGTTTGATACCATCATGGCTATATTTTGTTTTAATTTCAATAGCATCTGTGATGTGGTTAATGTAGTCACTTGAATAAATGCTTTACTGTTCTATATAAATTCACCTGTGCAGCTAATGGCAGTATTAAGTTTTATTGTTTTCAATCCTACAGGCTTTTTTATATTTTGTATTGTGTGTATTCTACTTACAAAAGACATTTATTTTTTAAATACTTTTCTTTTCAATTGATTAAATTATTTGACTGTGTATGAGACTGTGATATAGTTTTAAGTGGTGCAATAGATATATGGTATGTTAGGTTAGGATATTTACTTTTTTATTTTTCAATATGCAACATTCAGTAATTTTAAACAATGTCTAGTGCTGAATGAAACACCGTGAGAGCAACGGGGATGAATTTATTAAGTTCCATTTTACTACAGCTCAGATAGGCAAAAAATGTGTGCAGATATTTCTGGATCTCAGATTCTTATTGTTTAAAATATACAAGAATAATTTGATCTATTTTGTGTTGTTTAAAACGAATCTATGTAATAAATTAATAAGATATCATTCGTTTCTAAACTATGCAATAGCTATGTATTGTTGCTCTCCAACTATTGTGTATAGTAAAGTGGGTTATTTCAAATTTAAATACATTGAAACATTTAATCTAATGGTCCAATCACGTTAGTTTTATAATACAGTAGAACCTCCCAAATCCAACCTTGATACTTTCACTTATACTTTTAACTGAAATGGTAACCAACCCAGGTAGATATTTTAAGCCAAGTAAGAATGAGAAATGAGTGTAAGATGATTGTTACATGATCTTGTAGTCTTGTCTGTTACTGACTAAGGTTGACATGTTCCTTAGACAGGACTGTTAATTAATAGCCCAACAGCCGATGGCAACTAAGGGATCTACAGTATAACGTAGAATCTTAACCAATTTTGCCTCTTAATTACGACTGGTATAACTATGAGGATGGTCTTTGCGGATTAATGTATTCAATTCAATGGTGCAGACTTTATTCTACACAATAAAACACCGATGGGACCATGGTCAAAACAGCAACACCCTCATGGTAAAATTAATTAAATAAAATTATTAAAATTGAAGGATTTTGATAATTGATAGAGGAAGGATTTTTTTAAATTGTAACTGAAACCATACATGCATGTCCTTATAGTAAATATTCATATCAATATTACCTTAAAACTAAATTATTAGGGCTTGGAGTCTACTTAAACTTCTTAAGCCTAGATTTTGCATTGGCGAATGCATCAATAATATTACCAAAGAGTAACTACCAAGTTACTCTTACTTTAACTCACAAGTTAAAATTAAAATCCCAGATAACTAAATTTTCCTGGTTCATTGCAGATCTCAGTAAAAGTTTAATAAACGGTATCAGTGGACCAACACATACTTTCTCCCTTAAGTAGATTTAAAAATGATATAATTTAATCCCGGCCTTGGTCGGTTATCGGGAGGTCAGGTAAGGGAGGTTCTAGTGTAGGTTGTAACTGTACTGTGTTGAGTTGTGTGAAACACAGTGCCATTGCTGGATTAATCCTAAATCCTGCATGAACTATGCCATGTAACTCACCAGTCCTCTTGCTATTTACCAATTGTTTTATGTTATTGGCTAGTTTAAGAAGAGCCTGACAAACCATATATTTTTTAGGATCAGTATCATTTATTTTAAAAATCTGTGTATATTCTTATGGGGTAGTGACAATATTGTTATAGTTTTTATTAAATTGCTTCAGGTTTACTATTATATTATTGAATATAAGTAATGTTATATTTTATGACATATATATTTATATCTTAATAAGGTGCAATAACATAACTTGCCAGTCTTTGTTTGTATGTAGACTTATCAATGTTACTGTTTATATTATGGCCATTGAAATGTGTTTGGTTGTCAGTTCAAACTATGTATAATATATACAATTTTTTCTTTAAATATTTTGTTTAACCCTCGAGAGGGCGCTTGCAGAGTTTTCCTCTGCACATATAGTTTTTGATAAAATAAACACTCATATTGGGTGTCGGCAGATGTGTCAGTTTCTGTACCTCACACGCCTCATTCCAAGAATCCCCTGAAACTATTTACAACACCCACACTACTTTTGTTCCTTGCGAGTTGCAATGCAGTGAAGTGATGTCAGTTTTTAGGAGGCTTTCTCCGTTTGCGCCCTATCGCGTAAGTAGTTGTGCAGAGTTTAGTTCCTCTTGTATTAGGGATAACTTACCATTTTAGTTGTGACTGTTTTCAAGTATACAAGTATTTTGTGTTTCCATTTTATATTACTCTGATTCCACCATGGATTTATTATAACACAATAGATTACGTCAATGCAATATTTCTAAACAGAATACACATATGAGCGTGTGTGTTAACCAAAATATATTTTTGTTTTTGTTTTATTTATAAAACTGTCATTTAATATATTTGGTTGGCATCGATGGTTAATTCCATTATTGCAGAAGAAAACTCTGCATGCGGCCTCTCCCGTAACGCTAACAGTGACACCATTCTCATACTAGAAAATTACTATGTTTATTTAAATTATTAGTAATATTTAGTTATTAATTCATTAAATTAACACTGGAACCTTGTACTTTATCAATTTATTTTACATTTTAATACAATATTATGTTATAAAAGAAGTACGAGGGGTTGAATTTGTGTGATTTAGCATAACGGAATAAAATTCTGCATGCGCCCTCTCCCATATGAACGGTGAAGTGCCCGTCAAGGGATAAGTTAATGACCTAAAATCATTCAAATTAAATTTATAGAAATTGAATACTTTAAATCATTATATTATTTTTAACAATTTTATCTTTTTGTTAGATTGAAAAAAGGGTTTAATGGCAACTCAACATTTTCAACATATTATTTTAGAATATTTCGTGAAATTTGTAAATTTGGACATCAAAGTGTACATTATGAGAATTTGTAAAAGTATTGTACATTATCTGTTATAATAAATTGTTAACTAAATAAAATATGTTTTGACTATATTTAGTTGATTTTAAGTTAATTTTAAACCCAACTTGCCTTACTTAAATTTTACTAGGCTATGTAACTTTGTTAACTTGAAAAAAATGAAGAGAAATATATGATGGAGTATAATAACTGAAAATTGTATAGTTAGAACATGTTTTGAATGTCACTTGTTGTCACAATTGTCACTTCGTATTGATCCACAAAAAGTTATATTATATTAGTTTTCAGTTTACACTCACTTATATGAAAGAAGTATACAGTTAAGGTTATGTGTGTGTGTCGTCACATTTATAAAATTTAGAATGTATATATATATATATATATATACATATACATATATATATATATAAATACTATTTGTAAACAAACTTACAAATAGTAGCATGTTTTTGGCCTCTCCCAAAACCTGTTCAGGAGATCGAGTTATGAACTTCTATCTTAGTCCCAGCTGAAGTGTGACCATGAAGGCCATGTAAATAGCTTACTGTTCCAAAGGAAATACCCCTGTTGCAACAGACCTGCGTACTCAGTGAATTTCAAAATCAATAACATAATATTAAAAATATATGAAAAGTTTTATCATTATCTGTCAATAAATATGAGAATTATTTTCCTATTCTCCATAAGATTAACAAGGAAAAGAGTATGCAGGATAGCTGCTGTGAGGAATGCTGAAAGTAGGTGTTTCTAGCGTAATCAATTTATATTTTGACCATTTATACCAAGTTTCATCAACATTTGTCCACAAATAAGGAGTTTACCTAATCTCTATATGATTAACACGGGAAGAGTATGCAGTTTAGCTGCCATTATAAACACATAAACTGAGATTTTTAAGCATAAATGGATGGATCTCAACTGCATGAAGCTAAATATAAAGTTGCATGCAAAAATATTGGTTAGTAAGTGAAACTTTAATTTTTCCTTATCCTCCATAAGACTAACATTGGAGCCCCAAAATACAACGTACTGTGTTTAGATTTTTTAATATCTCGGTAACCGGTGGAGATAGAAAAAAACTTTAGAAAACTAAATTGTGTGCTTTTTTAAGCTGATTCTAATGGTGAAAGATAAAATTTGAAATTTTTAAAAATTACATGGGAAAAATGCAAAAAACCCATTTTCGGTCCCAAATCCTCCCCAAAGTCCCCATTCCGATAGACCAATATGACTGGTTCACAAACTTGTGTGAGCAAATGTAGGAATACAGGTCACTACCAAATTTGGTCTCGATCGGACCATTTTTACGAGAGTTATCGTGTTCACAGACACACACATATATATCTAAATATATAAAACAAAGTCGTGTTAGTTATGCTGATTATAACTCGTTCGCCGGGTCAGCTAGTATATATATAGCCTATATAGTATATATATATATATATATACATATTCTTACTAAGTTTAAAAACATTTAAAAAAGCAGTACCCTTTTTTAATTTTTTATTAAACTGACATGTTTTATACCATAAAGGCATTTTCATAAGTTCACTTAACCTAATATATTAAAATTATTATTAAATGTAAATGAATGTTTGATATTTTTACCCGGCGACCTTGATATAATTGAATTTGGAACAAAGAACACTAAATTAGACGTAAAAGAAGAACTACACATTAACAAAACACAATCCTAAAGATCAATAAATAAAATGCAAACAAGTACAAAAAATATTATATTTGAAAAAATCATACAACTACATCCCAAAGACTACATGAAAATTAGCTACTGAGAAAGATATCAAAAATTTATTTACATTTAATAATAATTTGAATACATTAGGTTACGTGAACTTATGGAAAATGTCCTTATGGTACGAAACATGTCAGTTTAATAAAAATTAAAAAAAGCGTACTGCATTTTTAAATGTTTTAAAACTTTGTAAGAATTATAATAGTAGCCCTCCTTGCCTTAAATAAGAAGATACATCTTGATGGAAAGAGGGAGGAAGGGCAGCAAAGGGATTTCCATCAAGATGTCAAAATTCTTGCTATGAAAACTAGTTTTGAGCTAGCAAAATTAGTTCTACAATCACACAAAGAATTGGCTAAAAATCATGGAAGAAAACTTGGACATTTATATCATACCATGATTGTTCATTTCCCAGAAGCAAATAAAGATATAAATCTTATCATGTTAAATATTGACAGGTTTATGTCATCAAAATCAAAAATCCTTCTCAAGAAATTCAATTCTCTCTGTTTGGAAACGTTAAGATCAGGTGTTAGTCTGCCAACACCATTTAAAACATTATTTGATTCTAATAAACCATTAATAGAAGAAACCCCTTGCTTAGCTGATATTTTCAATTTACCAAAGCCCACCAAGTTAAATCCACCAATGACAACCCCACATAAAATACCAGAAAAAGTTCCACTTTCATCAGAGACCCATATTGTAAATTTATCCAGTTATGTTCCAAACAAAGAAGAAACATCCGTTTTAACAAAAGGTCTGACTTTTTCACCTACTCCTAATTTCAATCACTTTAAATTAGTCTCAGACTCTTTAACCTTTGCTAATAAAATTAGGAAGAAATTTCATTTTGAACAAAATCCAACTATATCAAAACTAAAATCCCATCATGTTTAGTAAAATTTAAAGAAAATATTTGGGAACCAGAAATTCTCTCACCTGATCACCCTATTGAACAATTTGTCAATGTAATCATTACAAATCTAGCAGATCCCTCATTCCCTGACAGTTTACCTAAATCCAAAAATCTCACTAATTTTGAATACAGAGCCATCAAAACATTACAACATAATGTAAATATTGTAATTCTCCCGGCCGACAAGGGGAATAGTATTGTCCTTCTCAACAAAACAGACTATATAGCTGAGTGTGAACGACAGCTAAACGATAACTCCACCTATCAAGAACTTGAAGAGGACCCTACTATCCATTTCAATGAAGAAATTAAAGAATTTTTAGATAAATGTGGTCCAGCAGAAGATTTATCTATGAAATCCATTGAGCTTCTAAGTCCAAGAGTACCAACAGCGCCAGTATTTTACACTCTCCCAAAAATTCACAAAGCTTCAAGACCTCCACCTGGAAGACCCATTGTGTCAAGTATTGGTTCACCCACAGAGAGGATTTCTTCTCTTGTGGATGAAAATCTACAGCCTTTAGTTCAAACTTTACCATCTTACATTAAAGACACTAATGACTTCCTAAACAAAATTTCAAGTATCAACCTACCTCAAACTCCAAATTTATTTCTTGTAACAATTGATGTTGAAGGCTGCCAAACACTTTCTAAATACTAGACCCATCCATTCTAAACCGTCCACTAGTTTTCTGACTACGTTGATTCATATGATTTTGACTATGAACAACTTTAAATTTTTAAACAATAATTTCTTACAGATCAAAGGTACAGCGATGGGAACACGTATGGCCCCTTCCTATGCCAATCTATTTATGGGTCTAATAGAACAAAATTTTCTCCTAGGTTGTTCATTAACCCCTCTTGTTTGGCTTAGATACATTGATGACATTTTCATTGTTTGGCAGCATGGTTTAGATTCCTTAAAAATCTTTTTGCAAAATTTGAATGAGTTTTGCTGTTTGACATTTACCTGGAACTATTCTTCAAAATTAGTCACGTTTTTAGACGTTGACGTATTTATTAGTAACAATAAATTGAAAACAAAAATTCATGTTAAAGATTCCAACAAAATGCAATACTTGCACTATCAGAGCTGTCACCCAATGTACATGAAAAAATCTATTCCAAAAAGTCTGTCGATTCGTGCAAAATCCCTATGTAGTGACAGGTCTGACTTTGAAAAATATATATCTAAATTAAATTCTGCTTTCATTGAAAGAGGTTACCCCCAAAAAATGTTAAATAACCAATTTAGAAATCCAAAAAATGTAAACAAACATAACTACTCCAAAGACCCAAAATTTATCACAGAGTATTTTCCTGGACTTCATAAAATTAACACTGTAATGAAAGCAGCATTTAAAGTTTTAAAATCTTCCCCAGTAACTCAAAATTTATTTACCAGACCTCCTCGTGTTATTTTCAAAAGGCCAAAAAATTTAAAAAACATGTTGGTGAGACCCAAAATTCAAAATTCCCGGCATAAAGAATTAGGTAATTGTCATGGCTGTGAACCATGCCACAAGCCCCGTTGTGGCATTTGCAAAAATATGTGTAATTCCACTGAATTCAAAAGCAGTGTGACTGACAAAGTTTATCCAATAGTTGGAAAGTCAACGTGTGAAATCCACAATGTGATTTACCAACTATCATGTAAACATTGTCCAAAAGACTATATTGGTCAAACATCGAATTCACTTCGAGTTCGTATGACTGGCCATCGTTTTGATGTGGTACATGAAGATCAAAGAAAATCTATTTATAATCATGCTTCTCACCACAACCAAAATTTTGAAGGCTGCTATGAGCTTAAAGCCCTTAACAAAATTAAACCACATCAAAATGCAAAAAGTAACCAACTAATTTTAAGAAATTCTGAATTGGCACACCAGTTGGTTCTAAAATCAAAATTTCCATCCGGTTTAAATTTAAGATAATTTGATAAAGAACGATTCAACTCAATTGAAAATAACATTTATAAATTACATGTATAAACCTCTATATTTATTTTAAAATGTAACCAAATCATATGTTCTATATTTAAATTTACTGTTAAGACAATCAATCACCTATTTAATTATTTAGTCTCTGTTTATTATTGTTTATTGTTCTCATTTATATTTTCTCAAATGCTTGAAAACGTTTATATATTTATAAAACGAAAATTCGCATAACTTTTCATTTTCATTTTTCATTTATTCTATCAAACAAGTTGAATAATTGTATTAAGTCATTTGACACATTTCTACAAACATCAAGATATATATGTATATATATATATATATATATATATATATATATCTTCTTATTTAAACCAGTTTTATCATTTGATCACAGGCTACTAATAACTGTATGGATAGTTAAATAATCAGTATATGATCATTTAAAACGATTGAGGTTGGCTAAAAGACCTTAAACGACATCTTCCTCTAGGCCGACGCCGTAGCTTAGTGCTTAGCGTGTAGGATTCACATATCAAAGGTTATAAGATCGATCCCCATCCAGGGACATAAACTTTTGTTCTGTGTTTATGCCATATTAATTGAGGTGAATTAAATAGATTTGATTTAAACCACATAAATGTTTTCATTGTTTAATAGATGTATTTTAATTTTGCTAATTAACTTGTATAATACATGTTTAATTCTGTCCGAGCAAAGCTTGGTCACCAGGTACTTTACAATATGATGTAATGAAGCCCAACAACATGTGTAGCCCCTTCCAAAGACACACAATTATAAAACTAGAAACAAAGACAATTATGCAGAGTACCACAGACTGACACTCTTCGAACAAAAAACGAGGTATGTAGGACTAAATATCATATATTACATAATATTCTATCAATGTCTCTCAGAAAATTTGAAAAATATTGAAAAATTTAATGAATTAAAAAATAAGCTTAAACTACCTGGTGGAGCTTTGTTTTTATGACATTGAGTCGTACATATCTCATTTGAAAAATTAAATAAAAAGAAAAAATCAAGAAAACCGCTCCTTTTTTCTCATTTCTTAAATGCTTTTGGCAATTCTTTTTTGAATATTCTTTACATGTGACCTAGAAATGGGCACATTGACAATGTCTAATTCCACCATCCTTTCCTGGAGAAATGGACTACGGATGCAATAGAAGATAAAGATGAAGTGAAAAATGCTTTATTTGAACACTTAATAATATTTACAAAAGTGAAACAGATACATCAATTAACAAAACGAATACTATATGACAGAGTACACCAATTAATCATTCATTCCATTTCACAAAATTGTCTTTCATCCGTTGGATTGGCCATAGGCCATCATTTCAGGTTGGCACACCTATCATTAATAAAGCAAAGTCCTATCCCTTGTATTAAGATAATCTATGAAACTTTCCATGGCCAATTCCCCAACTTGAACCGTTTACAATGATTATGCTTAGTCACTTGACATCTGGCTATAAAATAGAAAGCATCTTCTAATTTGTTTTTACTACTCAAGGAACATAAATTATTTTGACCTGATTAAATTTCTTCTACATTTAAAATCCCATCTAATTAACCTCTTAAATTCCACGAACGCGCAGGTGCGTCCAACGCCCATCTCTTTACATTTCATTAATAAAATAATTCAACAATTAATTAATCGTTGAACAGAGCAAGTTGTTTTCTCAAAATATTAGATTTTTAAAAACTCGGTAATGAATGAGTTAAAATTATTTCTAATCCACCTTTAAAATACAAATTATTACTCTGCTCCAAATTTAGACTCCCATGATATCGGCTCGCCGGGGCTGCCAGCACACAGTACTACCTCTTCTTATTAAGTAATTCGATCAATTCCTCACCCCTAACTGAGTGGCTCTATGCTAATTCAGCCCAATATTTTCAACACACTACTTATATATACCAATACAATTTTGTCTTAATTATTTCTTTGGCTAAAATGCTTGGTAACCAGAAATTTTGGCATTTTTAAGACTTGTCACTACCCTAAACAATTCAAAATTTGCCTCCTGTGGAATCGATTTATTTCATGTAAAACCAGCTCAAGCACGGTGGGTAATTGGTGGAATTTTTCCACCTCCAACTTAAGTTCTAATTATTCAATAATTTCAGCATTACCTCCAGATATATTTAGTTATTAAAACATTAAATTACCTCCCCTTTTTATCGCCACTTTTCCTGAGCAGACGATTTCCCACCATTTCAAAAGACTAATATTTATGAATTTTCTAAATTAATTGTAAGGCGCCATGTATTGCAATATTTTTCTAAATTGTTTATCATAAACTGTAATTCAACGAGTGAGTAGGCAGTAACCAAAATATCGCTCACATAGCAATGTGTTAATTTTTTGTTTCACTATAACCACAACCTACGCCAACCGTCTCTGGCAAATCATAAAAAAGTGAAAAAAGAAAGGACTCTATGAGCATCCTTGTTTAAGGCCTTTGTTTGCAGTAAAACTGTCTACCCATACACCAAACAACAGCTGATGTTCCATCATACAATTTTTTTTTTAATTTACTATTTGCGTTGACAAACCGAGTTATATAACTTTAAATACCCCCGTCGCAGCAGACCTGCGTACTCAGCGAATTTCCAAATCAACAATATAATAATAATAATATTTGACAAGTTTTATAAAAATCTGTCCATAAACATGAGAATTATTTGCCTATTCTCCATAAGATTAACATGGGAAAGATTGTGCAGGTTTGCTGCTGTGAGGAACACTGAGAGTAGGCATTTATACCATCAAAAATTTTTATTTTTAACATTTATACAAACTTTCATCGACATCTGTTCATAAATAAAGGGGTTTCCCTATTCTCCATATGATTAACATGGGAAAAGAGTATGCAGGTTTGCAGCCATGATAAACACATAAACTATGATTTTTAAGCATAAATGGATGAACATCAACCACATGAAGCTAAATATAAAGTTTTATCCAAAAGTATTGGTTAATAAGTGAAATATTAATTTTTCCTTATCCTCCATAAGATTAACATTGGAGCCCCAAAATACAACGTACTGTGTTTAGATTTTTTAATATCTCGGTAACCGTTGGAGATAGAGAAAATCTTTAAGGAACATAATTGTGCAGTTTTTTAAGCTGATTCTAATGGTGAAAGATAAAATTTGAAATTTTAAAAAATTACGTGTGAAAAACGCAAAAACCCCATTTTGGGGTACAAAACCCCCCCAAACTACCCGTTCCCATTGACCGATATGTCTGGTTTACGAACTCGTCCGAGCATTTGTAGAAATACACGTCTCTACCAAATTTGGTCTTGATCGGACCATTTTTACGAGAGTTATCGTGTTCACAGACACATTTATATATATATATAAATTTTAACGACTATTGTTTTTTGTCTCTGGGCACCTAAAGAAGAAAAAATAACATGGTCCCGGGCTTAAGTCTCGCCATGAGACCTACGGAAATAGCTTCTTCCCTATGGGAAATTCGCTAAAACATGGCATCCCTATCAATTCTATCAAAAGCTGCAGAAAAATCTACAAAAAATATAATTTTCCTCATTTCACTGAAAGTTTTATTTTTACCATTGCCATTAAGTTAAATATGTTTTTAATGTACAGATGAATTCCGTCAAGATATTATTGTCCGAAACCAATTTTTGCAGCCCTATGGGACCGGACCATGGTTGGATAATGAACAAGGTCGGTTAAACCGAATAATATTTGAAATAGCAGCAAGCAGTGTTAAAATCAATTTAAACCTGGAAAATAATATATATTGTACCATAAACATTGAAATGTAGTCTATTAGTTTTGGCCTTAAGGGGAACATCTCAACTTAACTATCTACATTTCCAAGATTGAAATAATTACCACTTTCATTGGAAAATTATATGGACTTACATAGTTCCCTACCTCAAAATCTTTAATAAACTCAATAAAATCTAATGATGTACTGGCTAAATCTATAACAGAATTTCCTGTTCTGCTCACAAAAGTATATTCATAGACTTTATCAGACTTAGTCTTCCACTCAATATTACCTGGCCGTTATTTACACAAAAATCTAATCTTTGTCCTCGGCAGCCTCGTGTTGGACTCCTCTCTCTCAAAGTTTCTGACAAACTCGGTGATGTCAACATCCAGCAACTCCTTCAGCTTGACACACCCATCGTTGACGTCCTTGCTTCCTTGTCCCGTCCCTCCCATCTTCAGTGGCCTGCTGTCCAACCCTCGCTCTCCAAGTTTCTGACAAACTCGGTGATGTCAACATCCAGCAACTCCTTCAGCTTGGCACACTCATCCCTGACCATCAGCCTTCCACCCCTCTAAGTGAAATGTTGGTTTTCAATGTGAAGGTGATCGAACGTAAGCATCAGCCATCTTCTGCTTGTTAGTCGTTGTACCTCCTTCCGCAATTCTTAATAATATAATTCTTAATAAAGACAATCGTCTTTATTAAAAATTATATTTTAGAATTAGATTAAAAATTTTTAAATTGCCAAAAAAATATTAAAAGTTGAATAAGTGTTCTAAGTCGAGTATGTAATAAATTGTTTTTGGAGTTTTCATACCAGTCACATCATATTAACAATAAACGGTACCAGTGGACTGACACATACTTTCTCCCTTAAGTTAATTTAAAAAAGACAATCTGTAATAAAACTATCATGTTCTACAAAGTTATTCTAAATATCATTTAATAATTATTTATTGTTCAAATTGTATGGGGGAAACCCCCCCCCTCGGTAATACCAAGCTTTTTTGAGCTGGTTTTGTTCGGTGATTTGACCTTACACTTCATACCAAGTTTCATGGAAAACGGTTGGAAAGTAAGGAAGAAATTTTTTTTTTCCATAAGAATAACATTGGGCGCTTTCAGACAACGTACTGCGTTTATCGTGGACAGTAAATTTAACTTTTCTCTGGAACCGTTAGTCGGAGACAAATAATTCAAAATACTAATTTGTTTAGTTTTTTAAGCTGGTTTCAATGGTACCAGTCAAAATATACTTTACTTTTATTGTTTTCGCTGAAAATTTAAAAATTTGATTTTTTTGACATTTAAAAGCCCATAACTTTTGAACCCTCATTTTTACAGACATGCGGGTGGTGTCAAATTATTTAGTACTCGGTGCACTATAAACTATTAAATTTTAATCAAAATCGTTAGAGCCGTTTTTGAGAAAATTGGATATTTCACGTTTTTTAAGGGTTTTTAGGGGTGAACTACCCTTAAAAATCAAAAATTCAAAAAAATGAAAAAAACGCCTGGGGATACGGTGACTATATATATACATGCCAAATTTCATCTAAATCGGACAAACGGGGTAGGCTGTGGCACTGTACACATCCAGACACACACACACACACACACACACACACACACACAGACAGACACACGGACGGACAGACATCACGCCAAAACCCACTTTTTTGGATTCAGGGGACCCCAAAACGGATATCCACCCTCACCTCAAATTCGAAAATTTTGACGAAAACAATACTTTCTCAATATACTATGTATAAGGGGAGAAAGTAAAAAAATTGCACTATCATCAGGCATAAGTTATTGAAAGCATTATAATTTTTCTTACGATATTCTTATCTTTCAGCTGATGAAATCTGTAACATGTTTTCTAACTTTTTAGGGACTTTATGTTTTTGTACCCTCTGGTTAGTGCCTCATAGAAATTATTTCCAAGGTTCAGGATTTTACTATCACAGTTAACAACAGTTGATACCATATTAGGATTAGAACTTTCTATTTGCTTCAGATCTTGTTTCTTTTGAATGGTTCCTAGGAGGTTCTTGTTGGTCATTCTCGTCTGAAATAGAATATTTGGCTTGTATTAAAAGGTAAAATGTTCTAAAACATAAATTATTTCTTTAGTTCATGTCGAGAACTAAGCCTTAAAATGTACTAGAGGAACAAAAATTTTAATTTCAAAATTACTGTACTAAAAATCATTTTGAAGGGAGTGTATTTTCTATTAGATTGGTCGGTTATGATTATATAAGAAATAAATTTAAATCTGTGTTATCTAATCTTTGAACAATGTGTCTACAGGTCAACAAATACAAGAAAAGTCATGAAATTTAGTAATCAAATCTAATCTAATCTTTCAAAAGCGGTACCTATCCCATGTTATACTGTAGGTCCCTTATAAGCTATCGGCTGTTGTACTATTAACAGTCCTGCCTAAGGAACATGCCAGCCTTAGTTAGTCTGTAAAAAGACTACAAGATGAGGCCACAATCAACTTACATATTTCTCATTCATACCTGGCTTAAAATACTAACCTAAGCACTAAGCAGGTTGTCATTTCAAAAGTAATAGTAATACTCAGTATAATACAGCATAATACGAATACACAAATTAATTGTTACTAAAGTCGCTCAATACTGAAACCCCCCACATTTGCACAAGCCAATGTTTGGGATCTGAGTTCTTTCATAATAAAAAATCAAATAAGTTTAAATTTCATATACTTTCATTTCTGTATACATAACATTTGTCCTTTATTTTTATTCTTTACATTTAGTTAAAATATGTAATTATTTATAGGCTAATAAGTTCAAGTAAAATATTTGGGACAGTAAATTTTCGTTTTTCAATTCTTTTGTCATAGGCTTTGGTGATCCAACTATTCATTTGCGGCACTTTGGATTGTGTGTTGCAAACAACCTCAAACCTCAATATACTATCATTATATGTTGATCCTTGACTATCATCAAAGACAATTTAATATAAAATTTTGTCTTTGCTATTATTAAACTGTGGAGCTACTTTTTTTGGGTACCATAGTTGTTCTGAATAAACTAACGATAAAAGAATGATAATTTTTGTTTAAATAAAAAATAGATATAACTCAAAATAATAGATCATCACTAAATAAATATAATTTCCCATCAAAACAAAATTCAATATTTTCTTCATAACACTTTTCATACCACTTTTAATTATGTAATTCTGTAACCATGTTGTGGCTTCGCTTGCAAACTTTTTAAAACAGCTGTTGCGGTATAAATAAAGAGAATTGAGTTTGATCTAAAATAGACGGATGATCCCACTGTTAAAAGTTCAACTTTACTGTAGAAAAAAGATGTCCTTTCTTAAATAATTGTATATTATCATGCTTGGATTTGGAACAAATACATAAATTAAATGTCTCTGTGGTTTAGAATATACATTTAAATTTCCTGTTAGGTGCCCTCCCCTTTCAAATAAATATGAGAACATGGAGAATGTTTAAATATCTTTGCAGAAAATCTTCAAAGCCACATAAAAAAGGAAATGACGAATCACGCCTCGCTGCTCCCAGCTGATTTGGCAGGCTATAAGGTAGAATAATGAGATCCTCCCCAGCATGATAAACCATATTGCTATTAATTTTGCGTTCACTAAGGAAAAATATACAGTTCTTAAAACCAATAATAGATCAATTAATTTAAAAAACTTCTAAGAACTGTATAAAAATAGCCTTTACAGTAATTTTTGAGACAAGATCCTTCAAATAAGTCTTTCAACTAGGTATTTAATTGCCTCAACCTTTTCAATATACAACAATATAACAACTAAATCTCAATTATCATAAGAAGAATATATTTATTACACGTTTTTTGAGATCAAGATAATGTTAAAAAACTTCTTAAAAGTTAATATTTTTAGAAGTTTAATTTCAGTACCGTAGACACTCTGTAAGAATAATTTGGTAAAAAATTATTTTTCTATCATAATATAACTCATGGTTACATGCAGGATCATTTAAGATAATACTAAGTTGAAGAAGGATCATAATCGTAAAACAACATTCTAAACATCTCCTGGCATTATTTGAGAAAGGACGATTAGTTATAGTACTTAATACTCAGTAAATAAAATAACCACTATAAGTTATATTGGCAAAAGAACAAATATTTATTTAGATTTTAATTTTAATTGAATTACCTTTTGAAATGATGACCGACCCAGGTAGGTATTTTAAACCATATATGAATGAGAAATGAGTGTAAGATAAATGTGGCGCGATCTTGTAGTCTTGTTACTGACTAAGGCAGATATGTTCCTTAGAGAGGACTGATAATTAACAGCTTTTGAGAAAATTCCCTAATACATGGAAAGAAAAGTTCAAAATTTATTTTATTTTTATTTATTCAGCCATTAAAGAAAAAAAATTCTTGAGAAGACTATTTTAACTGACATACCAATTACCAACCCTAGTATTGGAATTTTCAGAGGGGCCCCTTAACCCATTCTCGTATAATGACGTGCACTGTACGTCCACGTACTTTGCTATACAGATGTCTAATGACGTGCGTCCCCTGGCGCGGGCCGCGGGGTGGTTATGAGCAAACAAATGTGCGTTGTCTGCTCATATTTCGACGTAGTTCTTTTTTCCGCCATTAGGTGTTCTAGTTCATTTCTCATCCGATAGATGGTGTTGGCGTCCTCTTTTATCATCTTATTTAGTGTCAAATGTTCCGTATTGACAGTAAATTATTTTCTCGTTCGCACAATTCGTTCAGCGATTGTATTTATTGATGATAATACAGTTATAATGATTATTATTTAAAGATTTATCATTAACTATTTATTACTGCAGGTAACTGGTAGTAGATCTACCAAGTAAAATAAAGGAATCTTTTGAAAATAAAATTAAATTTGACAAAACAAAAGTACTTACTTGTTTATAAGTCTACAGCTTGGAACTGGTGAAAAAGTACAGTAATAATTTTTTTTCTTGCTAAAAGTGATTGTATACGCAATTAAAGGTGTATAAGGAACAGGGCAAAGAAATCAAAACATATAATTCATGAAGTTACTGTTAATTCTTTTACGCTAATAGTGACGCGCAGTCGTAGTGAACGAGGCTCGATTTTCGTTCCACCCGGGTGGCCTCAGGCATCGACCGTTCTGCCCGACGGGAATGGGTTAAAATGAGATGGAATAAAATCTAAACTTATCAGCTTTTGAATGTGAAAAATTTACAGGCACTCTGATTATATTACTTTTTTACATTATCTTTCTGAAATGGCAACCTACCTGGATATTTTAAGCCAAATTATTAATTATGAATCATGAAAGAAAGACACTTTCTACCATAAAACGGTATCATGTTAACTGGGTTTACTGTAACTTGATCCATTAATCAGGTTGAAATAACTTTATCAGGTCCTATGGTCCTATGGGTAGATGTGTTTGATAGTAAAGGTTAACCCATGTATCATGTTAAGGTTATGGTTAGGTGTAACTTGGGTCCATCGTCAATCCAACAATCTTTCCACTAGATTGTTAGGTTGACAAAGTACCAAGATATGTAACATTATTACTGTATGAGTTAAAATCAATCCAGGAAGCAATGATGATGAATAAATTGGGAGCCTTACCTTTTCCTAATAAGTATAAAATGATAAAAACTCACCTGAGGTCAATTTAGCAGCGGAACTGGAATCATTCCAATGTTGCAACTCTCCTGATCCAAGGAACATAAACGCCAAGTTTGCCAGGAAGAAGGAAAAGGCAGAAAAGACAAACACAATCCGCCAATTTCTAACTTTCTTCTGTAAAAAGACCAGTACTAATTAGAGGTATGAATTCTGGGAGAAGAAACTCAAGGAACTATTTAGCTATTAGACATTTTGGTCTTATGATAAACCACCCTATGTCCCTGATGGACGATGAGATTAAAGCAAAAATTGTGTACAAACTATCTAAATACCCCCGTCGCAGCAGACCTGCGTACTCAGCGAATTTCCAAATCAATAATATAATAATAATATATGACAAGTTTTATAAAAATCTGTCCATAAACATGAGAATTATTTGCCTATTCTCCATAAGATTAACATGGAAAAGAGTGTGCAGGTTTGCTGCTGTGAGGAACACTGAGAGTAGGCATTTATACCATCAAAAATTTTTATTTTTAACATTTATACAAACTTTCATCAACATCTGTTCATAAATAAAGGGGTTTCCCTATTCTCCATATGATTAACATGGGAAAAGAGTATGCAGGTTTGCAGCCATGATAAATACATAAACTATGATTTTTAAGCATAAATGGATGAACATCAACCACATGAAGCTAAATATAAAGTTTTATCCAAAAGTATTGGTTAATAAGTGAAATATTAATTTTTCCTTATCCTCCATAAGATTAACATTGGAGCCCCAAAATACAACGTACTGTGTTTAGATTTTTTAATATCTCGGTAACCGTTGGAGATAGAGAAAATCTTTAAGGAACATAATTGTGCAGTTTTTTAAGCTGATTCTAATGGTGAAAGATAAAATTTGAAATTTAAAAAAATTACGTGTGAAAAACGCAAAAAACCCCATTTTGGGGTACAAAACCCCCCAAACTACCCGTTCCCATTGACCGATATGTCTGGTTTACGAACTCGTCCGAGCATTTGTAGGAATACACGTCTCTACCAAATTTGGTCTTGATCGGACCATTTTTACGAGAGTTATCGTGTTCACAGACACATATATATATATATACATATATACATATATACATATATACATATATACATATATATATATAAATTTTAACGACTATTATTTTTGGTCTCTAGGGACCTAAAGAAGAAAAAATAACATGGTCCCGGGCTTAAGTCTTACCATGAGACCTACGGTAATAGCTTCTTCCCTATGGGAAATTCGCTAAAAGTAACCTTGTCTACAGCTAAATTATAAATTTCAATTATTATGATCATGTAAATGGATAATTTTATATTATTATGCAATCACTGGTAGAATGTTTGGGTTTAGTGGAGCCCCTCATATCCGGCCTTGGTATTCCCAGTCCTCAAAATATCCAACCACTTTCTAGAAGAGATATCAAAATGTATATCCCATGGCTTTCAAACACATAATGTACCTACATACTAGCTTCCGTTACTCAAGCACTCTCACGGTTTTCGGGGTTTACAACTCAGTTGAGCTTCACAATTAGTTTCAGTTTACTTTGAGTAATTTATAACTTTATATTTATTCCCCCTTGATTATGTAACAGGATTATAATTTACACTATTATTACGTTATTGCACTGTAATTATTGTTTATGTTTATTATGTTTATGTTTATTTCAATAAAAATTTACATTACATTGTTACATAACTTATATGAAACGACCCCTACATGGGGGTTTTATATATATATATATAATTTTAACGACTTGTTTTTGGACTCTGGACACCTAAAGAAGAAAAAATAACATGGTCCCGGGCTTAAGTCTCACCATGAGACATACGGTAATAGCTTCTTCCCTATGGGAAATTCGATAATAAATGACAAGTTTGGTAAAGATCTGTCGATAGACATGAGAATTATTTGCCTATTCTCCATAAGATTAACATGGAGTTATTGGAAGAGTGTGCAGGTTTGCTGCTGTGAGGAACACTGATAGTAGGCATTTATACCATCAAAAATTTTTATTTTTAACATTTATACCAACTTTCATCAACATCTGTCCATAAATAAAGGTATTTGCCTATTCTTCATATTATGATTAACATGGGAAAAGAGTATGCAGGTTTGCTGCAATGATAAACACATAAACTATGATTTTTAAGCATAAATTGATGAACCTCAACCACATGAAGCTAAATAAAGTGAAATATTAATTTTTCCTTATCCTCCATAAGATTGGAGCCTCAAAATACAACATACTGTGTTTAGATAAAGAAGTTGGTTTTTTATAAAAATCAAACAATCTCCTTTTCAATATCTTCTCCAAAAGCTTAGAAAAACCTCAGCTGCTTCAGTTGCGCTTCACACGTCTTTTCTGCAAGATTCCCTCAGCATCAATTCGTCTCACCATCCTGACTATGATCCCGGCGTTCTTCTACTGCCTTCTCTGGTGCGCAGCCGATGACATACGTCCACCATCATATCCTGTACAGGGTAATCAAGGGCGCAGCCCACCATCTTCACAAAGCTCAACACGTCTTCTCCCTGCTTGTTAGGCATGCCATGGATTTCAAAAGTATTGCGGTGGGAGTACTGCTCTGCATCATCGATCCTTCCCTCAGCCTGGGCTAGTTTCTTGCGTAGGGTGGTGTACTCATCTCTTAGCTCCTCCACAGTCTTTATCAATGCCTCCAACTGATTCTTCTGCTCACTGACGAGAGATCTAGTCTCTGAACAATAATTTAAAGATGTTCCCAAATTAGTCTCAACACGTTTAAAGTTATCCTTCAGCTCAGTAAACATCTTGAATATATCTTCATACGACTCTTGACTCCCTGCAGATTCTAGCTTCATACTTTGGCGTCACGTTTTTGAGCAAGGATCACAGCGCCAGACTTGCTCTTCATCAGCAATATATTTAGCGTCATCGTTACTTAGGTTCACGCATTTAGGATGAAACGCACATTTACAGTCCGAACACACAGCCTTGATCTTAACGTTTTTTAATGATTTGACACAAACTTTGCAATCAGACATAATTTTAATAGTATGGTGATTTAAAACAATACAATATATACCGATTACTCGGAAACAGAAAAACAGCAGGCGAAGTCACGTCAAGTAGCTCACTGCATGAAACTTTGTCAGACAGGTCAATGCACCACAACACTGATAACACAGCACAGCCGGCACACAACCTTCCTGCCCCGAGTCCTAATCATAACAGCAGGCGAAGTCACGTCAAGTAGCTCACTGCATGAAACTTTGTCAGACAGGTCAATGCACCACAACACTGATAACACAGCACAGCCGGCACACAACCTTCCTGCCCCGAGTCCTAATCATAACTGAATATGATTAGATAGTTGATGAGGATTGAATAGTAGAATAAGAATAATTGGTGTTATTTATATTTATTTACCTCATATTTACACAATCTCTCACTTGGGATCGGCATGTTACTGCTGCCTGCTTTAATAAGCCTTACAGAATCTGCATCTCATGCACTATATTGCCATATCTTTCTCCAGCCCAAATTCCTTGGGGCATCTCTACTATACTTTGTTAGACTTCACCTTGAATACTGTGGAGTCATCGGTTCACATCACCAAGACTACCTAAAGCATGCTTTAAAGGCAGTCCAGAGTCGTTTTCTCCGCCTTGTCGGGACCCATTTAGGACACAGGTTAATTCATTAATGATATTCTGTTCCTACAGAATCTAGTAACGGCAGACATCGATTTTCTTGACCTTCTTCAGAGAGTCACTCTTAACAGTACCTGCTTGTAGCTCAAGGTCTAGAAACCTTATGGCCATAATGTATATGCTCACCAACAATGCAAAGTACAGTTGGTGATATCTCTGAATTCTATCTTGAGAATTCAGAGACATCACAACTCCATTTCTGAAGACCTAGAATTCTTCCTCGACTCAAGCGTCTCCCCTTCCGTAAGCGTCTGCAGAGCCTCTTCAGTTGATTCATTTTTTGATTTCAGTTTATGTTTTTAGAATTGATTTGATTTGTTACATGCATGCACTGTATCTCATAATGTTGTTATAAAAATTGTTCAACTGGAGCATCTCCTTGTTACCGTAATTTTAAATACCTTGATGTATCTTACACTGTTACAAATAAAAATTACAAATTTTAAAAATGGCGATGCCATAAAATAAATGAATGTGGCCAATAGTATTTGTGGTTCATAAATATTAATCCTTTTTACATTTTTTTTTAATTAGCACATAAACTGTCTGAACCAGTTTTACCTGATCACTGATGACAGCTCCAACAAATAGAGGAGCGATGATGGCTGTTATGTTGGCAGACCCATTGCTGATACCCATCAAAATGCGGGCAAAGTTGGGTGACAGGTCCAGATGGTTTACATTGAAGCCCATGTAGACACAGCAATTGAGCGTTACACACACTGCATACAGAGTGAATGCCAGGGTCGGGTTTTCTCCCGAGTACGCCATACCTAGCAGTGCAACTGCTCCTCCCCAATGAGCTGAACAAAATTAGTTGTTGGCCTTCGGAATCTCATAGTTTAATCTATAAATGGTTTAAATACCTTACTGTCAACGTGATCCTTCGTGCTGAGGTTTCTTAACTCACAACTACAGTTTCAACCTGCGGGATGTCTTCATCAGGTGAACTACAGGGCGTCAATTTCTTCCAAAGGACATCATCACTGTACATAAAAAAAACTCGGACACAAACACATAATAACACAATTTAAAAATTTAAAAACTAGCTGAAGCCAGCCTAGACTAGCTTTTTATACGTGTCACGTCAATCCCGGTACTGGTAGAAATGTCAATAAATTTTAGTAGTTTTTTTAAAATTTAATTTGTGTTGTTAGATTATGTTATTGAAATAGCAACCTACCAAGGTAGGTACATTACATTACATTACACATTACAATAGCCCTACAGCCGATGGCAACTAAGGGACCTACAGTTTAACGTGGAATTCGAACCACGGCCTCTGAATTACGAATTGGTCTAATTATGAGGATGGTCTTTGTAGATTAACCCAGTATTCAATAGTGCGGACGTTAATCCACACAAGAGAACACTACACCCACCGACCATCTCTCACAACTATCCACAATTCGTAACCTCCAAGTAGCTGGATTACAGGACGTCCCCACCGTCCCAATCCAAACAGTTATGTGTTTGTGTCCTCCAAATTTTTCATGTAAAAGGACGATGTTCTTTGAACAAAATTGATACCCTGTAGGTCACCTGATGAAGACCCCCTGCAAGTTGAAACTGCAGTTGTGAGTTATGAAACCACAGCATATTTTATTGCATTGCCTTAGGCAAATACTAATTACCTTAGGCAATTGTTTCAGATTAAATTACTTTACGGATTACATAATATCGAGGTCTTCGTTTTTAAAATTTGAGTGCTAGTGATTTCATCTGAATTAAATGTAGGGACGTCATCTAAGCTGCTATATGAACCATTCCTTGGGGGCATGGGTAAGCTATCCCTAATACTGCTACCCAAAGCTAACCATATTATTATTTTAGCAGTCGCTTAGAAAAATATTAATCTAAAAAAGGGACTAACTGAAATTTTAAACGCTACTGGTATCTTATAAAGCTGTTACAATCTATTGTTAGAATTGGAATTATGATGCATAAAAAATTGTCAAATGCTTGGAGGGTAAAGTTAACTAAAGACTGCCAAAGCAACACACAAAACTGTACATTGTAAACATGCCAAAAAACTTTTTTCCCTCTTCAAGTTTTTCAAAACTTTTGATTTAAAAAATGTATGTAATGAAAAATCTTTATTCAATGTTTATAGTAATACAGAACCTCCACTTCATAATGAATATGACAAAGAGAATCATAATCAGTGCCAAAGGCGGTTCGCCTTTAGAAGTATTTTATTGGCACCAAATTTTGTATGTCATTGAAAAAATAAATTGTTTTACAACTAAGAATATCTCTAAAACCAAACACTATGTTATAATATATTATCGACAGTATTTATTATTTCAATGTTTCAATTACTGTACATTATTATATCTTTGCTAATAGACTAAAAAAACAGAGTCACTATCTTGTCTAGTAGTTCCTTAAACATTTAGTCTAAAAACACTGAAACTATCAGGGTAAATTGTGAAAAGTCCACTAACCCACAGAGTTCCAAATTTTCCTGGAAGCAGTAACCGAGGTGTATCCCCGGATGATGAGCTGATCCGCTAAGTAGGAGAGGGGAAACGATGCCAGCCACATCAGAAGGAATGGGAAAGCAGTCATCAGGCCATTCTATAAACACACCCATGATTAAACCTATATTTACTCACTAGCAGTGAGCCTGTCCTTATAGTACGGGTTATAGGATTCAGTTTAAAGAAGAAAGATTATCATACCAAAATGTAAACCTTAAATCCTAATCAAATCAATACAAAGAAAATAAATCAATACCAGCTTTATTATTTAGCATTACTTTACAATTAAATAACGTTAAAACGTTAAAATAACTTTTTTAATATAGTATTATTTTGAAATAGGTTTAAAATCAATGACCAATATAAACTTACTAATATTGATTTGACAGCTGTTTGTTTTTATTTCAATTAAATCTTTAAACTATACAAAGACAGCTGATTATTACCAGTAGGTTATTAATTGAAAACTGAATCAAAATGTGACTAATATCGCGTAAAAATGGGTTTTTAAAATGCTCGCTATTTACTTTTCAAGGGGCGGCGGACAATTTCAAGCATTTATAAACCTTCTCTGGAATGTAGAGAATACATGAAATAAGTTTCATTGTAGTCAGTTCTCCCCTTTTTTCGGAGAAGACGGTGTAAAATGCCTCCTGGAGCGTCACAGACAAACAGACAAAAATTGAGATAAGACCGGTTTGGGCTTCTCTAACGCACAAAAAGTAAAAATAACTAAAAAATGAAAAGTTCTGAGCAATGTACAGACAAAACTCTAATTTTATTTATATAGATTACATTATGGTGTTAGGTCAAAAATTAATTTTTCATTTTTTCCAATTGCCAAATGAAATTACAAATATTTATTTACAGTATTATATCATTTGAAGGTAATCCTACAGGGAGAAAAAGGTGCTAAGTAAAAAAATTCAAGTTTTGATCAACTATATCATAGTTTAGCCCGTTTATAGTAGAATAAGATTACAAAACAATACAGGGTTAAAAGGTGATTTGTCATGAGTTCTGAATGAAACAAAATATCTAGTTCAAGAAAAGTAGGAGCGAAGTCTTGCTCCTACAGGGAATAAAAGCAGCAGGTCGCCCATGAATCACATGATTTGTTGGTTTATTCTTCTTCCTCAGCTGTTGTTTTGCCAAGTAACTTTGATGTTATGGTCTGTGTAAAGTTTATGTAACGTAAATAATAACAACACGTGTAGACTTTGCGAGTGAACAAAGTCGGGAGGAGCAAAGTCGTTTTGCTAAGTTGGCCAGTGTCGTACAGTTTTAACCCGTGAGAGGTCATGTTGCTGTCTTTTCCACCGGGTCGTCTGTTTTTGTTTAATATCTCTGGAATTTCAAGGTCGCGAGCTTCCTAACTTCGTATTCCTTTAAATAGACTTATACACTGACTAATTGACTATACTTCACCTCTTTCCTGCGTGTCAGTATTTGACTGGAGTCCGTTTACGGCGTATACCTGACACCTGTGGATTCCACCGTGCGCGACTCATGACATTGGTGTGATTTTGTGGTTCTATCCAGCGATTTTCAAGCGATTTAATGACTTTTACATGCCGATATAGATCTCAGAGAGGAGGAAATACTTAACAATTTGTTATATACTGTACTGTTAAAAAAGAAAATAACCATGAGGAAGTAAACCTATGAAATCTAGGAGCGATTAGACTAGAACTTTTTGTTGACGAACCTTCTGTGTCGCCCGCTGACAGGAGTCTGGACTCAAACTTTTTTGTTGAAAAAGAATTAAAAGAGCAAGAAAACGTTTAACACCTGCAACATGCAGAGAGCAAGCAATTTTCATTGAACTGTGCAAAAGACCAACCTCCCGCTAGTGAGGACAACAAATAAAAGACTTTAATGACTTCAGAATTCGTTGCTATTGTACATAGTTTTAGTATTTACTAATTAATAATACTAATTATTGTTTTTATTTATTTGAATTTACATTAAAATGTGTATAAATAATAATGTTGGCTATTCCAATAAAAACTTATATGTTTTTTGATTTAGAGATGGCAGACTCATTTTTGCAAAAATCGACATCATATATTTACAACAAGAGATACTACACTACCTACAATGCTATAATATTTTAATATGCAACGTTTCTTCAATGAAAACACATGATCATAACACTTTTCTAAGCTTTTTTCTAGCCCGGTGGAATCCACTGTGCGCGGCCCCTGACGTAACTTTTTTGACGTGACCCCTCACGGGTTAAGGAATTAATTTGTACCTTAGGCTCGGCCGGGTGCTATACTTCGTGATCTTATTTAGCATAATACAGATCTTACATTTATAACGGTTTTATAATTTACATTATCAATAATTAAATATTTTAGCGTATTTCCCATAGGGAATAAGCTATTACCGTATGTCTCATAGATTAAGCCTGGGACCATGTTATTTCTTTGTGTTTAGGTGCCCAGAGGCCAAAAACAATAGTGGTTAAAATTTATATATATATATATATATATATATATATATATATATATATATGTGTGTGTGTGTGTGTGTGTGTGTGTCTGTGAACACGATACCTCTCGTAAAAATGGTCTGATCGAGACCAAATGTAGAGATGTGTATTCCTACATTTGCTCGGACAAGTTCGTAAACCAGACATATCGGTAAATCGGAACGGTTTTTAAAAGGAATTGTAAAAAATTTTACATTTTATCTTTCACCATTAAAATCAGCTCAAAAAACTACACAATTTAGTTCCTTATAGTTTTTCTCTATCTCCAACGGTTAACGAGATATTAAGAAATCTAAACACGTACATTGTATTTAGGGGCTCCAATGCTGATCTTATGGAGGATGAAAAAATTTATATTTCATGGGAATTTATATTTCATCATATTCATCAACAGATATTGATAAAACTTGTAATATATAATTATTAATTTGGAAATTCGCTCAGTACGCAGCTCTGCTGCGTCAGGGGTATTTTTAGAATATAACTTTTAACATTTAACGAAAATAAGTTGAAATAAAACTGATAACAAGCAAATTTCTATGTATATTTTATTTTTGCACAGGAGTATTTTTATTATTAAGCTTAAACGTTTATCAATTTGAAATGTATTTGGCATAAAAAATACTTATTAATATGATTATATTTTTTCCAAAAAAAAACATAATCATATTTTGTTTTCGAAACTTACGTTTGTTAAATTGACATTGAGGGCTTCACCAAAATATGTTGGTATCTCAGTCAGAATCGTCCAAATACTCCAATTCTGACCCATGTGAGCTATTGTCACAGCCCAAACTGGCTTGCTTGTCCAAATAGCCTTCCAAGGAATCTTCATTTGAGTTGACTGTGGAAAATATATTTACTTTATTCTTTATTATGAAAAATTATTCATACATACTAAATAGACTATTATACTAAAATCGCACATAATTGTACTGATATTTAATCATACTGACTCAAGGATATTTTCTTGTGAAATGTTTTATTAAAGCATGGGACATTTTCTCTAGATCTTGATGGACATAACATTTGTAAAGCATTGTTAGAATATAAGGACAGGAATAACAAAACCACCTGAATTGTTTGAGTGAATCCTTTGAAAAACATCAAATTACAATTATATATAAACCTATGTAGGGTAGGTACGTATGTAAGATTAATAATATGCAAGTCTCCTTTGGAGCCCCAATTTGTATTACATCTATAATCATGTGGCACTTTCTCCTCATAGCGGTATTTAATTATAATGAATAAGTAAAGTGTAAAATCATGCTTAACATCGGTGGTGTAATGTAACCGGAGATGGAAACTCAGATTTATGAGTTGGTACTTTGCCCTTTTTTAGAAAGTGGTAACAATAAGAATACTTTATTGCCGTTAAAAGGTTTACAAGCATGGTATTGTCAGAATTAATATGAAGAATATAATATACAACATAAACAACAATATCTTATATAATAACAATATAATAAAATCTATACACTATTCTTCGAACTATCAATAAATTCCTCCATATTATAGGGACACAAATCTATTAAATAAGAGGTGAAATGTTTTTAACAATTTTGCTACATATAAACATTTATATTTACAAAGTGGATGTAAGTGCCACAGGTGGATACTCCCTTGTAAGCTGCTGTGGCACGGTGCTGTCACGTCTTTCACGTGCCTCACCCTTCCCCACTTGACTGTCCACTGTACTCACACCCCCTCACTATGCCCTCTGTGTCGCAGAACAGCCGTACAAATCTTTAGAGCATCTGTGCTATTTTTTTGTGTTTAGTCGAGAGTGGTGGTTACTAATGAGCGTTCTACTGAGTTTCCTTAAATGTTATTGTTGAAAATTTCAGTATTTGAACTTAATCAGTTTATATACCTTACACAGCTAGCCCTTATGATGAGAATACTGTAGAACAACTTCGTAGTTTATGTTTAATAATTTAACACACCTCCCCCCCCAACCCATAAAGGTCTTTCTGGAAAAGACGGCTATGCCACACACCGCTCCGTCACAGTTTTTTAACACTACACAACTGCTTAAAATGTACTCTGTTGAGGGCATTTTGACTTGCTAATGTATGTTAATAATTTCATAATGAAACCAATTGTTCTGTCAATCCAAATACTACACATATCTACACCTAACACTTAATATACTAATACACAATACTACACTTAATGTAAAGATAAACATATCTATAGGCTGTATGCAATTTTTCTTTTTAAAAATTTAACATTTTGTATTAACAAGTTTTTTTAAGATCCATTTAACCTACATCGCTGCAGGGATTGAAAAATACTTTTAATGATATAAAACAATGTATACGCTCATAAATATTTGTATAATGTGATGTGCAAACTCAGAAAACCCCACTGTGGTCAGTAACTTAAATATTTAGTCCATCACGTATTTGAATCCGGTTTTTTAGCACAATAGCCCCACACTGTATTCAATGTACTGCGACAACTTTCAGTTAATAATGAACTATTGACTTTTAACAATTTTGGCATTGCACTTAATATAACAACAATTTGTCATTAATTCAATCAAATATTAATTCTTGAGACAGGACCTAATCTTTCAAGGTATTTTAACCTGTATATGACTTGAGGATGAATGTGATGAATGTGCTATCCCATTTAGTAACAAAGGCAAATGATTTGACTTTAAATCACCTATTAATCTCCTTCAATTTAAGACTACAAAAATTCATGCCAAGAAATACATCATTACTTGTTGTTTAGGTTTTATTCTTTAAAAAGTAAGTCCGATGCAAGGTTTTGCAGGTTTGAAAACATGTAATTTTATTGATGTAATTTGAAGATTTTTTCATATACATTTTTCATTTAATGTTGATCGCATGTAGTAATTGGCATATGTGTAAATAACTGATGAAAGTTATTGTTCGCTAATCGTTTTCTCTAAGCCGATATCTTCCGCAACAATTTATTGTCATCATCTGGCTGATAAATAATGCTAAAACTAACTATAAAAAATGGGTTTCAAAAGTTTTTTACATACCAAAATGGATTATTTTGGCAAAGTAATTAAATTAGAGAAAAAAGAAATATTTTTCTTTTATTTAAAACTACACTCATTCAAAATGGTTTTGCATAAGCCTAAAATCGACAAATTTCAATTTTGAATATTTATGATGAGGAATTTCAGGTAATATTAGTGTGTATATATAAACATATATTTAAAATTCAAACTGATCATTGCAGTGAGTATGTATTTTCACTGAGGAATATGAAAGTTTGACTCTGTTAACAACAACCAACATGAGACATAGATGTTTTCACTTTGTTTGTCATCAAACGTATGACAGGAGGTAACTCTGGACAACCACAATCCATTGTTAATCTGCCACTCCCCATCAATTTCATCTCCTGCTTCGCTATCAATATCTGTCGATCATGTCTCCGCATGAATATACCTTAATATACTCCCTCACTCAAAGTCTTGAAATGGATTATTGTTAATATATATCCAGATAAATAAAGTTAGTATGTATAATATTTTATACTAAGAATTATTGTTTAATTAACTCATTATACCTACCACTTTTTCGCCAGCTGTACCAGGCAGAGACCGGATGATATAGTCCCGCTCCTCTGCAGAGATAAACCAATGTGACTCTGGACTGTTTCCTCCCAATATCATCCACAATGTTACCTAGCAATAACCAACATCAACTTAATTATGTTTCACACCCTTTCATAACAAAAATAGCAGACTATTATTGGGCCGTATTAAGGACAATCCATTCATTATGTAGTCATGCTGGCACAAATCAAGGGATACCAAAAAACTAGGGATAATGAAATGCCAAACCAACTGGCAAAAAAGGGTTTGGCGCAATTTATCATGGATTGGGTAAGAATGTCTAAAGGGCACACCCTGACTTCTCCCCAGTCTTATTAAAAAATGAATGAAGATAAATTGATCTTTATGAAATAAAAAAGATCACATTTTAAAATCTTGAAAAGAGGAATATTCTTTTTGTGGGACTAATCCCATTAAGGAAACTCCTAATAATACTCAGCCAAACTCGCCGTTCATGTTCTATGAAGCAAAATCATACACTTGTGGTGCGGCTCATAAAAGTTCTTTGGAGGATTCTGAGCTTCGCCATGAGCTTAAAACATGTGGGATGAACCACAGGGGCTATCAAATATTATCTTAAGGTTTAAAAAAGCAAAAGAACAGGTTTTTGTCCTGGTGGATTTTAAAGACAATTGACACATGTTGAATATGCTTAATTTGCTCAACCCAATGTCAACCTTTCAACTGCTAAGTATCAGTTTTATAATTGTCCTGGAAATTATCTTGATTTAGATTTTTTTTAACAGTTTTCTACAGCCATTGCAATAATTGTGGAAGTCACTCAAATAACTCGTGTCTTTGTTGTAAAATTGGAAAAGTCGAGTCATACAAATATCTTGGTATTATTTTCGATTCTAAAATGAATTGGTCTGTACATGTTGAATATCTGAATAATAAATTACGTAAATATATTTATGCATTTAGACAACTTAATGACGTTCTCGAAGTACAAGAAATTAAGATTGCCTACTATGCGTATGTTCAATCATTGCTGTCTTTCGGAATGCGTTTGGTGGCGCATACAAAACCATTTTGCAACCTCTTTTTGTCGTACAGAAAACTATTCTTAAAGTTGCTTTGAAAAAACATCGTAGATATTCAACTAACGATTTATTTTTGGAATCAGGAATTTTGACGGTCCGGCAGTTATTTGTAAAATTTATTTTAGTACACATATACAAAAACTTTAATAATATTTTTGAAAAAACAACCCATTCGCACAATACACACTTCTCGCAAAATGTAGGTATAAACGTCCCACAAACATTAAAATCATTTTCACAAACAAATTATTTTCACTTAACCCAAATCATTTACCGCAATTTGTGTGACAGATACAAATTAACCAACTTTCTATATTCACCATCGCTTTCCCTATTTAAGAAGCACGTTACGGAGTGGCTTGTGGGCCTGAGTTCAGAGGATACCGAGGCTGTTATCACGCTGGGCTGACCTGACCGTTGACCCTATACCTCACTTTATAACAACAGATACACCACCTTATACGACTGACTAGTACACAAACACACATACAGCACTCTCTCCTCCTCACCCTTTTAGCCATTCACCTGGTAATAATAAATTAACTTGGTTTTTTTTTAACATTTTTTAAATCAGTTCTATGGCAAATTAATTTGTTCCTCATTTTATTAATATTATTTTACGATATTCTATATCTCCCATTTTATTAGGTAATTTCAGCTTTTGTTGCAACCCGAGTCTACGCACAGGCCCTGCCTATGTAGACTTTTTCCTTGTTTACTAAAGGTATTTTTTTTTTATTTTACTTTATTCTTTAGTCTTACAAGTACATACTTTTTTTTTCTTTTTATGTATTAACTACCATTATACTTAAGGTATGTAAAAAATTGTATCATTACATGTATTAATTGATTATTGGGAAATAAACAATAATTCATTCATTCATTCATTCAATTACCCAGAGAAGCCCCAGACCTCCAGAGATGTAGAAGATACTTGGCCAACCCCATGATGTGGAGGCAAGTTCTCCGGAACTTGCTAGCACTAACATGGAGCCAAAGTTGAGCCCTGTAAAGTCATTAAAATGGTTAAAATTCACTGGTTTAACCCTGTAAAGAGTACCGTATTTTGCGCCAAAATAGGATTGACGTTTTAAAACGTCTTTTAATGGTTCCGCAAAAAGGAGTAGCGACGTTTAAAACGTGATTTGACGAAATTTGTTCAAATACATATATATATATATATACATATAACCTGACATAGATTGATTCTTCTGACCCTTACTCCTTAACAGCTCTCAAATAATGACGTTTTAAAACATTGTTACTCCTTAAAGGGTTAAATTTATTCCTCCTCATACAACCAAGCATACAAATGCTTGGTTGATCAAGCTTTGTATTCTTTGGTTCTCATTTATTTAGATAGAGTCAAACAAATCAATCACAAGACAAATAATTTGTCAGAATTATTCTGTTCTCAATGCTACTCGTATCATTATAGTGTGCACCACAAGCACATTATGAAAGTGACTTTCCATTGATTTAGCTATAACGTTAGATTACATACCAGGCTATTTTTTTAAGTTTATGCTTAAAAAAATATGAAAAATATAAATATTATAAATATATATATTCTTTATATTTAAATATATTCTATAAATAAACTAGACAATTTATAGGACAATTTGAACCCAGAGTACGAAGTATGTTGCAGATATGAAGGTTTTCTGCAACAAGAATTTAAATATTTGAAATTTATAATATTTTTAATTTTGCTAATTATCTTATATAATACATGTCTTATTCTATCCAATCAAAGCTCGGTCACCAGGTACTATCAAACTTCAGTTCAAGCCAACAACAAATAAAAAAGTACAGCCATAAAATCACTGAAACCAAAAACCTTACCTGGCTTGATAGAATGTCTGCTAAACTTATCAGGAAGAGCAAATAACTCACAGGTCCGCTTGCAGTCCTAATTAATAAGTCACTAGAACAATGTGTCTTCCCAAATCTTTAAAAATCTCTAAAATATACCCCAAACACAAAAAAGTACTACACAAGGAAATTGACAGCTAGAGGCCCATGTCACTAATCACAATTTCTAAAATACTTGAAAAATTTATTCTCAAAAGACTATCAACTCACTAACTGCTGACAATCCAAAAACGCGGTTTTATTAAAGGAAGGTCAATCATCACAGCCATAATACAACTAACTGAAAATATAATAGACAAACTATAGAGGAAGGCTCTGTTGTTAACAATCTATTTTTGGACATTGGAGATATTGAAGAAAAATGGTTTATGAGCTATCTAATAGATAGACAACAGCTAGTTGAACTCAACAAAACCATAATTAAACAGAACACAAAATACGCTCTGAGAAAACAGAGCATAGGAAGAGAAGTGCCTCAATGGTGTTTACTCGGAACAATTCTCTTCCTACTCCTCACACATGACTTACTTGATTAGTTAGAAAACACCTGCCACACAACAATGTATGCAGATGACTCAGTCACAACCTTCTCTGACAGAAATACAGATACACTGAAAGTTAACACAATATCACACATCAATCAAACTAAAGAATACTCCTCAAAAAATGATCTGGTACTAAATGAAAACAATTAATAAATAAGGAAGAAAATTATTTATTTCTAATCCCCATAAGAATAACTTTGGGCACTCATACAAAAGTCTTATCGCTTGTCGCTTATCACTGACAGTAACTTTGGGCACTCATACAAAAGTCTCATCGCTTGTCGCTTATCACTGACAGTAACTTTGGGCACTCATACAAAAGTCTTATCGCTTGTCGCTTATAACTGACAGTAACTTTGGGCACTCATACAAAAGTCTTATCGCTTGTCGCTTATCACTGACAGTAACTTTAACTTTTTTCTGGAACCATTAGTTTTATAGACTAATATTAATTCAACATATTAAATGGTTTATTTTATGAGCTGGTTTTTATGGTGACAGTCAAACTATTTTATGAATGTAAACTACTGTTTTGGCGGAAAAATTTGTTTTTTTTACGTTCAAAAACTCATAATTTGTAAGCCATTATTTTTACATACATGCATGTAGTTTATCTCTTATTATTATTTGGAACCCTAAGCATAAAACTATGAAATTTTAATAAAAATCTTTAGAGCTATATTGAAATTTTTTTTTATATTTTTATGGGTTTTGATTTAGGTAGGTATTAATTTTTTGACATTTCCAGGCCAATAACTTTCAAACCATATTTTTTAAATGCATGTAGGTTGTGTATAATATTCATTAGGATCTTATATACTATTATCCATGTACTTTTAATCAAAGTCACTAGAGCTGTTTTTGAATAATTAGGATTTTTCAATTTTTTAATGGTTTTTAGCGTTAAATTCTCCTTAACCCTTAATAGGTCCCACGGTGTACAAAACTCCGCAGCAAATGCTATTAATATTGTATAAGATGCAATTTGGCAGCCTTGCCACTCGTCTCTCACCTTATGCTCCCTCCACAACCCCTCTTCACGACTATGTGAGAGAGAACTAGTTAACTGTAATCCGTTGTCAATATGAACAATTTTTGTGAGACGTGTTGTCTTTTGTACGCTATGTGCCTTATTGTGTCAGTATTAGTGCGGGAGGCAACTTGTGGTGATTTAAAACATTTTTCGGTATTAGTTTGAGTGAAATCCGTCTTGTTTTGTGTTTTTGTGTGATTGTAATACTTTATATTATAATACGCCACCATCACAACAGACCTGCCTACTCAGTGAATTTCCAAATCAATAATATAATAAAAATAATACATGACAAGTTTAATCAAAATCTGTCTTTAACATTTATACCAACTTTTATCAATATAAAGGAGTTTGCCTATTCCCTATATGATTAACATGGGAAAAGAGTAAGCAGGTTTTCTGCCATGATAAACGCATAAACCATGATTTTTAAGCATTTGAAGTATAAGATCTCGACCACTTGGAGGTAAATGCCAAGTTTATTCTAATAATATTGATTGACAAGTGAAATTTTAATTTTTCTTTATCCTCCTTAAGATTAACATTGGAGCCCCAAAATACAACATACTGTGTTTAGATTTTTCAATATCTCAGTAACCGTTAGAGATAGAGGAAAACTTTAACCCTAGAAGTGGCAAGCTTTTTACTCTTAACTGTAACATAAAAATAATTACTAATATCTTCTTGAAATATCAAAGTTTAAACAAAATAAGCATAAAACATGCCCCCCCCTTATAACCACTAACCACAAAAGCAAAACAGGTGTCCACTGAAATCTTAATTAAGCCTACAAATGCTGTCAACTTCCACCCAAGCCGGCCACTGTTTATTTAAGGTGGGCCGCCCTCTCCGCTTTACCACACATTTGCAAGCCAAATTGGGATTACTCATGGTCGAGATTCGAACCGTAGCACTTCCAAATGGCTAGAACGTTACGCTCGTTAGCGTAGCGCCGTAGCCGGTTCAACCACTCAGTACATAGGAGTAGAAAGCGCTTACCTGGTTATAGACCTGCCCGGTGGCAGTCTAGTGCACTACGAGAGCAGGTTCGGTTGCTTGCCCCCAGAGGGCAACACGGTCAAGTAGGCACTAGTGTCTAAAAAGTTCACTAAACTGACGACAGATGCCTCCACCTGTCACTTCTAATTGAATGTATAAATGCATTGTGAATTACGACTTTGCCAGTTCTAGGGTTAAGGAACTAAATTCTGCAGTTTTTTAAACTGATTCTAATGGTGAAAGATAAAATTTGAAGTTTTTAAAAATTATATGGGAAAAACGCAAAAATCCCATTTTTGGGGTACAAAACTGGCTGGGTGGTGTAGTGGTTATAATACCCGCCTTCAAAACTGAAGGTCCCCGGATCAAATCCCGCAAGGGTCGAATCTGGACCCAGTCGCCATTTGTCATTGGGCTACTAATTAATGATGCTTCCTAACAACAGGTCGACGTTAGGTAGTAACAAGACCGGGGTTTGGACCGTTCCCCATCAAAACGTTAAAAATGCCACTGGCGTAGAAATACACAAAATAAAAAAAAAACCCCAAACTACCTGTTCTGATTGACCAACTCAATATGTCTGGTTTACGAACTCGTCCAAGCAAATGTAGGAATACATGTCTCTACCAAATTTGGTCTCGATTGGACCATTTTTACGAGAGTTATCGTGTTCACAGACACACACACACACATACACACACACATATATATATATATATATATATATATATATTGCTATATAGGGACCTTGAAAAGACAATTGTTTGCTAATAGCAAAGATGCAAGAAAAAAAGTGAACCAATACAAGAAGATGCAATAAAACGGGAAGGGACGGATTAGTTCGCAGATGAATTTCAGCAGGGTGACCACAATTATTGTATTTTTGGCTAGTTGTAAAGGCATTGTCCATTTTGCCGACTTAACAACAATTTTAGACTAAAAAGTTAAAGTAAACATGTCTCTAGAGGTCAAATTAATGTATGCGGAACTTTGTACGCCATGTGACCTATTACGTAATTTTTCTTGCACGACCTATTAAGGGTTGAAAATAAAAGTTTAGATAAATCATAAGATTTTTTTAATACTGTATTTATGTGTTGTATGTAAACTTTGTACAGTACACTTCTAAAATAATAACCTCCAAATTTGAACACAAATTTTAGAAGTGACTAGGTCTAACACACAATTTTTGAGCAATTGATTTACAAGCAATATTTTTTCCTAAAACTGTGAATGAGAAAAGCTCTTACCTACTAATACAAATGTAGCAAATCTCGCTCTCTCAGTGGGTGGACCCCACCTGGACAGTAACCCGTGAACCATCGGCATCATGAAGGCCTTAACATACATAATCAGAATAAATACCCATGGCATATACACTCTATTATAACACACTTAGCCTCTATGACAATCCATGGTTGAGAGAAGAGACAGAGTAATAAATGTAATCATAATGAATTACCTAAACATATGATTTATATTTATATTTATTTATGACCTTAAGAGGCGGCAAGAGTCAGTCAGTCCAGGCGCTCACACGCTTGACATGGTATGGGTTTAATTATCTTTTATTTGCTCGTAAGGGAAATTTATTAAAAACAAAATACCAAATACATATATAAAACTTTATATATATAATATAAATATATATATATATATATATATATATACCGTACAAACCTTGCTCGTATGATCGTATTGGATATAAAAGAACCTAGCATAACACAAAGCCTAACTGGTTGGCAGTAAGAAAACAAAATAAAAATGTTTGTATTTGGGAAATGGGTTAGATCATGGATAAGTCTAAAGGGGATGGTTTCAGTTCATCTAAACAGCTGTTCTTATTCTTTTATATTAAAAATTGAATACAATAGCTCTGGTAGACTCTTTAAGATAAGTTCTTACATAAAAGTTTTAAAAGTTATCTTTTTCTCATATTTAATATTTTTACATGACACATTTGTTATGATGAATAAAAGAATTTGATTACTGTATTTGACTTTGAAAGCACTATTTTTATTTTTACTCTCTCCCCTTATACATCGTATATGGAAAAAGTATTGTTTTCGTCAAAATTTTCGAATTTTGTTTGAGAATGGATATTTCCGTTTTGGGGTCCCCTGAATCCAAAAAAGTGGGTTTCGACATGATGTCCGTGTGTGTGTGTGTGTGTGTGTGTGTGTGTGTGTGTGTGTGTGTGTGTGTGTGTCTAGATGTGTACAGAGCCACAGCCTACCCCGTTGGTCCAGATGAAATTTGTATATATTCTGGCATATATTCACTGTATCTCTAGATATTTTTTCATTTTTTTTAAATTTTGGATTTTTAAGGGTAATTCACTCCTTAAAAAAACATGAAAATTAAAAAGTTCTCAAAAATGGCTCAAACGATTTTGATTAAAATTTGATAGTTTATAGTGCACAGAGTACTAAACAATATGACACCACCTGCCCCCACTGTAAACATTATGTCCTGTCTGGACATAATGGTCTGGGGTCCTGTCTGTAAACATTATGGTTCAAAAGTTATGGGCTTTTAAATGACGTAAAATACATTTTTTTATATTTTCAGTAAAAACAATTAAGGTAAAGTTTAATTTGACTATCACCATTGAAACTGGCTTTAAAAACTAAATAAATTAGTATTTTTAATTATTTGTCTAAGACTAATGGTTCCAGAGAAAAGTTAATTTTACTGTACATTATGAACACAGTACATTGTTTGAGAGAACACAATGTTATTCTTATGGAGGATACTAAAATCAGTTTCTTCCTTGTTTTCCAACACCACCTAACAAAATCACTCATAAAAGCTTGGTATTACCGAGGGTGGGGTTCCCCCCATAAAATTCTAACAATTAGTTTCACTTTGTTTCTCTTGTTGTTATTTTCAGAAATTTTATGTTTATTTTTGAAACAATTAATAACTTTTAAATGATTTATAGATTATCTTTAAAGAATATGATAGTTTTATCTATTGTCGTTTTTAAATTTACTTGGGGGATAAAGTACGTGTCAGAAAACTGATACTGTTTATTTATGTTTGCATGATGCAACATTGACGTGGTTTTTGTTTTGTAAGAAATAACACATACTAAATAAGTATAAATTTTAAAGGATTCTAACAATCCCTTTAGGCAGCAATATGAATGACATATATAAACTATGTCATTCATATCTTACATGTAACACTTACTGTGGCACTTATTAATATTAAAAAATCTATATCAGGGACCATGGGTGGAGCTAAACAGGGACATGGGGGAGGCAATTCCCCCCCAGACCTCATGAAAGTTTTTGGATTTTATTACCAATCTTAACAGTTCTATTATTTTATTATTTTTTCTATTTTATTTTTCTTTATTTTTATGCATTTTTGCTGTGGTATTATATTAGTTTAAGTCTTTTTCTCAATTTTGCAGGCTATATTGTGACAAAAACTAGGACATCACAACGTGGTAGGTTACCCAACGTGTAACCTCTAACTCCGCCCATGTCAGGGACATATCTATTCAGCTCATTTAATATGTATCATGAAAAACATACTAACAGGCTTTCACAAATGTTTTCTTCCAAGAATTAAGAAGCTTATTGCCAATATTAGTGTACATCAGGCTGTCAATCCTACAAATGTGCATTTATGGCTAGGTTGCAAATGTACAGTGAAAATATACAGATAAGTGTACTATTTTATATCAAAACAAGTTGTTGGATGAGTTTCTTACATACCAAGGTTTCTTAAGACCATAAGATTACATCTTGACTGAGGTATTCCTCGACACCGTAAAATACTTGTTTCTTAAGCCAGTTGGAAACATTTACTATGTTGTCGGCAAGTTTACTTCAGATAAGGGTAAATTGTTAAAAAAAATATACTGTTGATATTTATGGCTCTTAAAAGAATCTTAATATTCATTCCAGGTTGTTAAAAAGATCAGCATTTAATAGGGAGTTACTATCTGACCACATTATTACCTGAGACAGACCTTGACAGATTCTGATGATAATGATGATAGCAGCACTGTGATCAGGTGCAACGGTCATGAGAGGTGGAGTGATTATGCTCAGTAGGCTGGCTATTGCAAAGCTCCCCCCTAGCAGAAGTTTGTTGTTTACCTGTCACATAGATTACTGCTATACCCAAGACTAAAACAAATTGTATTTTTTGGTCTCCTGTATTGTTTCAATCAAATTGGTTTAAGTGGTTTTGCATATATACTGTACATATGTGTGCACAGTTCACGCCAATGAAAATTTCATGCTCTCTGCATATCGCAGGTGTTGCATGTGTTCTTACTCTTTCAATTCTTTTTCAACAGAAAGTCTGAGTCCAGAATTCCGCCAAAGGGCAGCTGAGAAGGTTTATCAACTAAACGTTCTCATCAAGTTCATTCCTAAATTTCATAGGTTTGCTTCCTCACGGTTCATTTCTTCGTAAACACAATATATATATATTAAATTGTGAAGTATTTCCTCCTCTCTGACATCCATATCAGCATATAAAAGTCACTAAAGCATTTTAATATTACTGGATAAAACAACAAAATCACGCTAACGTCATGAGCCCCGCATGGTTGAATACACAGGTATACATACACCATGAATACTCATCCACTGTTGGTGGTCAATGTGCGCTGTCAGCCAAAGACGAACAAAAAATGTGGGATAACATTGTTATTGCCTGTAGTGTACCATATGTTTAATTGTAATAATATGATTGCTTACCTTTTTGTTTTTGTCTTAACAACGCTTAACCTCAAATACATCACACATTACTTGCTTTGCATATTATTATTTATATTTGTACAATTTGTTATTAAGTCAAAGTATTAGTATGCTACAATGGCACAGTCTAAAAATGATCGTTTCAAGTGCAGCACATTCAACGGGACGACCCGGTATTGTGTGATGGTCAAGCGATGGTCTTGGTCACAACTCCCCGATCCGTCTCATACAACAGTTGCAGATCTCTTAGATAATCTCTCATCATTGCCAGAAGGTACCCATAAAAGGTACCATAAAAGTCCTCTCAAGTGCAACTAAGATGTCACACCACCGAGCTGAGTTGAATGCATTTTTCACATCAAGCGTTACCAGCAGCACAATTGGGCATGCCAAATGACTCGCTTGATTTGCTCACATCACAGAATCAACCACTTCTGAAATGGTGCTGAGTGTTAAGTGTCCCTTTCGGAACCCATGTTGGCGATCCAAAAGATCCCCCGCCGCTCGAACAGCCTCGCCAATTCTTGGTTTCAACAGCGTCTCCATCAGTTTTCCCACCGTGTCCAGCATGCACAGTGGATGATACAGCGATGGAGCGTCAGTTTGGCCTCTATTTTTGTTCAAAAGAACAAGCTTGGCCTGTTTCCAACGAGATGCAAAAACTCCCGCCTTCCAGCAGATGTTGTACATATTCAGAATTAACTGAAGGCAGTATCTCACCGCCAACTTCAGCACCTCCAAGGGGACTACATCTGGGCCAGGGGCCTTGTTGTTCTTTATCAAGCTGACTGCTTCCTTCAATTCCTGATGCGTGAACAATGGGATTTCATCAACATCAACCTGTAAAGGTATGTTTTCTATAACAGGATGATCCGGGAAGAGTCCATCCACTATTGTTCGTAATTTCTCAGCCTCCACAGGCACATACCCCTTTCCCTGTGCGAGTTTTCTCATGACTAGTTTGTATCCCTGTCCCCAGGGATCTCTGTTCTTGTCCTCGCACAGGGAGTTCCAACAATGGGTCTTACTTTGCCTGATCACTTTGACCAGTTCTCTTTTTGCTGTCTTGTACTGCTCTGATCGTTCTCCCACTTCAGGTCTGCCCAATGAGCGCTGAGCCCATCTCCTGAGTCCCAGGCAGTTGTGCCGCAGCTGTGCAATGCTTTTGGTCCACCAGTACACTGGTTGCTTTCCTTTGCATGCCTTTTTGCGGGGCATTGATGCATCGCACGCCTGGCGCATGAACATGATGTCCTTTCCACGAGCGCTTCAGCATCTGCTCTACCTGGCTAATGCTCGAGAATCTGGGGGAAACCCCTTGCACCAGTCAACAGAACCTCTGCAAATCTCTGCTCGTCAATCCTTACTAGGTTCCAACCAAGTCTGTGGCTGGAGACAAGCGGCTGTCTTCTTTCAGTCAGCTCAAAGGTGATGTACTCATGGTCACTACCTGAGTAATCACCCATCACCTTCCAGCTAACTATTCGGGGAGCCAGACCATCCAAGGCAAGAGTTACATCGGGAATTTACTCTCTATACCCAGGCCTCCGGCAGGTGGTGTCAGCATTCATTCAGTGTCAGCATACCCAGACTTGATGCCATTTACAACAGTAGTCTCCCTCGACTGTCTGTGTGCGGTCAGGGAACCATAGTGGACCTTTGGGCCTGTAAGGCTAACTCACGAAGAAAAGAGATATCTCTTTCTCCCGAACGATTCGGTCCACCAGGGAGTTTGCCGCAATACTCCCGTTTAGGTTTCCCTGTATGATTTTCAGTTCCCTCGCTCACTCTTCTTTCATGAGACCAAAAGGTCTCTGAAAGCCCGGCAAGCACTAGAACCTTCGACGTGGTCCGACAGCCTTCCGTCCGTTGCCCTCTTGCAGGGTTCACAGGAGGGTGCCTTATCACAAGAGGGGGACTTATGACCGACACCTCCAACAGTTTTCGCTCCGGTCAGGCCCTTTGCACCCTGTTGACTGTGGCCATGTTCCAGACAGCGGAAGCAGCGTGGAATCTCTACCCGGGGTCTGACCCAGCAGATCAACCAACCAACCTTGATCCTGGCCATATGCAGAAGTGGGGGCATCATGGTCGACTACTGCAAGCCGCTGCTCCCAAGTATTGGGCCTTGTCAGAAAGACCTTGTAGTCTCCCAGCCCCTCTCCAAATTCTTGCTTGAGAGTGTCAACCACCTCGTCCTGCGTAGTGCATGAATCAAGATCCATGATCTCCACGCGAAGATGGGGAGTGACGCTTCTCACCCTGTCCACCTCAACTAGTGCGGTTTTCACCGCCAGAGCAAAGTCTCCTTGACCACGTGCAGATCCTAGCTCAATGAGCACACCTCCGTCATTAGTCTTACGCAGTCATCGGACCTCCACACCTGAGGTCTCAGGTTGGATGTCCCACCGCAGCTTACTCACAACCTCAGCGTAGGACCTTCCATGGCCTGGTTTGATTATGAGGGCGTGCCTCATGCTCCTACCAGAGCCGGTTTTTTTGTCCCTTAGAAGACTCATACTTCCTGACCCCTTCACTCTTAGGGACACCCCTAGCAGGCGTGGCAGTTACCTTTTGGGCAGAAGCCTGCTTCTTCTTTTCCCTTCTTCTTGCTGACTTGGACCTTACCTCAGTAAAGACCTCGTCAGCCGTTCCAGAGGGAACAGGTTCCCTAGCCAAGGTCTGGACTTGGAGGCTCCAGCCTGCTCTTCCTGGTGTTTCTGGAGCCCCCTCATCCTTCTACTTTTCCCCTTCTTAGGGGGTGGGGAGGTCATTGTAGCCTTCTTCACTCCCTTTGCTCCCTCCTCAAAGTTCGGAGACGATGTCCGTTGCTGTTTCTTCAACAGCCCCTTTTTTGGAGGCGACCTTAAGGCCTTGCACAACCAAGGTTTGGGCCACTCCTTCAGTCAACCCATTCACATGCTGACTCTGCTTGACAGATTGCCGCTTGAATTGCCCTTGTGTTCATCATTTCCTTGAGGAGACACATTGCAAGGTATACTTTGACACACTCCCAAGCACACAACTCTCATCCATCACCAAACATCAAAACCTTTTTTTTCTTTACCTTTTTTATTTTTTTTTAACTTTGAATTTTTGTTTACCTTGCAATTCCGGGAAAACCCTGAGGTGTAAGCCTATCCATCAACAATCTATGGTTGATCATACAAAATCACCCACGTCCCTTTGAATTGGCTTGTAAAATACCACATCACCTTAAGGGTGTTGAGGTTTGGGCTGTTGCGACTCTGCAGAAGCAGAGCCGGTCATTTAAATATATTACTCTACATTTAAATGGAATGATTGAGTAAAATAATAGTTAATAATATGAATATTTTTGTTACAGATTCTGGTCAAGGAATCAGGAAGGTCAGGGAAATACCTTTTCAAATAGAAGTTTTTATTTACTATTGTAACCAACTAAAGCTTTTCCAATTCTAATTGGATTTGAAGAACGTTAGCAAAAGAATTAAAATGTGACAGATTGTATCACTAAGGATTGTTTTCATACAGAATTTTTTGTTGTATACACTATACAACAAAAAATTCTGAAAATATATCTTAGTAAAATTTTTTTCTGACACAAAATTTGATGTACTTAATTAACAAAACTATATGTGATATTATTTTGTGTTACCTTGTGCCCAATAACAGCGGCTGGTAAGTTCATAGCCAGGTATCCCCAGAAAAAAGAACTCAATACCACACTCTTCGTAAAAGGACTCCAGTCATATTTTGTACCATTGCCCTATGAAAAAGTCTGATAAATATTTTTCTTTAGTTATGTTTCCAGATCATTGAAGGTTTTTGGTCAAAAAGAAAATTTGTAATGGTTGTTATTATGGGTTATATATAATAATTGGTTGGTCAACCCTTATACACTCTCAATCATAGTGTACATAGTACACAGCTTTTCTAAGGTAAGTTTTGATATAATACATACATATATATATATATATATATATATATATATATATATATATATATATATATATATATATATATATATATATATAGGGTGTTCATTAAAGTTGGGGACAAACTTCGAAGGGTGATAGTACTCATCAAAATAAACAAAAAATTCTCTGTAAACATATGTCGAAAAATCCTTCGTTTAGCCGCTAGCCGCCATTTTGTATTTTAAACAAAAAACGTTATATATAAATAATTATTTAAGATACAGAAACCAAACTTCGCACACATATTTAATGGCTAAAGAAAAATATATTCTCAAATTATCGTTAAGTTTGCTTATATATTTTCAAAATTACGGCGGTTAAAAATATTTTAATTTAAATAACAAAAAACCATTAACTTTAAGAACCGCTGCCATTTTGAAAAAATAAAAGCAAACATAATGTAACTTTGAGAATATTTTTCTCTTTGGTTAATAAATATGTGTGCAAAGTTTGGTTTCTGTATCTTAAGTAGTTCTTTATATATAAAGGTTTTTGTATAAAATACAAAATGGCGGCTAGCGGCTAAACGAAGGATTTTTCGACATATGTTTATAGGAATTTTTTTGTTTATTTTGATGAGTACTATCACCCCTCGAAGTTTGTCCCCAACTTTAATGAACACCCTGTATATATATATTTGTTACTAACTTTAAAAACATTTAAAAACGCAGTACCAATTTTTAAATTTAAAATTAAATTTAAATTAAAAACACACAATATACATACGTATTATAGATACATTTATTTATTTAGAAATATAGTTTATATATCTATATGTGTGTATATATATAAATTATATATCCTCGCTATTTACTATGATACACTCAAGAGATATGATAAAAAATATCTTAAACACAAAAGAGATACATAAATCATACCAGACTTACAGTGTTAAGATACACCAATAAAACTATACTCTTTAAGATGAATAAAAATAATATAAATAACATCTATATGAATAAAATTAGAGTTTCGTCTTTATATTGCTCAGAGTTATTAATTTTTAATCATTTTCACGTTTTGTGTGTTAGAGAAGCCGAAATAAGTCTTATCTCAATATATGTCTGTCTGACTGTCTGTTACGTTCCAGGAGGCATTTCATGATGTCGTCTCTGAATGGAAGAACTGATAACAATGAAACTTATTTCATGCATTCTCTACATTCCAGAGAAGGTTTTTCAATGCTTGAAATTGTCCGCCTCCCCTTGAAAAGTAAATAACCAGCATTTGAAAACCCACTTTTACGAGTTATTAGTCACATTTTGCTTTCAGTTGAATCACGTACTGGTAATAATCAGCTGTATTAGTAGTTTAATGATTTAATAGAATGAAAAACAAACAGCTGTCAAATTAAAATCAATATTAGTTAATTTATATTGGTCTTTGATTTTAAACTCATTTTGAAATCATACTAAATTAAAAAGTTATTTTAATGAATAACTATTTTTAATAATGGCATAAACATGCTCAAATCTATTTAATTGTAAAGTAATGCTAAATAATAAACCAGGGTTTATTTATTTTCTTTGTACTGATTTGTTTAGGATTTCACATTTTGGAATGATAATCTTTCTTCTTTAAACTTAATCCTACAACCCGTACAAAGGATGGGATTTCTGCTAGTGATAAATACAACTACAAACTATACAGTTTCGGTAAAAAACATTATTTTCATAGAAAATGTTTAGTGTAGGTTTTAATGACTAACTAAAAACAGAAGAGCTAGGTATACCCTGTTTTTCCTACACATTTTGTATCTGAAGCAAGCGGACTAGAGGAAGAAATTGTAACAATTACCGTACATAATTATTACATAACTTCTAAATGTCAAAATCATAAATAAAGAATAATCGTCCTATAATATGGCATATTAAATAAGTAGGATTTACCTATATGAGAACTTGACCACATTGTGGTTACAAAATATGAAAAGCATAGATTGAAAATTCACCTCATCTACATGTGTGGTGTTTCTTGTGATTGCAACTATAGCCAATGAGATGTTCACTCGAATGGTGTATGCAACCATCATACAGAGAAACAGCAGCAACACCTGCAGGTGCCTTACTCCTAAACATGTTGGAGGAGGCTCACCTGAAACCAATGTGATAAGTTTACTGTAGGCCTACTTGTCTGGTGTACACAACTGTTTGCAGACTTTGTTATTTGAGATTTCTCTGATGTCTGTCTTCTGGCATTACAGATGAGTTTCGTAATGCCATAGATAATAGATCTTTAATAGTTAAAGATCATTAAATTAGATTAGATCTATAAGATTCTCACTTAGATGATATACTTAACCAGCATATAAAGGAAGAATAGAAACACTTGCAGATGTCTCTCTCCTGGAATTACAGATGACTCATTTGAAGCTATTGGTCAATCTATTAGATTCTCAGCCAGATAATTCAACTACCAGATAGAGAAACGGCAAAACATATAAAGATACAAGTATAAAATGTAGAATAACTAGTAAGTCAATCTTAAGTGGTTTACTTTCATATTGCTTTTAATTTCTCTCATCCACAATGTAGCAGAAGGAGAATAATTTTTTACAAATTATTCAAAATTATGTTTTCAATGGATATATCCGTTTTGGGACACCGTGGCTCCCAAAAAGTGATGTACCTGTCTCTTCGTATGGATATGTAAAGAATTAACAGACTATACTAGTGGTCTGCAAAAATTAAATTTGTCAATAGGTAGAAAAGTAGCCAATAAAAGTAGTCATTTGTCACAAAGGTAGTCATTTTCATCCAGAAATTCTTAATATTGCACGTTTGTTTATCCTTCGTACAAAGTGGAAATATTTAATTTAAAAGAAGTGGCCCCCAATAATCTATATAAATAAAATTAGAGTTTTGTCTGTACATTGCTCAGAATTATTCATGTTTTAGTTATTTTTACTTTTCGTGTGTTAGAGAAGCCGAAACCGGTCTTATCTCAATTTTTGTCCGTTTGTCTGTTTGTCTGTGACACTCCAGGAGGCATTTTACGCCGTCTTCTCCGAAAAAATGGGAGAACTGACTACAATGAAACTTATTTCATGTATTCTCTACATTCCAGAGAAGGTTTGTAAGTACTTGAAATCGCCCGCCACCCCTTGAAAAGTAAATAACGAGCATTTAAAACCCCACTTTTTACACGATATTGGTCGCATTTTGCTTCAGTTTTCAATGAATAACCTATTGGTAATAATCAGCTGTCTTTGTAGTTTAAAGATTTAATTGAAAGAAAAACAAACAGCGGCCAAATCAATATTAGTTAGTTTATATTGGTAATTGATTTTAAACCCATTTCGAAATCATACTATATTAAAAAGTTATTTTAACGTATAACTAATTATAATAATGGTATACATATTCTAATCTTTTTAATTGTAAAGTAATGCTAAATAATAAAGCTTGGTATTGATTTATTTTCTTTGTATTGATTTGTTTAGGATTTCAGGTTTACATTTTGGTATGATGATCTTTCTTCTTTAAACTGAATCCTACAACCTGTACAAAGGACGGGCTTACAGCTAGTTTTGATTAAATATCATGCTCGACAGTACTTTGGGTATGACCAACAATAATATATATATATATATATATGATTTTTATAACAAAATCAGTTGATCACAGGCTAATAATAACGGTATGGATAATTAAACAGTAAATGATCGGCTTTGGCTAAAAGACGTTAAACGGCATCGCTCAATTGACTAACGTCGTAGCCGAGTTGTAGCGTGTCGGCCTCAAGAACTATAAGCCGCGAGTTCCATCCCCACCAGGGGCGATACTTTTTGTTCAGTGCTATATTAATTATGGTGTATTAAATCGGGTTTATTTAAACCACATAAATGTTTTAATTGAGAAATACATGTGTTTTAATTTTTCTAATTAATTTTTATAATACATGTCTTTTTCTATACGAGCAAAGCTCGGTCACCAGGTACTATCAATAATATGACCACACAAATGCCAGGAAAATTTTCATTTAAAATATGAGATTACTATAAAACATTTCTTTTTGGTTTACCTGCAAACACTCCATTCTTATAATAATAAGAATGGATTGGATGAGTCTTTAAGATTTTTGTACAAAAATATCTTGAGTTCCACTGGACCGATTTTATTAATTAATGAGTCATTAGAAAGCTTTCATCCTGTAGATTTTCCAAAATTTGAAAGTTCTTGAATGGAAATCAGAAGTGAAATTTCTAGGAATAATACTAGATAAGAAACTTATGTAGGATAGACACATAGAGGAGGTGATCAACAGGGTTTGTAATAACCTGATGATATGCAGAAGATATTTGGGGAAGATGTGGGGCTGTAACCCATATATACTAAGAAGTATGTACACCCTGTTGGTGAGACCAATCATCACATATGGGTGTGTAGTTTGGGCGGGTAGAACCAAGGTCAAAGTAACATGGGAAGCCTTGGAGAAAGTACAGAGGCTAGCATGCATCATCATCACAAGAGCCATGAGATCCTCTCCAACTGCTGCCCTGGAGGTGATCCTGACTCTGACACCCCTACACATTGTGGTAGAGAGAACAGCAAGGGAGACTTTGCTTAGAATGAAGAAGGCTGGCTTTGACACTTCCTCCACAATCTGCGGTGAGTTATTTCCGCCAGGTCTAAGGGATCTGATGAAACTACCAAGGGATTCCATAATAAGAAAGTACAACTTTGAAAAGAATTCCCATGTGGAGCTAGGAAATAAACTTAGCTGGGATGTGAAAACCCTAAATTCCCTCGGGAATCAGGTCATTAGGTGGTACTCTGATGGCTCCAAGACCGAGAAGGGGACTGGTGTAGGGGTATTTGGTCCAAGAATCAAATACCATGAATCACTGGGGCATTCCCCCAGCATATTTTAGGCTGAGGTCAAGACCATAGAAAGGAGTGTACACTTCAACCTAAGTAGAGGATACATGAAAAAGGAGATTGTTATCCTGTCTGATAGCCAGGCTGCCATTGGAGCCTTGAGCTCAGTCGCCTTCAGATCTAAGATGGTCTGGAACTGTCAGAAAAGTCTGGACCAGTTGGGGAAGCACAACAAGTTGTCACCACTTTGGGTACCTGGGCACCAATAAGGTGGTGTTCAGGGGAATGAAGTAGCAGACAAACTGGCAAGGACAGTGGCAGCCACCCCCTTTGTAGGGCCGGAGCCAGGTTGTGCACTGGAGGACTTCTTTCTTAAAAAGAAGCTCAAGGAGGAAGAAAATGAAGCCAGAGGGACTGATTCTTCAGGGATGCCGACAGGCCAAGGAGGAAGGGCAAGGCTTGGAAGGCATAATATAAGAAGGTCTTAAGGCTTAAGAAAAAAAATTTAAGGATGCTGACGGGTTTTCTAACCGGGCACTGTAGGCTCAGGGGTCATTTGAGTAAGATGAGCATTGTTCAAGAGGGTGATTGTCGCTTCTGTCAATCAGGGGAGGAAACACCTAGACTCCTTCTGGCCAAGTGTGAGGCAATAGGTCAGAAGAAAGCCAGAAGCTTGGGAACACACCAGGTGGCAGTGAGAGATTTCCCAAAGCTAGAACCCCACATGATACTAAACTTCATTAAGGCGTTAGGACTAGAGGGGGTTCTCTAGGTAAGAACTGGAGACTTGTCTGGGGGGGCACAATAGATGTCATAGGTCGCAGTACAATTTTTCTTCCAGGTTTTATCCGTATCAGTATCAGTACTATGAATTTGTTTGGGTTGAAAATATACTGAGTTAGAGAGATATTTTTGTTAAACTTTGTTCAACTAAATCTAGAGTTTACTGGGCTGATTTTAATAATTAATTAATGTGTTGTTAAAAAGCTTCATCCAGTTTTGCAGAAAAATGTTAAAGTTTGATGAATTTAGCAAATTTCCCACATGGAAGAAGCTATTACCATAGGTTTCATGGCAAGACTTAAGCCCGGGACCATGTTATTTTATTGTTTTGAGGTGCCCAGAGGCCAAGAACAAAAGTCGTTATAATTTATATGTATATTTTATATATATATATATACATATATATATATATATATATATATATATACATATACATGTACACAATATACATATACATATATACAAACAATATATACACACACATATATATATATATATATATGTATATATTGTAATACAAGTAAAAACCATAGTACCCTTTCATAATTATAATTTATTAAAACACAACATGTTTCCGGTTATAATCCCATGTGAATTGTTACATTTTCATTTTTCAATTGTCCATTGTTACATTGTTTCTGGACTTGGTAATTAAGGGTTCTGAATAATATTTAGTAAATTGTATATATTAGAAATTGAAGTTAGCAATAGTACCAGTCGATAATTATATACATTCGAGTCTTCTCTGTTATTCTTGAAAATTTGAACAATTTTAGCAACCTTCAAAGTTCACAACACCAGTAATAAACGAACAATTAATTAAATCGACTTGTGGTTTTAAGAGTCATGATCTCATATTTTATTAACTAAAAAAACTATCATTCCCTCTAGATAGTTTATTTTTGAAACTTAAAATAATTTTGTTTATTTAAGTTTCAGTAACAGGAACTAAAAAAGCCTGCACCAAGTGCAGGCTTTGGTTATGAAACAAATTGAACAATGAAACAAATGAAACAATTTGGTATGAATCCAAATTCCTTATTAATTTGGATTTGAGAGAACTGTTGTACAAATGTATTGCTGTAGTTTTAGTTAGGGGGTTTTTGTACTATTCTTCTATTACATTATTGTAGTGATTATTAAAAATATGTTTGAGGGATCATTAATAACAATATCATTCATTTTAACCTCATGATAGAGTTTGTTGGTTTATTTTGAGGTTTACTTTTCCTGACTCTTTATTTATTATTTCCTACAGATATTTTCAGAGCAAAAACGAAAACAACCTTTCATGTTTGTCGTATTTTTTTTAGATCACACTAACTTACATTTAGTCTTTTTTCTGTTTACAGCAAAGCAACAAGTCATTATTGCCCGTATGTTTAGCCTCCTTCATCAGAGCCACAATCTTCTTATCTTCTTATTAACTCTGAATTGAATTGAGAAAACCCAATCGTGTTTAAACTTTTTCTATTATATTTTTTTCGAAAAAACTATATCAAAATAGTATTGAAAAAAATTTTCAAAAGTAGTAAACTAATCTTTTACACAAAAAACCAATGTTTGCGCGACAGCAAATTTTGAAGAATGAAGTATGAAAAATTAAAAAATGAAGTGGGTACCGTAACTACTAAACCACTCAGGCAGTTTTTTAAAGTACATAATAATTTTTTAATATAAAAAATATATCTGTTTATTTATAGCATCAGATTGTGGTTTGATATTATTTTTGCTGACATGTAGAGTAGAAGACATATTAGTTATATTATTTGGGATTTTGACATGGGCCCAGGACTATTTTTTGTTCATACAATTTTCCACTAATCTTGAATGTAATGTTGTAATGTTTAGTGTTCTTTGTATAATCATTGCTTGAGATGATACAGTTTAAGCTAAAAAAGTAAGAAAAATACCTCCGTCACAGCGGACCTGCATACTCAGAAAATTTCCAAATCAATAATGTAATAATAATATTATATGTCAAGTTTTATCAATATCTGTCGATAAATATATGAGTTAGTTATTTGCTTATTCTTCATAAGATTAACATGGGAAAGAGAATGTAGGTTTGCCGCTGTGAGAACACTGAAAGTAGGCATTTATAGCATAAACAAATTTTTATTTTGACAATTTGTACAAATTTTGATCAACATCTGTCTATAAAGGGGTTTTACTATTTTCAATATGATTAACATGGGAAAAAAGTATGCAGGTTAGCTGCTGTGAGGAACACTGAAAGTAGGAAATTCTAGCATAAACAATTTTTATTTTGACCAGTTATTCTAAGTTTCATCAACATCTGTCCATAAATAAAGAGGTTTACCTATTTCCTATATGATTAACATAGGCAAAGAGTATGTGTTAGCTGCCATGGCAAATACATAAACTATGATGTTTAAGCATAAATGGATGGATCTCATCAACCACATGAAGTTAAATATCAAGTTTTATCCAAAATTATTGATTGATAAGTGAAATGTTAATTTTTCCTTATCCTCCATAAGATTAACATTGGAGCTCCAAAATGCAACGTATTGTGTTTGGATTTTTTAATATCTTGGTAACCGTTGGAGATAGAGAAAAACTTTAAGAAACTATTGTGTAGTTTTTTAAGCTGATTTTAATGGTTGAAGATAAAATTTAAAAACTTTTTAAATTACATATGAAAAACGCAAAAATCCAAATTTTGAGTACAAACTCCCCCACCCCCCAAACTACCCGATCCGATTGACTGATATGTCTGGTTTACAAACTCATCCGAGCAAATGTAGGAATACACGTCTCTACCAAATTTGGTCTCGATCAGACCATTTTTACGAGAGCTATCGTGTTCACAGACACACACACATATATATATAAATTTTAACGACTACTGTTTTTGGTTTCTGGGCACCTAAAGAAGAAAAAATAACATGGTCCCGGGCTTAACTCTTGCCATGAGACGTAGAGTAATAGCTTCTTTCCTATAGGAAATTCGCTAATATAAATAAAACTAGATTAAACTTTATACTAAGTTTTATTACAATATCTCAAGTAACAAGACAGTTAAATAGATTTTTGATAGTTAGAATAAATCTATGAAGGCTGAGTTGAAGGTTTACTACTAACAGGAGCAAACATTATTATTTCCACCATAAATTATTTGAACATAACAATACAAAAGCTTTATACAAAATTTTATCAATGTATTTAAGATAATAAGCTAAATATAAATGTTTACTTTGTACCCATAACATTGGGATTTCCCCCCATAATATTACTAACAGTGCTCACAAATTGTCTCAATACTGAATGACAAGTTAGAGCAAAGTTTCAAACTACAATTTTTTTTTATTTAGTTGATTCCAATGGTATTAAAATAAAATTAAAATTTTAAACATTATTTGTATAACAAACCCAAACCCCCTTTTTGGAATACAAATCCCCTTTATTTTTTATATGTAAAAATATAATTTTTTAAATATGAAGGTGAATGGAATCAGTATACTTATAAGTTTAGAGGTAGAATCTTGTGTCAAACATGATTCTTGAGTAAGACATCTTGATCGTCTTGAGTCGCTCATGTTGACCTTTCACTAACATTGATGGGAAACAATTATTGCAGTACACTGCTCATTTATCAATATTAACGTTCATTGATATCTTTTATCTCACATGTAAAACCACTTTAAGCACTGACACCTGATGACATTGAACTCTTGAAGTGCTTCAACAAATGAAGTATTCAAATGCCCTTACTGATAAAGCAAAATTATTTGTTTAGTACAGAACTTTAAAGAATTTGGTAAAAAGTCTTAATAGTAACTGTTAAGATCACACATTTTTTACAAGTGTGTAGCCTACACATCTCATTAAATAATAGTATTACCTAAGTCTGTAAATAGCAGTAATATCCCTTCAATAATTTTTTTTTATTGTTCGTAAATCACTTAGGAATATCTCTACATTGGTGGAATAAAATAAGAACTATGTTTGATTAAGTCTAGTGTTAAAAATATAACACCCTTTAATATTATACATAGAATTAGTTTTGTTCCTATATTTATTTAGTTTATTTGCTTAGGTATGAGAATAATGTTAAATGATTTTTTCACTTTTCAAACACCAGGAAAAATAAAATAAAACGGGTTTTAACTTATGTCTGTTTACCTATAATGATAAAGAATAAGATATCTTCTCTAGGGTAACAAGAGCACCAAACCATGACAGTTAGTTGTCATTATTTCATAATATTTGTTTCGTATTATTTGGAATCCTAAACTGAACAGTACAAACCAAGAAGTATTAATAAAAATTACTTAAGCTGTTTATTTTGACTGTCTTATTTCTTGAGAAACATGACTTTCATGTTTAGGCTTTTCCTTAAAAAAATATAGGGCCACTAATGTTATAATATAGGTAAACAAACTAAACTAAATTTTATCTGAATCTGGCCAGACATAGTTATTGTAAAAAATCATTCTCAAGACATAAGACATATACACACACAAACATTACAATTTGAAAATCATTTCTTATAAGGTACATGGAACCCAATCGTGCTTTAAGATTTTGTATCTATATAAATAAAATTAGAGTTTTGTTTGTAGATTAACGGGAGAACTGATAACAATGAAACTTATTTTCATGCATTCGACCCTTGAAAAGTGAATAATACGAGCATTTCAAAACCCACTTTTTATGTGATATTGGTAGCATTTTGCTTCAGTTTTATCTGAATAACCTACTGGCAATAATCATCTGTCTTTGAAGTTTAAAGATTTAATAGAAAGAAAAACAAACAGCTGTTGAATCAATATTAGTCAGTTTATATTAATCATTGATCTAAACACATTTCAAAACCATACTATATTAAAAAGTTATTTTAACGTATAACTAATAATAATAATGGTATAAATGTTTTAACCAATTTAATTGTAAAGTACAGTAATGCTAAATAATAAATCTGGGCATTGATTTATTTTCTTTGTATTGGTTTGTTTAGCATTTCAGGTTTACATTTTGGTATAATGATCTTTCTTCCTTAAACTGAATCCTACAACCCAATATTTGTGTATTATTGGTTTTTAATAATATTCATAATTTGTATTAATTATATTTTACTGTTTATTTTAATAGTACCAAGCTTGAGTAAAAAAACTTAAAAAGAGTACACCACTTGCCATGCCAAACTATTAAAAGTATATTAAATCAATTATTACGCTAGTTTACACTTAAAATTCAATAAAAACTTAATCTTCTTATGATTTAAACAATGCAACCTGTTTCTTAAATTAGTTTCCTCAGGATTGAAAGAATGCCATGCTATACACATACCTTTAAATGCTACACTTTATAAGTCATTTTAAGGGGCTAAAGGTTTAGACCCTTCACTTTTCATAGAATCGGAATGAAAAAAATAATGAGTAATGTAATGGTGTTAAATTATGAAATGTATTTTATGTATCATATGAAACAAAATTAATCACTTCACTTCAAGATAAATGGGAACTCTTGTTATGACAAGACTGTTGTGACAGCTAAAGTTTTAAAACAAGTAATGTCAAATATAAGGAAATCAACGACCAAACTACTTCAAATATTCTTGTCAATAATTATTGAAGTGTCACATTAACTATCTAAATTGTTTGTAAGGTGTTGTAGATTGTGGTTTAATATTATATTTGCAGACATGTAGAAGACTTATTAGTTATAATTAGGGCCGGATTTAAGCATAATCCCGGGCAGTAAACTTTTTGGGGTGGCAAATTAATTGAACATCAAAAAGATTCTCCTCAGATATACAAAACAATTATAGGCATATATATTAACAACAATTATTGGTATTGGACTAGGATTATAAATCAATTAAAAATAAACCAAAACTTTGATGAATAGCTCATTTATTAATTCCTTTACTTAGGTCTTTACAGTTCATGTAATGGTTTTTATCCACATTTTCACTAGACATTTTTTGCCTAAATCTGAATTTCTAATTGTCGGTACAGGGACATTCTATCCACTTTAACCCATTGGGGTCCAAAGATGGACTCTTGACATTAATTACATCATTTGATTAATTCAAAACAAAAATACAAAATTAAAAAAACACAGTTGTCCACTGCAATCCCAATTTAGCCTACAAAATGCCGTCAACTTCCACCCAAGCCAGTGGCAAGATGGGCCCTCCCCCCTCTATACCACACATTTGCAAGCCAAATTGGGATTGCTCATGGTCGGGATTAGAACCCTGGCACTTCCAAAAAGCCTTGACGTTTACTCATCAGTGAAATGTCTCCTACACATGTCTAGTGTAACAGAGCGCTTAGTTGGCTATAAAACATACTCTAGCGGCAAAATATTAAACTTCATGAGATATTTCCAAGATTCGATCGTAGGGGGCAGTAAAGAATGTAGTTTATGCAATTCTTGATGGATGTCACTGCCTGATGGGTTACGTTAGTCGTCGAACAGAGCTGGTTGTTTTCTCGTAATATCAGATAAAGAAGAATTTTGGACCAAATTTCTGGTTTAAAGACTTATGTATTAAACACATTTTTAATACAAAAATGTTTTTATTTACTTCCCTATGGGAAATAGTTTACATGGATATGTCTGAAGGGAATATTTTCAGTTCTTCAAACAGCTGTTCTTATTCTTATCTTATATATTAAAAATTTAATAAAATAGGTCTAGCAGTTTCTATGGAAACCTGTTTCAAATTTTCATCTTACAAATTGCCAACACCCCCAACCCCCAGAGGTAAGACATATCCCTATGTTAAAAACAAAAACTATAAAAATAGTTCTATCTGAAGGTCAACTTTTAGCGATCAATTGTGGTTCTTGATTGACAACTTCTCAAGCTTTTATTGTTTTAGTTCTGTGTTACATATTTGACACCTATCACTCTTTAATTTTGCAAGGTAATCTTGAATTACATATTTTTACAAAATTGAATAGCGGACTACAATTTTTCTGACTGAAGGAGCAAGTTCTTAAAATTAGATTAGATTAGATTAGATGATTGAAATGGCAACCATACTACAATGTAGGAATTTTAAGCCAAGTATGAATGAGGATTGAGTGTAGAGATGATTGTGGCGCGATCTTGTCGTCTTGTTACTGATTAAGGCTGGCATGTTCCTTAGACAGGACTGTTAACTAGTAGCCCAACAGCCGATGGCAACTAATAGACCTACAGTTTAACTTGGGATCCAAACCACGGCCTCTGAATTACGAATTGCTCTAATTATGAGGATAGTCTTTGCAGATTAACATAGTATTCAATAGTGCGGACGTTAATCCTCACAGAGAACACTACATCCACCGACCATCTCTCACAACTATCCACAATTTGTGACCTCCAAGTAGCTGGATTACAGTATGTAACCACCGTCCCAGTCAAATCTTTTGTAGCTTATACGAAAATATCAATCAAAACATTTTTGATTGTCATCTTTCTTGTCTTAGGAACGTGTGGTATTCTCCTTCATACTCCCTTGTAGCATTAATACTGTGCAACAAGTTCGAAGTCTAATGGGTAAGGAGCAAAAAACTTACATTAAAACTCCTTCATTTATCATTAAATTTCTTAACTTATATTTGAGTTAAAATTACAATCAGTGCACGAGGAGGTGTCAAAATCTCAACTGAATGGATTCCGGTTTCCAAAATTTTCCAGAACTTGCATAATTGTTTCTCTTATAAGACATCTGTGTTGATCAGTAAATATCTCTGGTTGGCAAAATATTCATTTGATACATTTAGCCACGTTTAAAATTTTTTTAGATCTCCAATAAACCAGACTTAAATGAACAATCTGTATATATAATTTTTAACGACTATTGTTTTTGGCCTCTTGGCACCTAAACACGAAAAGATAACATGGTCTCGGGCTTAAGTCTTGCCATGAAACGTACGGTAATAGCTTCTTCACTATGGGAAATTTTCTAAAACTCTTATAACAAATATTCATCTCTTATCTAAGCAAATATTTATGAAACATTGTCAAAATTATTTAGACAGTGAAAGAGTTTTTAGTTATTTTTGAAAACAGTGTTAAATTGATAAAAGTCTTTATGTTGAAGAGGTAATAAACCAATCTTTAAAATAATACCTACAATAAGACCTCTATATTACCTATACTACAAGGCAATGGCAATGAAGTTGATACTTAACATGTATATCTTTCTATTTATTTGACCCAATATCTGTTGAGTTATAAGTGTTTTGTTGAGTTGGTAGTTGATAATAAATATGACTGAGAAAAAAATTATATGTTTATCGTTTCTATTTAAAATTTGTTGTCATTATGCCCATAATTTAAAAATTGTTAACATAATATGGTTATAAATCTGAATTTAATATCACTTTTCAAGTACTTTATTAACTTGATTTTCTAATATAAAGTTTAGATACTGTATTAAGGTAAAAGTAAAGGTAAAACTGAGAGTTTTAAAAGGCCAAGTATATTTTTTGGTTGAACATTTTTACAGTGGATTTTCTTAATAAATTTAATTCATTATAATGACCATTTCCCCCTTACTCTTATATGTTTGAAATTACAAATTTAAGTGATGTCTAAGATTAGCCATTATTTTAAGAGTAGGAGATGTACAAGAAAATGTGGTTACTGTTAAATCACTAGTTTGTCACTGTTTCATATTATATTGCACTTTCTCTCATTTTCAAAGTACCGTAATGAATATGGTGGGTACAAAAAAATGATTTTTACTACACTGAATTAGTAATAATAAATAATTAATAAAATAATCATTAATTAATACTATTCAGTCAGATATGCATAACATGCCCTCTGTGATAGCTTAAGCTATTGAGCGTCATCGCCAGGTGTCTGCTGATTGCCTACAATCTAAGCCAATCTCGCCTGACCTCACTGTCTGCTTGCAAGCCCATATTGCCTGTTGCATAACTCAAAGTTGGACATGCTCTCTTCATGGACTAAAAATATTATAGTTTCCATCTTGCCTCCAATTTTTTTTCCAGTAGACATATTGTATGGTAACATTACAACAACCATAAACATACCAAAGAGGGGGTAAAGACTAAAGACCATAAGGTAAAGAAAGAGAAAAATTACTCAGTGTGCAGGGGATGTCAAGAGAAAGTGGAAGGACAAACTGGTAGTATTCTACATCTTCATGAAATCCGAGAACAACTTGGTGCTTTTGGTGGAAGTGTTGCAGAATAATGTACTCATAAAGGATGCTGATGAGGGAGATCATGTTATACTACACCCTAGAGCACAAATCACTGAGACAGTATAAAAAATATATGTAGGCCTACATTAATTTCAAATAATCATGATGAATTCTTTCAAATTACACATTTTAGTAAAAAATGACTTCAAAATTATATACAGTAGAGAGTCGATTATCCGAAGCAATAGGGGATTAAGAGTGTTCAGATAACTGAATTTTTGGATAATCGGTCACAGACAGGAAAATGATATTCAATGCACATAATAAAGAATGAAAATATTTTTTAACTTACTTTTTATAATGTGATACTCACAAAAGATACAAAGAACTCTATATATAAAGTACAAAAATATTCTGAGCTTCAAAAAATACAATAGAAAAAGCTTAAGAAAGTTCTTTGAACATCAACTCAACAACGCGCAAACGTGAGTTCAGTCACGTCGGCAGTGCTGGGCCGCTGCCTCTGCTGATCGTTATACTCAAGTTCGGCATGCGGTTTCATTTTTTCCTGTTTGTCTATGTTTCGGTTAACCGGCATTTTGGATAACTGGGCTTGGATAATTGACGCTCTACTGTACTTATATTCATTTTTAAATAATTGCAAGGCTTCGTACTGAGGCCCACGTGAGAGCGTGAATTTGGGTATTAGAACCATAAAATTATGTCCTTGTTCTCTCTAATACAATAAAAGAGATACAAAACAAGACCTGCTAAGAGCAAGGTGTAGAAGTAGAAAGAAGGCAGGGAGGACATGAAAGCAGTTAGTTAAATGCACAATATACATGCTCTATGTCTTATACCATACAGAGTAAAGTGTGAATCAAAGGGAGGTTGGGTTAGGATTTATAAAGAAAATATCATAAAAATATTATCAGAAGATCATAATTAATTTATTAGGCCATACAGTTAACAAAACTGACTTATTAAATACGGGGAACTTTAACCAATGATGACCTGCCAAAAGTAGTCGGTTAAATTGGCCATAGGCATTGTAATGCCAAAATTCACCTGATAATGACACTATCAGCGGCGACCGGATGGGAGAAAACAGACAGAGACTCTTAACTTCATCTAACCCTCAACATCAAAGGCAACCACTAAACAATGGGAAAGTACATATAATGTGCAAGCTTATTATGAGCAATTATTTTGAGAAAGAGAATAGTGAAAATTAGTGTAGTTATATAAATTTATAAATCAATTGCATATAAGAAAATATGACAGATTTTCCTTTTGTTTTAACTTAATAAGAGCAAATTTTATACATTTTTACAACCTTCACATTCAAGGTAGTTTTCTAATGACTAATTACGTACAAAACTACGTACAATTTAAAATTTAACACTAATATGTTAAGACTTCTTTTTTCAATCTAGACAAAACTAAGAGAATATATAGACAGAAAAGACTTAGTTTGGCTAAAATTAATGGCTTTTTGTTATAGAATTATTTCATTAATTAATTGCTGCAAACCAATATCAGTGAACCATTCTTTCTTGAGCACGACGAAAGGGCTTGCTTGTACTTGCTAAACAAGTTCAATATTAATGCCAAAATATATACAAATTATAAATATTCTTTAATTTTGAAAATTCAATAACAGTAACTTGTTTGACTATAACAAATGAGTTAATAATATACATCAAACAAGAATAGTACATATGTGTTTTCACTGGGATTTACGTTGGACAGATTGTAATAGCCTTATTACATTTTAAACTTAATACAGCTAATGGTTTTCAAATTAGAACAAGGATATTCATTAGCTAAAACAAATTAAACTTATTTTTGAAAAATCAACTTCATTTCAATTGACATGGATATGGTAAGTAGGACTTCATTTTACACAATAATTATTATACAAGATATGCAATTAAATATAACTCATAATAAAACAAATACCAGAAAATATTATATAACAAATTTTATTTAAAAGAAATTTGTTAATTTTTAGTATCTTGGTTGTTGGACGAAAACACATTTGTCACAAAATTTGAATAACCTCATAATCAGTTTTCAGGAAGAGAAATGAAAATAAAATTGCATTAAAATATCCTATATTATATCTAAAAAATCAAATAACAGATTATGTCATATATTTTTTATATTTATCACACAAAAATATTAAGTTAAACTGTACTACTTTATGGGCATTAATAGTTTACTGAAGAGGAAAAAATTGCATACTAAAGTGAAATAATAAAAATACTTATCCTAAAAAAATGTACACTAACACTATTTAATACAGTTATAATACACAACCATTTCATCAATCACAACAGTTCCAAGTGAAAACACACACTACACAAGAGAGTAATAATTATGTACAAAACAGAAGACGTATGAGTGATGTCAGTTAAAGTTCGTCTCGGAGTAGGGTGTAGCGGTTTTTGGAAGGTCCAAGCTTTTTGAATGTCGATTCAGGAGGGGTGGTAGATGGGACCTTAGAGTCCGGGGCCCCCACCTTGCCCTCGACTTGTAGAACCTCGTTGGGATCAGGTCCATAGTGAAACTCTCTGTGAAGTTTTCCAGAATACAAGTCTTTAATGAAATTTAACAAGATTCCAGGCTTTTCCATGTCTTTGACGTCTGGGAATAAATACATGTGCCGGAAACTGTCTATTGCTATCAGCGGAAGGTCATCTTGAGACTTGCCCAGATGATGAAGAGGATGAGCAAACTTTTCCCCATCTGCCGTCAAGAAGTTTATGTTTTCTGTAAACAAGAGTTACAAAATTATTACATATCTTCCTCATCACTGGATTATTCTTAACGTTGACAAGTGAGATATCAATTCTGTCAAGAGGAATCCTGGCTGATTTTCAAAGCCTGAAAATCCTAGAATTAGTCTTATTTAATCACAGGATTGTATAATACAAATTATTTTCATAGATCATTAATTTTTAAACAAATGTGCCACCTAGGATTGGAAATAAAATTGATAATAGATAATACCTACCGACCCTACCTACCCAACCGATTTATATCAATGTAAACATTATTGTTATTGTTAAGCAGAAATATATTTTGTTATTTTGAATTTAATAGAGCAAACAATCACTTTTACAATATACTTGACACTATCGATACTTGACATTTGATATTCTTTGACAGAATTGACAACACATGTCAAAACAATACCGATTGCCATTTCTAAAAGAAGATCTTTGGGATCTTTGCTGTGATGGTTAGTGGTTATTGACCGAGACCAGTACTTTTGTTATAAACTATTGGGATATAACTAAACTTGTGGGACTATATTATCCTCACCCCCGGCCATCAACTATCACCATCTAGTTTTTTCAGTAAAATGTATTATTTGCTGCACTAGGAAATAAGTTAACAAATCACCAGTTCCACTTCAATAGTTAGTGTTTTAGTAAGCCTATTAGGCTATATAAACCTCCAAGCCACAATGGACACACCCGTGTAGATGGTGTAGAGTTTACATATAGACGTTCAGTTTGTATCGATTGGTTTCAATCCAGATTAAAAATTGATATTGCCAATTTCAAGCTTTCCATTAGTGTCTTTCCCTAGACAATAACTCCGTTTAAAAAAAGTTGTATCAGTTTTAAAATGACGTAACTCGAAACAGCTGGCTGTTGCTTTGTTTATGCTCTTCAGTAGTTGCAATTTTAGGTTAGACTTGTATTTTCGTTAGGATCTTTTTTAAATGGACAGCAGTGATATTAGAAGTTATTTAGAAGGTAATTTGAGTAACAGTGAACAGATTTATGAGTTTGATGGGAGTGACATTGATTTAACTGTAAAAAGTTAAAAATCTGACTCAGATGTATCGTTTAATTTCTCCAGTGTTTTCAATATAAATTATATTTTAAAATTTATCATAAGCCTATGTATGTTTGTATATATTCCTAATTCTTATTTTGAATAAAGTGGCTATTTTGGACTTAATTTATAGCTACAAATAAAATATTTCCAGTGAATGTAAACCTTTTGACAAAACCTTTTTGCATATTTTTTACAAGTTTTACTGACATCTTATATTCATAAGCTTTGATAAAATTTTTTAGATTAGATTATTGAAATGGCAACCATACCACAAGGTAGGTATTTTAAGCCAAGTATGAATGAGGATTGAGTGTAAGATGATTGTGGCACAATCTTGTAGTCTTGCTTGTTACTGACGAAGGCTGACACATTCCTTAGACAGGAATGTAATTAATAGCCCAACAGCCAATGGCAACTAAGAGACCTACAGTTTAACGTGGAATCCGAACCACAGCCTCTGGATTACAAATTGGTCTAGTTATGAGGATGGTCTTTGCAAATTAACATAGTATTCAATAGTACATACGTTAATCCACACAAGAGAACACTACACCCACCGACCATCCCTCAAAACGATCCACAATTCGTGATCTCCAAATAGCTGGATTACAGGACGTTGCCACCGTCCCAGTCAATATATTTATATATCCCTTTGAGTGCCAGACTGACTTTTCAGTGATACGACTCTCGACCTTTTCAGAGAATCAGTGCCACCACCACATGACGATACTCTGACTGTCGGAATAGGTGGCTGACTGACTTTTTCGTCTATCTACTTGCCAGTGCCTTTCAGGAATATGTTGGCGGTTTCTTACATGTGGCGATCCCTTTTCACCCAGCGACGCGACACTCTGGGCAGTGCATGTAACTATGAGGTGAAGCATGTTGGCATCGGAGACACCTGAACAACGATAAAATTTTTTCGTGGTGTCCGCTTCGTCCACCAATAATACTGTCCTGCCACTTCTCTTCAACTCACGTAGCAAGGAGACATGAGAAAATTTGCGGTGGCCTCTGAACGTTGTACGATGGGTCGAGCGCGGGTTCGGTGAGGTCAACTTCCTTATCACGCAGCTCCTCACTGGGCACGGGCTATTCCGCGACTACCTCCATAAGATGGGCAAGGTCGACAGTGCAGCCTGTCGATACGTGGATGCTCCCCGGGACGATGCCTATCACACATTTTTTGAGTGTGAGCGGTGGGCAGCCCAGAGAAGAATTATGTAACTGGAAGTGGGGGCCATCTCGCCCGAGAACATTATCCCTCTCATGAAGACATCTCTTGAGAACTGGCGACGTATTACTGTATTCGTCAAGAATGTTCTCAAGAGAAAAGACAGAAGAGGATCAGGACCAGCTTTGATCCTTCCTCAGGTGGCTAAGGAGGTGTTGTAGCCATGCGGCTTCACATACAAGGCTCCGCCTTGATGCAATACCTTAATAGGTGCTTCCAAGGCGGATTTCAGCCTGAGGCGAGGGGGTTTTAGTGGGTGAGAGTCCCACACACCGGGGAGTGTACCGATATTTCCTCCCTGATGGTGCATGAGCATTTACACTTGTAAAAAAAAAATCATATAGTATTGTGTACATTCCTTAGAGTTAGACTTTTTGATACTTCAACATCTCTAATTCCTCTAATTTTGACTCTGGAATTAGAGGTGTTGAATCGCTACATATTATCCACTTCTTAAAGTAAAATAAATGTTTGGTTGACGATATATTGGTATCATTCGATTATGGATGAAACGATCTATCGATATATACCATTCAATAGGCATTATATTTTGTTCAGCTGGAGAAGAAAAAAAGAAAACAATGCTACTTTTCAAATGTGTCGTTCGTAAATGAGTTCTCTATTTACGTTTGCTGCAGTTTTGTTGTGTTGTTTCAGTTTGGTTATGAGTGAAAATTTCTTACTTATTTCTTGGAATAATAAATATATATTTTGAGACTATTATATTTGTGAAGTTTTAGTTTTGTTTTGCTGTAAAATAATCTTTATTTAGTTATGTAATTAGAAAGTGGTGGGACCTTCCTGAAACCAAAATAAAGTCTGTTGTATTTTTGAATACGTAGGCTTATTATATTGTATCATTTCTTGTTTTTATATAAATGTTTTGAAATGGATAGAGACTATTTAGATCGATCTAGTGACATTAGAGAAATGTTGTTTGAGAGAGAAAAATTGAGTAAATTTGCCAACTATTACAAACTGTTACTATGGTAATGTCGATTTTCAAAAAATTGCCAATTCTTGGTTATGGTGTTATTATAGACGTATAGATGTGTAAAAATCAATCAAACTGTATATTTTTAAAAACTAGATAAAATTTATGACAGTTTGTATATTTTGTATATACAATTTATACCACATTAACTATTTTAGGGGGGGTGGTCTCCTCCCAACACTTTTTCACTTATAAATTATAAATATAAAAATTAAATTAAAAATATCATCATAAAACATATTTCTTTCCAAAGTAAGGTAATTTGTGAAGAAAATGATATATTATAATATAGATTTTGACCATATTTACTGATTTTTATGATCTTTTAAAAATACCCTTGCAAATCATCAAATTATTGCCTGCCAATACAGGCAGTTTTAATAGCCAGTTGATGGGTTAAAGAATTATATATGGCTATATTGTTCTTTTAACTTTATAACCCTAACAATGACAGTAGTTTTTAGTATCAAGAAATCCTGTGATTTTTTAGGGTCCCATGGTCCCTGAATCATGTTTTCCCTCACTCGCAACATAACAATAGTGCACTATCAAGAGGTCAGTTTAAGCGAGTTTTTTTAAAGGTAAACAAAAGAAACTTCAAAAAAGCGCTCAGTGAAATTAATTGGGAACGGGTTATCGACACCAGTGGCTCTAATCTAGACAAAAATGTCAATGATTTTTTAAATGTTATTTTATTAATCTAATCTAATTTTATGGAATATTTCCCAAAAATATTTTGTGATAGTCTGTACTAAAAACAAACTTTGGTTGACCTTAGGTATAAAAAAGTATTTAGAAAATAAGAGACGCTTGAGTGTAACAGTAAAACAATCAGCAAACTTTTATAATCTTACTATAAAGCTTATGTTAAATTATTACATAAGATCATTCAAATTTCAAAGAAAAAGTGTTATAATAAAATTATAAGAGAGTCAAAATAAGCCTAAGACAACTTGGAATATTGAAAAAAGGGAGACAGGGAAAGAAACAAAAAAAGGGACGTTAATAAAGTAATTGTTGATAATGAAACTTTTGTCGGACGGTGAATTGATCGCTAAACACTTTAACAGGTTTTTTATCTGTGAACCAGCTGCAAGAGCGCTGAGGGCAAATGCAAGCGATTCCCTGATAAAGCTTAATCATTTCAGACCACCACATATCTTCTTCAAAGTTTCTACTCCCAACGACGGAGGTTGAGGTTCATGATGTTATTTATTCCCTAAAAAACAAAACTTCTAGTGGCTGGGATGAGATTTCATCTTCTTTACTGAAATTCTGTGCAAAGGAATTGGGTTCCCCACTATCAATCCTCATAAATCAGTCCCTCGAGTCACCACATCTAACTATTGACCAATTGCCCTAGTTTCAACTTTCTCAAAGGTTTATAAGAAATTTGTGCTTTCTCGTCTAACTGACCACCTATCTAAATTTAATATAATTGTAATTAACAATTAGCAACACGGATTTAAAATCGGGAAATCTACTATCAGCGCTTTATATGAATTTTACAACTTGTTGAAATCTCTAGATAAGTCACAGCATTGGGTGTGATCTGTGACCTGACATGAGCCTTAGATTCGGTAAACCACTCCATTCCTCTGAACAAACTATCACACTACGGGGTAAGGGCTCTTAATTGGTTTAAATAATTTTTAACAGGGAGACAACAAAACGTATTAATAAAAAACTCTTCAGGTTCTTTTGCATCTTCCTATCAAACAATCGATCTAGGTGTTCCTCAAGGCTGCATAATCTCTCCATTACTTTTCATCTTATATATTAATGACCTTCAGGTTCCAGGAGAGAATCATCATCTTAACATGTTTGCTGACGATATATCCATCTTAGTTTGGCAGTTGACATTCTTTGTAAATGTAAATATATGTATGTTAGGTTAGTGACAATTCACGAAATTTGTAACAGTGTTTGTTGACAAATAACATGTGAAAATAAAGTATATGATTTGATTTTATCCTGAAATCCCAGGATTTGAATTATGATCCAGGATCAAAGGGTCTTACTAGTAATATAGAAGTTACAGAGATCAAGAAAGTGAAAAAATAACTACAGTAACTCACGTTTCTCTGATGAAAGGGACTGACAGACATCTTTATAGCGCTTGACAGTATCCAAGTCACCAGGTTTATGGAAAAGAATCAAAAACGGAAGCCCTTCTTCTGTCAGTTCCTCAGCGTTTTCAAAGGTTATTTCTCGGACAAGTGGGACACATTTTTCTGACATCCAAACATTTGTCTCGTCATAACTAAGTAAGGAACCATTAAAAGTTTCGTCCCGTTCATTTGAAAGTGCAACGTCTGGACGGAAAACAACGATTGGCTGGCCGGGAGGGTGCATTGCTCTGACCACCTCTCTGTGAACAGAAAAGCACATTTGATTAGAAAAATGAGGAGAATTAAACATGTAAGGCTCTTCATAGATCTTCCTCAAATCTGTTGAAAAAATAACACAAAAAAATATATGAACAGAGCAGATTAAAATTAAATAAAATCAGGAGTCAATAAAGCACAATGTAAGTAACAAAATTTACAAAACAAAGTGTCAAAACAATTTTTGTGACACAATTACTATGAATGTTTGTACAAAGATGGATGACTTTAACGTGCAAACCTATCAATATCAGTCTCTATAAAAAAACAGGGTTATAGTTGATAGGTTGGTTTCGGTCGTTCAAAAGTTTTGGGTTTGTGAACTAGTGAAATATTTTATTTACATTGACTTTTAAAGGAACTAGAGCTTCTAAAGAAGATATATTTCTCTACTCTTGTGTATTGTAAATACTGGGCAAAAACATAAGTACATTAGACATTGAAAAATCCTAAAATATTAATATTTCTGAAAAAACTAAGAGGTTTATCAAAAATATATACTGAACAGCTTTTATAGAATTTTATTGAAGATTAAATAACAATCTTGTTCATTGATGTGAGGCTAGTGGTAATGGTGATAAGGTCATTTATGTGTAAACTTGTACGTTCACCCTTCATGAGTATTTTAAAAGTACATTTTTTAGTAAGAATGTGAAATGACGCCCTTACTAAAATAAAAAAAACTTTTTTTAATAATAATTACAAGAAGAAATATTTTTTTAATGATTTTTACACTAAATTTATTTGTATTAAATTAACAAGTTAATGTAGAAATTTTCTTTTTTTTATTTCTTATTCGTTAGTAATTTGTTTTAGATGGGCAAATCCAAATTGGACGTCATATGACACTCACACTCCTCAAAGGGCTAAAGTTGAAAGGCCAGTGCGGGTTTTGAAAGCTCCGATGGGATTTTTAGAGACTTAAGTGAACATGATCTTCTAGTAGAACTGTTTGGGTCCACAAAAAAATTCAGCCTTACTATAATTTTTTCCGAGGTTTACACATTTTGGACCTTTATTGACTGAGCTATCTTACTGCCTCCAATCTAATTATAAAGACAAATAAATCCTAAACATGACAGCTAAAAGTAACATCACACCAAAACAGTCTCAAACTACATATATTGTACAATAAATAATAATTCATCAATTAATAAACGATCAATGATACTCTTGGTCTATATTTAACATTATTTTAAGTATAAGTAGCAAACTTTTGTTTCAAAGTCACTCATTATTAGAGATGGACAATACATAAATCATCAAATAGTATATTTTAAACTAATAACAATAAAATACTATAAAATTATTTTATGTACATGGAGTTCTTATAAACAAAAATAAAATTAACTTCAACCATACTAAAATTCCAGTGAAAACTCTCTCATAACTTACTTTACCAAAGAATTAAAATAATTTGTATGAACTTTTTTCATTCTTTCAACAAAAATTTTTCATGAAAATTTTACTCTCAAAATAAATTAAAAAGAGCAGCTTATTACAACAAAATTCAGATTATAAAATACTACAATTTCCTATAAATAAGAAAAAAATTCAAATGATGTAGATAACAAGTTTAAATAGAAGATTGTTAAATCAACATTTAAGAGATTCTGTAATGTTGCTAAGAAAATGTTTAATTTTAAATTAAGACCATTATTAGGTTTGCAAAAATCTTATTCAAGCCCAATAAAAACACAATCCATTCCCAGTGAAAGCAAAGAATGAGCCAGTGTTTCCCAACCTTAAAGATTAAAATGGAAAAAATTATTAATGTCACAGAACTCAATATTTTAATCATCATTTAACAGAATATTTTTTTAAATTTAGAAGCACTGACTCAATTCCTTGTTTTAATTACATTAATTAATAATTTACATTTTAGTAAAATTATCAATTTTTATTTAAAGACTAAAATATCTTTCATTTGAACTAAAGATTTTTCTAAATAGAAAATCTAAATTATCAAATAATTTTCCTTTCACAGACTTTAAAGTTGAGAAACACTTGTGCAGGCACGACATGCTAGACAAAGTTCAATGGAAACCATTAATGAACAACAGCTACCAAAAGCTAGCTGTGATAACCCTTCACGTCTCATCAGGTTACAGGATAAACCATACTCACTTTATGAATTCTCCTGAAGTTTTAAAGGTTTGGGTTATGTATATTCAAAGGCGCTAGCAGACACCATGAATGCAAAGTATATTGTTCATAAAATGAGAAGTTATTAACAGAAAAAGCTAAATGAAAACCTTATGAAATGACCCTTAGCCATCTTAACAAAAACAAAACTCGAAAATCTTGAGATTCAAAAATCTGCTGCCCTTTCGCTCACCTTCACTGACCCAAATTTTCAATCATCACTTGACATGTGTGGTATCCTGCAAAATCTCGTCAACAAATATGGGTTAACAGAGGTTATCAGGCATTTAGTAAAACAACAGTTAGTTTAAAACAAGATAAAAGAGTTACAATGCTATAGTACTAAAATGTGAGCAAGGGATTTACACTTGTTAAAACAAATTCATTTTGCGCTTGATTGTTAGAGCATGATTAATGATACAATTTGATTTAGTATGGTATTAAAGTATATCAAAGAAAATTTTTGTTATGTATATTCTCACCTTTTGGTATAGAAAATTCCAATTCCAATTTAAATCCAATTGCAAGTTTTTTCCAGCACTTTTACCGAATATAATATTGATAAACAGTATGTTACCAAAAGAACAAACACATAAGTTTTACCTTTTGCATTTTGCAAGTTTAAATTTAAATTATTTTGTTAAAAGAAGGTTTATATTGCTATTACAATGCTATCCTTAATCAGGTTCTTTAAACCAAACTGAATTGTAAAATAAAGTAAATACTTTAAAAAATATGTAAATACATATTGTTATGGAAATACTACGTTTCATTATAACATACAAACAGACCATAATTAATGTACAGGAGTGATGTTAGTTGCAATACTGAAATAAAATTGGTTAGTTATAACAAATAATATGGAAAAATCATGTAATAAAGCAACAATGGTCTTCTTTTACACACTGACAAATCACAGTTTATTAATTATACCAGAAGTCCTATCTCGAGTCACAATTAACAGTCAAAATTCACAGTTTTCTGTGAATTTTTCTTATTTAACCTTTCTGAAAATTCTGATTCCACCACAGAATAGCTAATAGTTACTTTTGAGACTACCAATAATATTAAAACTATTACATGCAACTAAAAGGAGATTAGGGAGAAACAGGCCACCTGGCGCATGAAGCCACCGGACTAGCTCCTACAGGGGAAAAGACCGGGATGGACGTTAAACTCATCCAAGTGAATCTCCACCATGCTAAGGGTGTCTCCTCTGCCCTAAGTCAGAGATTCACAAGCGAGGGGCTTGACATCGCCCTGCTACAAGAACCACGGGCCTACAGATGTCAGAGGATTACCGATCCTGGTAGGTATACTCATATGTGATAGGGCACATGCTAGATCTAGAGAATGCATTATTAATGCTCCGCATCTGAAATGTCTTCCAGTTTCAGAATTCGTCACTGGGGTTCTGCTGGAAGTCTCCATTGACCTGGAGACCTTGGAATGAGGACGGGAGGTGCTGGTGGCCTCAGCCTACTTCTCCAACCATGGCCCAGGAGAACCTTGTCCACCTAAGGTAGTGGAACAACTTACCGCTCATTCTCGGCTGCGGCGCAAATGCGCATCACATTATCTGAGGGAGCTTCAACACCAATGATAGAGGAAAGGATCTCCTAGAATATATTCTCAATGTAGATTTGCAAATCGAAAATATAGGCTCAAAGCCTAAAAAGTCGAAAAAGTTTGGGGGAGCAGGTGATCAACCTGACACTCTCCTTCAATGCAAATGTAACTCAAATTAGGAACTGGCATGCCATAATGACATGGCATGACATCCGCTGCGAAGCTGACCCCAACTTTATAAAACCATCCTTTGGTGCGATGAAGCAACTTTCAAGATTAATGGAAGAGTTAACAGGCACAATGGTGTTTACTGGGATTCTGTAAATCCTGATTTAATAATGAAAACAGAATTAAATGCTCCTTGCAGGGATTTTCAACAGCGGGCTTAATGGGCCTTATTTCTTTAGAGGTAATGTAAATTCCTGAAACACCTGAAAACAGTCCCCAATTTAGTCACCCCCCAACACCTTCAGTCAATATAAGAAAAGTTGATATAGAAAAAAGATGTAGCACCCCTCTTTATGGCACCATTGTAAGAGCCTTCCTAAATTAAAACTTTGATACTTGGATTGGGAGACCATCCTTGATTTTACACCAATGGATTTTTCAGAATGGGGAATTGTCAAAAATGAAGTTTACTCTGTCAAGATTCAAGATTCAAGACATTTAAAGGAGCGAGTCCAATCGGAATTTAAAAACCTACAATCACAGAACATTTCTGGCAGAACTTGTAAGTCGGTGTTGAAGAGATGCAAAGCATGTATAGAAGACCACTTTGAGTACCTTTTGAAGTAAGACTGGGCATCATTTAAGTAAACTTATTTTATTTATTTTTTTATTTTTATTTTATTTAATAATCATTATTCTACAATGCTTTTGATACTAAATCATGTGATGAAGTAACCAAGACTGTGAACATGAGGGTCTTAAGTTAAGAAATGAAAGTTTAAGTACAGAAGATTTTTTTTAGATTTTTATTTAGTAAAAATGTTTTATTTAGGCCCCTAACATAAATTAACTCAAAATACAAAATAATTACAGTAATTACAGTTTGTTATCCAAAACCACACCACATTATTTTTAAGAATATAAATAATTTATATTTCCCCCTTTCTCAACTGAGTTGAAAGAAAAATTTGGTTTAGCTTATGTTCATAATTCTGAATAACAATTACTAAAAATGGTTATTGCCAACAGGCATGGGATCACTTTCCAACTTAAAATAATTTTATTTAGGACACACTCAATATTAAAACTGAACCCTTTAAATCTCTTAACTCATTAGGGCTAACAATCTGTTGACAGTTTTAAAATGCCATCCATACCTGCTACAGAATCCGAGCAGTTCTATCCTCACAAAACTAAAGCAATAAAAGGATTCTCTTACTAACGATTGCCAAGTCACTTCATTGCACTTTTTAATCAACCAAATCCTGCCATTCTTTACACAATGAATATGTGTGTGTGTGTGTGTGTGTGTGTGTGTGTGTGTGTGTGTGTGCGTGTGAGCACACACGTGTGTAGGTGCGTGCAAACATAAGAGTGTTTTATGGTCAGCAGGATGCTGGTTCCTGGTGTCTGGCTGACTAAGGGCTTCTCATGGCTGGGCCATGCAGGGACAGAGCTTTGATGGCCCTATGTCACTAACAAGGTTGTGCTGACTCTCGAAGCATAGCTATCTGGAGTGAATGGACCCTAGTCTCAGTTAAGGTAGATAGTTAAGTAAACAGTTGATTTCCTTAAATTTGCATGCATATTTATAATCTTTATATTAGTTTTCCTTCTTTTATATTTTTATTAGTTTTTTTACTACAACAGATATAAATTTATTTGTAACTTTATGTACATATATTTTTTTTCTAGTAAAGCAAATAATTATACAATCACGCGGCGAATGTCTCGGCCGGAATAGTAAATGTACTCGCTTTCCTTCATATACATTGAGGCTCACAACAAAATAAGGTCCAGTAAATTAATATTGTGACATTTAATTGAGGCGATGCCAGTATATTTTGTATTAATATGATTTTTTTAATGATGTAGATTATATTTAATTTTTGTTTACAATGTCTAAGCGGTTTTAGTTTATTCCACCAAAATTGTATTGAGCTGTCTCCTCAACCCCAGATGGTTCAGTCCTGGACTCAATTGCCTTTGATCATTGGACCTTTGTCTATAACAAAGCTAAATGTTATACAATTCATTACGTTGCCCTTCATTCATATTCATCTTAAATTACCCATGTAGTTTGGTTCAGTATCTCAAGTTGAGGTACCTATTGCTACCTAAATATGTATCAAAATAATGACTTAAAAATGTATGTCTAACACAGGTAAATCCCGTATTACAGTACCATATTAAATTCCATAAAAGTGAACAATCTACAAACCCAACCTTGTAGTCCAAATCTTGTAAAACTTGAGAGTTTCTACACTATATAATCCAATTCACCAATTTACAAATGACCGTTAAAGCAACAAATAGTGCAAAATGTAAACAATAACAATAATTTCAACCTGTTGAGGAGTAACGACAAATGAGCCCATTTTAGTACGTCCGTCATGTGACGTTTGTTCCCCCTGAGGATCCACGTTGTATGACGGGATGACGGATATTTGAAATTTCTTAAAATATTCCAATAAATAAAAAATTTATAATGGTTTATTACACCTGAAAACATCTAGGTAAAATAATATTTTTTTAAACAAATAATTTAGAACTTATGCGTAATTTACTAGGCACGGTAAATTATGTTTATCAGGTTGGTATCGTCGATGTTTCTCGAGAATTGGCTTAGCGCCAATGTGATGGTGCGTGCGCTACTTAGTGTTCAACTGTAGGTTATCCTAGTGATTTTTGTTGCCGTTTAGTTATTGACTCCTTTGTAATTGCCAATAATGGGTGATTACAGCTATACCCTACTATAAAATGGGTTTGTAATATGCTTTTTTATCCATTTATTGTAGTAATAAAATATATTTAAAGAAATCCACATTTTTTCCTTACTCCTGGGGGTACTGTTTATGGCAATACACCTAGTCTACATAACCCTGATATTAGCCACGTCACATGACGGGCATACTCCTCAACAGGTTAAGGAACATTAGCTTATCGGTTCATATAAAGTCAAAACTTAAAACAATATACAAGTTAGCTGAAGATCGTAATAAAAAAGATTATTCACAACTAAAGTTCATCACGCAGAATAGTATATCTATGCCGTGAAGGTTGCAACTTCCTAAATATTGATTCTGGCAAATCTGAGGTGGGTTGAGGGGATGTATCAAGTTTAATTGTTTTTGTAGGTTTTGTCGATGGTTGTGAAGTTGCTCCTTGTTTTGTTTCACCTTCTGATTTACTGCTAAATATTTCATCATCTTCATCAGGCCCATAGTGGTACTCTCGATGTAGTTTACCGGAGTAGAGATCTTCAATGAATCGTTCCAATGCATCTGGATTATCAAATTGACTTATGTCCGGGAACAGGTACATGTGGCGGAAGCTGTCAATAGCAATGACAGGGAGATCTTCCTCAGTTTTCCCCAAGTGAGTAAGAGGATGCGAGAATAAATTTCCATCACCATACAGAAAGTTAACTCTTGCTGGAATTGATAATGCATACCTCTGTTAAGATTGGCAATTAAATAATACTTGTTAATACTTTCACACAACTAGGAAATTTAACTGAATTACCATACATTGATATAATTGATATAACTAATGATCCGAGCTTTTTTAAAACACTTTGGAGCCTGAAGCCTTTAACACTGGTTTAAAACCTGGGAGCCTGGAGATTTTAGGGTGACGAAAAAAATTATTGTTACACAAATTCAATATAACTTATACATATTATATATTTTTGGAAACAGAAATAAACCCCCTTGATAGAAACATAAAATACTTGTCATTTGTAAAATATTTGTAATTTTGACATATAAATAACAAAATAGGGAAAAATTTATGAAAACAAAAATGGCTAAGGAGGTTTATATGTAAAGTAATTGGCCTTTGTATGATATATCGTATAACATTCAAGGACATATAGTGCAACATAATGAATAGAAAGAAACCCCCTTGAAAGAAACATAAAATACTTGTTATTTGTAGAAAAATTGTGTAAGTAATTTGTAAGTTTTGTCGTCATCACTATTTATAAGTCTCATCAAGCAATAAGTCTCATATATTATCACTTTTGGATCGTCACCCATATTGACTAAGGACGAAAAACTAAAATAAACTAGATAACAGTGTTTACAACAATACAGCTCGCACGTATCGTAAACAAAAATAACTCAAACACTACACGGCTAGCTGTCTGCTCTGAGTGAGCAAGTGAACTAAAAAAGCAAACTAAAAGAAAGCTTAAGATGTGTAAAGAGTAATGACTAAAGATTATCTTATAAGTACCAAAACCCGATTATACGCCAAAAATTTGTTGCAATGGAATTAAATAAGGCGCCGTCCAATGGGAGAAACAAGCTAGCATGACCTAGGGTCGGGTGTCGGCTCCAAAGTATTAAAGGAATTACATTTAATTTCTTATGTGTAATATTTTTTTTGTATTGGTTTTTAATGATCCAAAAAATAATAACTTGAACATTATTGAGTAAAATTTTTACAAAAAGTTATTTTAATTTACTTAGTAATGTGACTTAATTTTAATAATTAACAACCAAAATAAAAATACAATTAGGTATAGATTAAAATTTTTTTATTTGAAGGAGTCCCTCGAACAAAGCTCTAAACGACAACATTCTAAAATCAGAGAATTTAATAGAAAACATTCCATACAACACAACCTATTCCTTCTGAGGTATATTTGGTTTGAAAGATATTTAGGTTGGTAGCTTTGATCCTGCCTGTCAATCTTGGTGCGATTCACGGACTCCCACATGTTTCTGAACAACAACTTTCTACTCGCCATAGAATGGATACCTGGTTCAACGTTACTTGTCACCCAGCAACTTTAATCGCCTAAATGTAGGTAAAAATGTTAAGTATAGAACCTGCCTCTCGAATGACAACAAGATCTTGTACTAAAAAAGAAAAGAAAAAGGAAAATAAAGAAATTCTAAAAGTTGGCCTAGATGCTACTACAATGAGTGTACTCTCCAACCCTTCTTCTAAAAAAACATCTATTAAAAGTAAAAATACTAGCAGAAGAGACGAAGAGGTGGCTGATGTTTTTAATGAACTCATAAAGATTCAGGAAGAGGAAACAGCTATCGCAATAGCTCGTGCAGAAGCTAATACAAAGGCTAAAATTGAAGAAGCCAGAGTGAAGGAAGAAGCCAAAAGAAAGGAGTTGGAATTGAAGAAAAGAATAATGGAAGAAAGATTATCAGCAATTAACTCCAGATCTTCCTCAAGAGCTAGTACCACTTCTAGGCCTTCTCTCGCATCAATTGAAAAACCTATACCGACGAAAGAAGCTGTTACTTTTTGGATGCAAGAAAATGAAAATGAAATGATTCATGATGATGAAGCACAGAGGTTGGTCTACAACACCGTGAAGATAATGGATGAGCCGACTGATGACCACCTAGATGATCAGTCAAAGCCTAGGGTCGACAAATCGGTGAGTACATCCAAAATACTTATTACTGATGCCCAAGATAATCAGTTTAATCCTTGGGTAAATAAACCTGTGAGTAACTCTAAAATCAAAAAGTCTCAAAACCCCTTTCCAGACCGATTTGAGCAGTTTAGTGTAAGGCCTCGAGATGTTAGAATTGGGAAACCTCGAGATGATCACTCCTTAACAAATTTGCTTGATACAGATGGGAAAGAGCCCCGTGCTAGGGTTTTGTCTGCTCTCCCTGATTTCAATGGAAACCTGAGTCAGTGGCCATGGATTGCTGAGTTTAAGCGCTCTACTGACTTTAACAACTATACTGATCTTGAAAATCTTCAAAGATTACAAAAATCGTTGAATGGTAAAGCTAAAGAAATTGTTTCTGCACTTTTAATTTACCCAGAAAACGTGCCTGAGATTATAAATTTATTAGAGCGTCGCTTTGGACGCCCAGAAGTAATAATTAAGAGCTTAATAGAAAGCGTGAGAAACAGACCTTCAACAAAAGATTACAAACCCGATACTTTAATTGAATTTAGTGACATGGTGCGTAATCTTGTAGTAACTGTTAGGTCACTCGAGCAGGAGCATTATTTGTTTAATCCGCAGCTTTTAGAAGAGTTTACAGAAAAATTGTCCACCAACATGAAACTCAACTGGGGAATGTATGTCACGTCCCAGCAAACTGAGGCAAGGAAACCAATAGGGCTGGATATTTTCTCAGCATGGTTGTCATCCGTAGCCGAAGCAGCAACAATTTGTATTTCTAGTTCTGCTTCTCTAGCTGGAAACAGCAACAAAGGTCCAGTAAAATATGAGTCTGGCCAAAAGAATTTTGTGTTACTGCATAAAGATAGGGACAAAAAGTTTAAGAAAAGGCAGTGCCTTTGTTGTAAAAAAGACAGCCAAGATTTGGCAGACTGTAAGTATTTTCAGAATAAAGATCTACAAAGCCAATGGGAACTAGTGAAAAATAATAAGGTTTGCTTTAACTGTTTAAAAACAGGCCACAGAGCAACCCAGTGTCGAAAAAAAGGATTGTGTGGGTTGGATGGATGTGTCTATCATCACCACAATTTACTGCACGAATCTACTAAGCAGAATGACAAAAAGAATAAAGACATAGATTTAACTAAAAATCAGACAATTATGGTGCCTGTAAAGTATCATATTGGATATCAAGATGAATCTCTTGATAGAGTACTCTTACGAGTTCTTCCAGTAACATTAATCGGAAGTAAGGGTAAGAAAGTCAACACATTTGCATTGATTGATGATGGCTCCACAATATCTGTAATAGAAAAAAGTTGACAATACCGCTATCATTCTCTTGGACTGATGGGTCGACTTGCACTGAAAATCTTTCTAAAACTGTTTCGGTAAAGATTGTCAATGATGAAGGAGAGCAATTCAACCTAGAAAATTTAAAAACCTTGAGAGATTTACAGTTACCAATACAGTCCATAAACATAAAAAAAATTAAGGAAAAATGGCCTCATCTGCAACAAATTTCTGAAAACGTTTTTCATCGTGGAAGGCCTCGGCTGTTGATCGGCCATGAACACGTACACTATACTGTACCTACGCAAGTCGTTATTGGACCAGCCAATGCACCCATCGCTTTGAAGTCAAAACTCGGATGGACAATAAATGGTCCTACTGGAAAAATACACTATCAGACTCGAGTGGACACTGACTTTGTTATGTTCAAAAATGAGATCAATACCGAAATGAAGGAGTTGGACACTTTGGTTAGAAAGAGTTTTGAACGAGATTTTGTTGACTGTTCAGTTCAGATGTGTAAAAAAACTGAAGAGGAAATCAGAGCTGAAAACATACTTGAAAAAACATGTTCTCAAACTGAAGACGGCAAATGGCAAGTTGGTTTGCTTTGGAGAGAAGAGAATCCTAAATTACCAGAAAGCCGGTCTGTTGCATGGCGGCGATTAAACTATGTTGAAAATAAATTGAAAGAAAACCTAAAGTTATGTCAACAATATCAACAGCAAATAGCAAACTATGAGGAAAAGGGATATGCACAAAAAGTAAACCTTAACGATTTAAAACACAAGTGTAATAAGACGTGGTACCTTCCTCATTTCGCTGTTCACAACCCTAGGAAACCAGACAAATTCCGGTTTGTTTTCGATGCTGCATCGAAATCAAGTGGTCAAAGCCTAAATGACAATCTCCTTCCTGGTCCTAATATGTTCGATAATCTTATGGGCATTCTATTCCAGTTTAGAAAATATAAAATAGCCTTTGTTGCAGACATAAGAACAACGTCCGGAGACCAGTCACAAAATTAGTTAGACTAGACTAACAAATGAATTAAGACACCCCGCCCGGAGAAATGTTAAATATTATTTATAGTATAAAAATAAGAGTGTAAAACATTTGGTGGTTATAGAAAAACCTTTATATTTTCAGTCTAAATTAATAGCATTTATTGATCAGCTGTTCGGTTTTTTTTTGTTTGTGTGGATTAAAAATATTTGCTAAGTACAAAGCATTTTTCTTACAGTAATTTTATTAAAAATAATAACCAGATAAAGCTAAATATCAAGTTTTATCCAAAAATATTCATTAATATGGAAATATTAATTTTTCCTTATCCTCCATAAGATTAACATTGGAGCCCCACAATACAATGTACTGTGTTTAGATTTTTTCATATCTCGTTAACCGTTGGAGATAGAGAAAAACTTAAAGGAACTTAATTGTGTAGTTTTTTAAGCTGATTCTAATGGTGAAATATAAAGTTAGAAATTTTTAAAAATTACATGTGAAAAACGCAAAAAACCCCCCCAAACTACCCGTTCCCATTGACCGATATGTCTGGTTTACGAACTCGTTCGAGCATTTGTAGGAATACACGTCTCTACCAAATTTGGTCTCGATCAGACCATTTTTACGAGAGTTATCGTGTTCACAGACACATATATATATATATAAATTTTAACGACTATTGTTTTTGGTCTCTAGGAACCTAAAGAAGAAAAAATAACATGGTCCCGGGCTTAAGTCTCACCATGAGACCTACGGTAATAGCTTCTTCCCTATGGGAAATTCGCTAAAAAGGAAGGATACAAATTAAATTTGGAAGAAAAACTATAGGAAAGTGCATATAAATGCAGGGTTGCCATATTTCAAGCAAGAAAGCAGTTCCTGAAAAACTGGCAAGAGAGATGAGTTGAATTACGTTTTAAGTGCCACCTAATGCTCCTTCTAGTTGTTTTCCATCCCTGATGTTTTCCCTGATCGTATAATTGCATTCCATAAAAATGTTCCAATCGCCAAGCATTTATAACATTATTACCGATAAAAATTTCCAAAAACTTCTTCAAATTACTATTGGCAGATAAAAATATAATGTAATATTGTGTAACTACAACTACATCAAATAATCAAAGAATATTTAACAATTACAGGTTATTATGAATTGTAACCTTTACAAAAATTTTGGATTCAACTTCCTTAACTTGATTTCTCAAAACTGTATTTCTATTTTTGTGACTTAAAATGTTGTTAAAGGGACTCCTTTTTCAGTTGGTTTTTTGTAAATAACTAATAACATGTGTAATGATTTGTTTTTCAGAAATTAATTTCTGTGTCATCCAAAATATAAAATTTTATTCATGAATTAGAAATTAATGTTTATTTATCCATGAGGAATCCCTGACCTTTTACATTTATTGAATACAGTAGAGCGTCGAAAATCCGACCCAATTGCAGTATATAGATATACTGCAGTATATAATCCAAACCATAGGAAATTCAGATGATCGATTTGTCCGGATTTCCGAACATAACCTACAAATATCTCATGAACTGATAATTAGGCCTACAGTGTTAATAGTGAAGTTCAAGAACACAGTTAAATGAAACAAAATAATGTTTATGTACTTACATATATTGAATGTGCATTAAAACTTATTGAAGTTTGTTTCATGGAGAAAATAAAAGGAAACAAACAAATTCACAACATACAATACAGTAAAATTGTTCTATTGTACACCAAAAAGATGCTAATCTTTGTTTTTGTTTGCTTTGATATACATTTCCTGGCAGCCAAGTCCTTCATTCGCTTAAGAAGCAAACGGTGACCTTGGCTGCATTCATGCTGTGTTTCGTACCATGACATATGTAAGAGTAAGGGGTACGGCTGAGCCACCTAGTTAAAAATAGACACGCTGAGGGTCATTCATCCGGCTCGGCGCACCACTCATCCCAATATTTTAAAATATGGTGTTGCAAAAACCTATGGAGTGGTTAGGATTTTTTACATTCCGAATTTTTGATGTCCGGATTTTCGACGCTCTACTACCATTATATTTTGTTGTATAATATATAATGTTGGTTATTAGCATGATACCACTGTTTTATGAGCCAGTGCTTTTCATACAAAATAAAACAAACAAAATATGATTAATTGAAGTTCATTACTACTTTTGTTTTTTATTTAGATTTTTTAACCATGAGTTTTTTAAATGTTGTTTAGTAAGCATTCAATATAGTTTAATATTGAAAGGTTTATGATTTAGTTTACTCTAAAGGGAGATTGGGGGGGGGATCAATGTGTCAGTTCCCCAAATCGTTTATTTTAAATTACAGTAGAACCTAGATTATCCAGGGCTAAAGACGGAAGAGAAGCCAAGGATACTGAAAATGACATTTAATGTGATTGGTAGAAAAATAGCACAAAACCATATCTTACGTAATATTTAGTTTTCAAAATACGATAGCTATTAACTAAAAGCATAATGAAGATAATTTTTATATATTTAAGAAAAGAATTAAAAGTGCTATTTCTATTTTTCTTAGACAAATCGTTGATTTTTCTTTCTACTCTCCTTCCCTCTTCCACCGCTTTCTAGCATTTACCTTTGTATATGGTTGTCCTATCTCTTTGTCGCTGACTACCTCAATTGCGGTAAGATTATATCGTGTGATATAGTCAAACAAATCAAACTGATCTGTTTAATCAATCCGTCTTTAAACTCTTTAATAAATAAATTATTTTTCTGTATATGCATAGACATACATAGTTTACTATGAATGAAATCAACAAAACCTATAAAATGAACCGTTAATAAATTTAATGAACACACCTGTAAAACCAATTTGTAAACCATCAAAAAGTTATTAAAAATAATTAATTTTATTATTATCCTTAGGCGTGGTTTGACATACACGATTTGCATATTTTTATGGCCACCTGCCAGAATGTTGTCATCCATGAGCTAGCTGAAGCTGGAACTATTAGCAGTGTACTGTACTAGTAATGTACTATTTTCCCGCTAGAGTTTACATTTTAGAGTTTATACTTTATATACCAATAAAGCGCTTTGTATGTTGGTAGTACTGTTGGTGGTTATGAGGTTAAAGTGTATGAAATATTGAAATCAATGCGCAAGTACGCAGGTTATGATCCTGACCATGAGTTTGAATCCCAAATTGGCTTGAAAATGACTAGTAGTGAAGGGAGGGCCCACCTAAAAAAATGGTAGCCTACTAAGGTGGAAATTGGCGGTATTTGTAGGTTAAATTGGGTGCAGTGGACACCAGTTACGTATTTTTACGATTGAATGGTTATGGTTAAGGGGGGGGTAGGAACTATTATTATTGTACTCTAAATTTTGATAGTATTGAGCAGTGTATTTTTTAAACCTATTTTGGAACAAGAGAGACTGAGCTTTGCTCCCATAGAATAAAACATGCATTTGATAAGTTAAATAGGTAATTAAAAACATTTATCATGTACTCAATGTAAGCACAGTTTATATAGTTTAAACAACGTTTTAGTACACCTTAATACAGTGGAACTTGGTTATAACGTCATTGAAGGGACCACACAATTAATGACGCTATATCAGAGTGACGCTATAGAAGAGGTTACATAATTTAAATTTAAAACCGAGAAAAATAGGGAAACACATTTTTTACATGAAATTAAGACATTTAATGAAGGTAATTTGAAATACACCGTAAGTTTATGTTTATGACTGACTGAATTACTCTACTATTTAAAAAATCGAATTTGAAAATATTGCAATGAAGTTCGGCTTGGTGAATTCAACTGTTGGTTCGATTTTAAAAAACAAGCCCGAACACACGTCTGCTATCTTACGTCCCTCCTCACACGCTCTTATAACTCACACCTTTTCTTCAGCAAAACCTTTCTCTTAACACTTGCCATTATTTTTCAATACTGTATTCGTAAATTAAAATAACGAAAAACAAACTGTAAAAGACATACACTGAACTAATGATATCTGCACGAACTGTAGGTACGTACGATCGGCATCACAGTGCTTTGATTCGACGTGAGTCACTGACACTGACCTTGATGACCGGCGACAGCGGATATAGGGTAGGGGAGGTGGTTGGGGTGGTTAGCGGTAAGACAGCAATAAAATGCCGTTTCTAAAAATAGAATGTAGCTAAACAATAGCCGCAGCCCTCACATTGCTCCACCGACCGAACTTTCTCTATTTAGCTATGTTGCCTTCATCTCGACCCGATTTTCTTGACGTTATATACGAGGTTTGAGAATTTACTGACAATATATCCGAGGTTTTTTCCTATGTAAATACATATAGTTTGGCAGGACCTAAAAATAAATGACGTTATATCCGAGTTTACGTTATGGCCGAGGCCGCAATAACCGAGTTGCACTGTATATAGATGTTTTACATTTCAACATCCATGCCAAACCAAATACTCGTATAGCGTTAAAACGTTTCAAAATAACCCAAAGAAATATTCATTGCTTCCGGATTTTACTGTGAAAATTAAAAACACCCTGAAACAGCTGTTTTGGTTTCTATAAAAATGATTTTGACAATAACATGTGCTCTTTAAATTGCTGCAGGACGAACAAGATTTTTCCCAGCGTTGAGAATTGTTATTTGTCCATTTTTTTTTTGTTCAGTAGATTTTTTGTGGCCAAATGCCCATATTCATAAAAAATCATAAATCCTTGGACAGAAAAAGAATTTTGCCTAGACAATTTTTTTAAGAGTATGGACCACAGGAGGGTAATCCCAAATTTAAGGGTTAGTGACAAATCGCCCTGTCAGCGATTTTAAACACAACATTGGTATCGGCTATCTGCATTTCTGACTATTAAGATACAACATTAAAACAGGTGAAGTTATGGTACCGAAGTTGTAGTAATCTAGTTACTGAATCTTAATTATTTAAAAGTGTACCATTTTATAAACTATTGACATGTAAAAACATGCAACAAACATGAAATTGACCAAATGTCCTAAATTTGGCAACACTGTTTCATCTTGTCCAAAACTGAAAAATTTGTGAATGTTAACACAAAACAGCTTAAAATATAGCCTAACACTTTAGATCAAGCAAAGATATTGTGTGTCACTGCCATAATCTCAAAGAAAAGTTCTGTTCTTATTTTTAGTTTTAATGCTTATCTTATACTGTCTATCCAAATATTTGGATATTTATTGGACCCACCCAGGGAGGTATTTTAAGCCAAGTATGAATGACAATGACAAATGAGTGCAAGATGATTGTTTGATATCGTACACCTCTAAAGCTGGTTGAGCCTAGGTCTGATATTTTGTTGGGTCTTTATATGTCACTCAATAACAGCTAATAGAGCTTCATAAAAAATACTGCATTGATATAAAACAATGTGAAGGCTGGTAGTTTCCATTGCATGTAACTATAATAATTTATAATGTAATAATGCAATATAGGCCCTAGTATAATTTGCTAAAAGCAATTTTTTTCACACATATAAACTGGAAACAGTGTTGATAGTAATGGAAGATTTAGTTTTTTACCCCAGTAGATGCCCTGCCAAATAATCAAGGTTCTACTGTATGTTATTTTAATAGTAAGTAAATACACTTCGGCTAAAAAATAAAAATATCCTCTCTTAACCATCTCTCATTAAAACATTAAAATTTGTGGATTGAAATAAATAGTGAATTCTTAACTATGAAGATTTACCAGTAAGAAATATTCATAAGTAATAAATATATTCTTAAGCTTGTTAAAATAATTTACTTCATAAATGGTTTCTTAGTTAAATTAAGAACATTAAGAAAATAAACATGAGAAAGAGTTAGGATTAAAACAGGCATTATATGGCAGGGTATTTTAATAATCATCCAAAATAATGATCTGTCTGGATCTTTTTTGACCTGAATTCTAAAATCATAATCAGTGTTACCATCAACTTTGTGATACCAAAATCAAAATAATTATTATTTTGTAGAATAGCCATATTAAAATAAATTACAGATTTCTAGGAAATCTAGGATTTTTGAAACACAATAGTAAGTAGACCTTAACCCTAGATAGGTCGCTTGCAGAGTTTTCCTCCGCAAGTGTAGTTTTTGTTAAAATAAACAGGCATATCGGGTATGGGTAGCCGTGTCAGGCTCCGTACCTCACGCGCCTCATTCCAAAATCCCCCAAAACTATTTACAACCCCTACACTCCTTTTTTTCCATGAGTTGCAATACAGTGAAGCGATGTCAGTTTGCGGAGGCTTTCTCTAAACGGAATACACATATGAACGTGTGTGTGAACCAAAATATAATTTTGTTTTTATTTAATTTATAATACTGTCATTTAATATATTTGGTTTGCATCGATATTCAATTTTATTATTGCAGAACAAGACTTCGCATAACACCTTCTCCCCTAGCACCATTCTTATACTAGAAAATTACTAACTATGTTTGTTACTAAAATTTAGTAATTAATTAATTAAATTAACGATGGAACTTTGTATTTTATCAATTTATTTGACATGCAAATGCAATATACTATATTATAAAAACAAGTAAGATGGGTTGAAATTGTGCGATTTAGTGTTGCAGAGTAAAACTCCGCATGCGTTGTCTCGCATTTCACCGGTGAAGCGCCCGCTCAAGGGTTAACAACTACAGTAGAACCTTAATTAACCGTCACCCTCGGGACCGAGACCATGACGGATAACCAAATAGACGGATAACAGAAATAATAATACCGCCGATACAACTTAGAACCAAGACAGTGTTTGGCGTGGCAACATCGCAATTCACTGCCTTGCATGTTATAAAGGCGCCATTTTAAGTCCTAATTAATTTTCATGATTGGTGTGCAGTAACTAATGTGAATTTATTTTAAATGAAAGATAACAAAACTACGCCAGTTCAAGTAAAAAATACTTTATTAAAATATTTCATTAAGAAAACAATAAAATATGAACCGTACATGTACATATTTGTACTCCCAAAACGTATGTTACCGGTATTTAGTTTTTAAAATAAACCGTCATTTTCTTTTGTTTCTTTCATCGCCGAGCTTTTCAGGCAGTCATGTTTCTAATTTTTCTGAGAAGAAGCACAAGTGTTTAATAATTTATTGTTTATTTTCGAGTCCCAAAACTACACGTTTCCGTTTCTTAGCCATAACAGAAGAGCATTACACACTATGTACAAGTAACGGCACTATCAACAATAAACGGTAAAGCACGTAAACACTAGTAGGCATTGCACTCGAAATCGGCAATAACATCAGTTCACTGTAGCCACGTACCATACTGAACTAAAATAAAACGGTAGCAATGGAATGCAGAAGACAGTATAAGGGATTTTAATTTTTAACCAGCTGGGTTACCACCCTTGCCGCCAATGATTCACGCACATTGCAGGTGTGCAGTACAGTTGTCACTACTCATCATAGAGCCTCAACAGACGATCCGGCTTTGCGCTGACGCGGAAACATAATTATTTTTGCACTAGCGGGGTGGCGGTTAATAGAGACTGACGGTTAAAAGGGTGACGGTTAATCGAGGTTCTACTGTACATGAAATTGTATAACAGATTTATCCCAATATCGCTCACAATATATTATCACAATATATATATATATATATATATATATATATATATATATATATAAATATATATATTTGAGTTGGTAAATGAGGGCTACTATTAATATTAAATTATGTTAATAGGTTATGTTCTTATTAATACACCACTTGATAATGGACTTAAGTCTGAAACATGTTGTGAATTTTTAAATAAAAAAATTTCTCAAACAAAAAAAAAGGGTGCTAAGTTATGCATAATTATTTAAATATATATATATATATATATATATATATATATATATATATATATATATATAGTGATTATAAGGAAGTTAGTACCAATTTGTTTATTCTCCATTTTAACATTTTCTGTATAAAATAACATATTCCCCTTAGGACAACGTATTGTGTGTACCAGTTTCAATATCTCTATAACTGACTGACAAAGAGCGTAGATTTATCAAACTAAACAGTTTGTTTTTCTAAGCTGATTCCTATAGAGCTATAAAAATTAGTTATTTTAAATTATTTTAATTGATGTAACAGCCCCCACTTTTGGTTAGAACCTCACCCCCTAAACCTCTCTTTCAGATGAACCAATCATGTGATATAATCAACAAATCAGAAAATAACTTGCACATTTACATATTAGAAGTTTTTTAGGAGCGTTATCAGGTTTTGTCTAAAAAAATGTATTTTTTTATAACGAGGGACCAAAAAAAAATCTGGACTCAGATCTAGGTACTGTCATGTTGACTACGATAACACATCTACTCCTATAGAATCTTTTCTAAAAAGAAAAACACTGGTAATAATTTATAAATTGGATTGTATTTTCCATTACTGTATTAAATTGGGCTTGGTTTGTCTAATTCGATACATTATGAATTTACTATACATTTCGATATGTTATAGGAATTTACTATAATATACAATAGGATCATGTTAACCCCGCTCTAGGATATCGAGATTAAAAAGGCAGGATTATCGAAAAAAAAAATGAATGGAGGTGAGATAAATACCACCATTCCAGCAATCCTGTAAACTAAGTAACTGAATTAGGCAATAATGGTGATGATTCAAACAAAGTTTAATCATAGATTTAAAAAAGATTTATATCAGTTTACATATTCTTCATAAGAATAACCTGGCAAAGAAGTAAGTATGCTGCCACGAGGAACCTAAATATTAAAATTTGTCCACATGCTGTTATATATTGCAACTACCCTGTTTTAAAAATTACCAAATTATCTGAAGAACTTAGGACCTTGTACTTTGTCAAAATACAAATAATTGTAAATAAATGGCTAGGAGATACTGGAGGGATCTGGTAGATAGCTATTTTATCTTAATGTATTCAGTTTCTTATGCCTGTCAAATTCCACGGATCTGCAAGAAGAAGTATGTGAGCATGATGACGTGTGGAGACTTGGCTTAAACAAAATAGTCTGTACTCAATTGAGGAGTACTTTGCCAAGATATCTGTGAATATTTTAGAGCCCCTTGCGACCAAAGATTTAGTTGCCAAAGTATATTTTACAATGTATATGTGTTAGTTTTTCATTTCTTATGTATTTTACACGCGATCAATCAGTTAACTGGGCCACGATCAAGGATTTGGTAATGGTAATGATAAGTGCAATTGTACTAGTGCGAGTATGTGTGAATGGGTGTATGCGTGTGTGTGCATGTGTGTGGGTAGGTGTACTCACAACTGCTCAGGTGTGGATGTTGGGTGTTTTCAGGTGATTGCGAGTCTAGGTATAGGTCAGGGCAAGAGTATCATCGTGGTTTTTCTTTTGTTTTACTCTATTATTTTTTTATTTTTACAGTTCGTTTTAATTATGTTTCTGTAATGGCTTGTAGTCTTATGTAGGGAGTGTTTTGTATTAATATGCATTTAGTTGTTGAAATTTTGTAATAGTCTAAGCCTGAATAGAACTCATTCCCTACGTACAGGTTCGCCTATGTGGGGAATATTACCAATATTTATGTTTAGTAATGCTATGTATTTTTTATAGAGATAAATCTATTCATTCATTCAATAGACCATAACTATATGAAGATGTATACCAAGGTTTATCACAATAATCCCAATAACGAGTGAGATATCAATGATCTTTTCCTCATGGCCATAAGATTAACATTGGAACTCCAAAAGACAAAGTACTGTTTTTACCAGTTTCTATCTTAGTAACCGATTTACGTAGAGCTAAGATTCAATATACTATTTTTTAACTGAATAAAATTCCTAGGTGCTAAAAAAAGTTTATTTTTTAAACAATTATATGTAAACCTCCAAAAAATCCCATTTTGAGATACGAAAAACCTCTCTTAACCTCCTTTTCGATTGAGAGATACATCTGGTTTTAAACCCAATTGAATAAATGTAGGATTAAACATTTCCGCCAAATTTGGTCTTGATCGGACTATTTTAACAAGATGAATCTTGTTTATTCAATATAATGCTGGAGGAAACACAGTAAGCATCGGCTCTGATATAAATACTGGAATTACTACCATCAGACATTCCAAATTGAATGATTTACTTATCAAAGAAAAACAGAGGAATGGGTCTAATTAAGGCAAACTGGGAGGCCCTTATCCAGCACCTAAACATTCTCAACGTTTTGGAAAGAGTCAAAAATCCCTATAATTATAATATGGATTCTGAAAAGGAAAAAGAGGAATGTTTTCGGAAACAAGAGGAACTTCAACTAGAAGACTTAATTAATGAAGGATATGATTCGTCCTATAAAAAACTAAGGGACGAGCTTCAACAAATAGAGTACGTATGAGAAATGGTGTAATCTATCTCCTAAGGGAAAAGGTATATACATTTTAAGGTAAATACTTAAAGGTATACCTTTTTGAGGAATGCTCAAGTGTAAATGTCAAATTTCATAAGTTAATGAACATCACTTAAGCTCTATAAAAAGAAGGGCTAGAACCAATAGATGATGTAGCTCCGACCAGGATGAACAAGGGGAGATTCAAGGATGGCAACCAGTGTCGATGTTGTTCGAAAACTGAGACATATATTTATGAAACACTACCACATATCTCTGGATTCTACCCATACTTTGTAATCAACGGCACCATTCAGTTGAAAAAATAATATTCGAAGAACTTAGAAGAAAGGACTTTGAATTGCACAAAGACGTCGGTGGAATAGCTACCAATGGTTCACATAGTAGATGTGACATAATAGCGATTAAAAGAGCAACACAGGAAGCATACACTTTGCACCCGACCTTACGATTTGAAATGAATAAAAATCGCTACCGACGTCAATGCAAAAAAAACAAATATATTTGTTTTTTTTTCTCCAATTTTTGGAAGAAATTATATTTGAGGAAAAAATTTTGAACAGTTCTCAAACAATCAATTGGCATCCTTCAAAATCAGTTATACAAAATGACATATCAAAATCAAAAGAACGTGATTAAGTTTTTCTTACTAAGTATTTCATACTGACAGATTGTTTTCTGGTGAAAAAGTACAGTAATATTTTTTTTTCTTGCTAAAAGTGATTGTATACGCAGTTAAAGGGTATAAGGATCAGGGCAAAGAAATCAAAACATATTATCTATGAAGTTACTGTTAATTCCTTCACGCTAATAGTGACGTGCAGTCGTAATGAACGAGGCTTGATTTTCGTTCAGACCGGAGGGCCTCAGGCGTCGACCTTTATGCCCGACGGGAATGGGTTAATACTTTTAATATGGAGTTATAAAACGTGTGCAGCTGTCAGCTGCTCGGCCCCGATGATGAAACATCGGATGTTTACGTGCGATCAAGGTCATCACTACTCACAGTGCATTGAGGTTACAGTAATTTTTTATGGTGCATAAATGTATGATGTAAAAATATTGTATTTACTTTCCTGTGAAAAATAGGTTAGTTCATGGATATGTTTAAAGTAAATGTTTTCAGTTTATATAAACAGCTGTTCTTATAACCAATGTAAGACGTCACTAACCATATAAAGCCACTATCCAATTAACGTCACTGTTTCAATTTTTTTTTTTGAGAATTACCAACACTCCCCCCCAGAGCTAAGACATATCTATGTCAATAATATATAATGTAAATAGTAATAAATGTATAGTACAATACCCCCATCACAGCAGACCTGCATACTCAGCAAATTTCCAAATCAATAATGTAATAATAAAAATACATGACAGGTTTTATAAAAATCTGTCCATAAACATAAGAATTATTTGCCTATTCTCCATAAAATGCACTTATAGACAAAGGACATACATAACTAATATACTCAGAACAAACAGAATTTTGTAATTAAAATACCCCCGCCGCAGCATACCTGAATACTCTACCTCAAGCTAATCTCTACCTCAATAATATGGCAATAATAATACAAGTATATAAAATTGACCTGTTGATTAATTAGAGTATTTTGCCTATTCTCTGTAACATTAACATGGGAAAGAGTATTCAGGTTTGCTGCTGTGAGGAACACATAAACTATGATTTCTTTTAGCATAAACGTATCGATCCCAACCACATGAAGCTAAATACAGTGCAACTTGGTTATTGCGGCCTCGGCCATAACGTCAACTCGGATATAACATAATTTATTTTTAGGTCCCGCCAAACTATAGGTATTTACATAGGTAAAACCTCGGATGTATCGTCAGTAAATTCTAAAACCTCATATATAACGTCAAGAAAATCGGGCCGAGATGAAGGCAACATATAGTTAAAGAGAGAAATTTCAGTCGGTAGTGCAACGTGATGGCCCGGCTATTTTTTAGCTAGATACTCCAATCTATTTTTAGAAAAGGCATTTTATTGCTGTCTTACCGCTAACCATCCCAACCCCCTCCCTCTACCCTATATCCGCTGTCACCGTCATCAAGGCCAGTGTCAGTGACTCACGTCGCGTCAAAGCACTGTGATACCGTACGTACCCACAGTTTGTGCAGCTATCCTTAGTTCAGTGTACGTCTTCTACAGTTTTACAGTTTGTTTTTCGTTATTTTAATTTACGAATACAGTATTGAAAAATAATGGCAAGTGTTCAGGGAAAGGTTTTGACGATTAAAGAAAAAGTGTGAGTTCTAAGAACGTGTGAGGAGGGACTTAAGATAGCAGACGTATATGTCGGATTTGTTTTTTTTTTAATCGAACCAACAGTTGAATTCACCAAGCAAAATTTCATTGCGATATTTTTAAACTTGATTTTTTATACAGTATAGAGTAGTTTAGTCAGTAATCAACATAAACTTTGATGTGTATTTCAAATTACCTTCATTAAAAGTGTTAATTTCATGTAAAAAACTGTGTTTTTCTATTTTTCCTCGGTTTTAAATTAAAATTATGAAACCTCTTTTATAGTGTCACTCTGATATAGGGTCATTAATTGTGTGGTCCCTTCAATGACGTTATAACCAAGTTCCACTGTACCAAGTTTCAACCAAAACTATTGGTTAGTACGGGAAATATAAATTTTTCCTTATCCTCCATAAGATTAGCATTGGAGCCCCTTAATACAATGTACTGTGTTTAGTTTTTTTTAATATCACGGTAAACGTTGGAGATAGAGAAAAACTTTAAGGAACTAAATTGTGTAGTTTTTGAGCTGAATCTGATGGTGAAAGATAAAATTTTAAAAAATTAAAAATTACATAGGAAAACACTAAAACCCATTTTTGGGGTACAAACCCCCTCTAACTACCTGTTCCGATTGACCGATATGTCTGGTTTACGAACTCGTCCGAGCAAATGTAGGAATACACGTCTCTACCAAATTTGGTCTCGATTGGACCATTTTTACGTGAGTTATCGTGTTCACAGACACACACACACACATCTATATATATATATATATATATATATATATATATATATCATATATATATGTATATGTATATATATATGTATATGTATATATATATACCGTGTGTCTCACCCCCGTTAATTTTTTTATTAATGGGAATAAAAACTTTATATTTTGGGGATGTTTATTTGATCAATATAACATGGTCTCGGGCTTAAGTCTTGCCATGAGACCTACGGTAATAGCTTATTACCTATGGGAAATTCGCTAAAAGGTAGTTTTTCATGTATTCAAATTCTCACCCCCTCCCCCCAAAAGGGGTAGTTCAGGGGTAAGTTGAAATTTTTAAATAACAACCCCCAGCCTGTTGCATATCATTTCGAAGGTGAAAACGAGAATCATTGAGAAAAGAAAACGAATGGCACAAATTGGATGTCTCTACGTTGATTTTATTAAAAGTTATTCCAGTTCGAAGTTTAAAATTTTTTGAAATCTGATAAATTGTTAATTTTGTAAATAATGAAAAAATCGAGATTTTGCTATGTGAAAAGGATTAGTTAGTACCACGGCCAAAGTCCTAATTGGTCACAGTCATTTACCAATCACAGGCTATATCCTGTCCGAAATTATAGGGTTACGGTAGTGGCCCCTCTAGGCTTCATTTGTCAGAAGCTTATCTAGAGATAACAGCTCTTCCAATTTGCTCCCGGTGCGACATTATTTTACCCTCCCTAAAACTTATTTTTAAATCTTAGTCGTTCAGATTTAGCGTGTTTTAAACGTTAGTGTGTTTTATTAGAAAATAATTAGTTTAAGATTTATCATTAAAATAGTTATAAGAGAAAATGGTCTGATCTGATCAAGACAAAGTAGAAATGATTATATTATATGGCGAGGCGAAAAGAGGAAAAGAGATTTACATGAGGCAGTCCGCTTGTTTAATAATGCACATCCTGATAGGCCAACCGATAGGGCATTACATTCACAGTAATAGGAAGGGGCGAGCGAATGGATATTCCCCACCACGCAATTACAGTGGTAGGGAATATGAGCCACGCACATGTTCTTTACTTTCTGGATGACCCTCATATGTTAATTCACCTGTTTAGTAGAACTGGTATTATATTGCTCAAAACTGGGTTTTTGCTAGTTCTTTGCTTTAAATTAATAGGGCTCTGGTCAGTTTAAAGTATACAAATATTAGGAGTCTTTAGGCCAGATATTCTAAGTTTATGTTTAAGACAATTTAAGTTAGGTAGGGTTGGGTAATTTATTCTGTAGCGTCAAGGTAAGAAAAAATCTGTTTTTGTAGAGAAAAAGGCAAATCTTCAAAAAATAATTAAAATTATAGATAAATGTGGTAACACACATACAATTTAATCATACAGTAATAATTTAGTAGAGATGGGTTAAAAGAGGATTTTTGCACTTTCTAAAAATACTAACTTCTCTCTGCCCTGATTTGTTGACATGCGGCCTTGTACCTCCGAATGGTTCCTTCATCACCAGCCTTGTGGAACAATATCATCAGTGGTAACCCTTCTTCTGTGATTTCTTCAGCATTTTCAAAGTTAATTTCCCGAACGAGTGGTGTGCACATTTTACTTCCCCAGAGAAACAACTCTGTGAAGTGTGTGTGATTCCCTTTATAATTTTCTTTTTCTTCATTACAAGTGTCATCGGGATAAAAAGTTATTTTCACATTGATGCCTACCTCGTCTAGTTCACTTTGTACAATATCTCTAAAAAGATTATAAGAATGGAGTTAGAGTGTCTTAATTGCATTAGTGCAAGGTAGAGTTGGTAGAAGGTTATCCCTTGATGGGGACCAATATTCCTGTTTATTGGGATTGCATATAGCCATATCTTTCCTGATGGGAATTTGTAGGAAGTCTATTTATATATAACCTCATTTAAAGTTAAGATGTTTGTAATTAGTTTTTACTCATAATATTACTAATAGTAATACACTAATAGTATATGTATCAGGGGTAATTTGCAACCCGGCAAGAGGTAGATGTGTGATGTCACTAGATCTCTTGATACAGCTTGAATATCCAAGCAACCTTCTGGCACAAGCAGCAGACGGTCACACTTCTTTGTCATTGAGTTATTACATACTACATTCAGCTAATTTAAAAAGGTTTGTACCAGTTCATAGTTAATATTGTTGTTAGAAAATTCAAATAAAAAACATTTAGTGATAAAAAACACACTACACAAAATGTTAATAGTTTGAGTAGTATGACAAAACCCCACAAAACATAAAACTATTACTTACTTACCTGATAATTAAAAACGTGATTTCTTAAAGTTGATATATGTTAATGGGTGTAACTAATGAGTTTTATGTTTTGTTTGATGTGTGATCAACATATATTTAGATTTTTGTGATTGAATAATGATATAAATTTGTATATTTGTCAGAAAATAAAATAATATATTAGTAAAACTTAACTGATTAATGATTGTAATTGAACGCCTTAAAACCAGTTTAAACCTTGGGAGTTGTTTTCAGAACTTCATGATTGAGTTCTAAATTACATGATCAACTACCTCGGTTATAAGTTTGGGTATTCGAACACCCCACATTATAAACATTGATATCACTGTTAGCTATTTAAATTAAAATAATAATAAATTACTCTTACGGCAAAGAGTACTAGGCTGACATTGAGGGTGGGGACTACAAGGATCCAAGCTGTTCTGTCTTTAAACATATTACACTTTTCAATGTGTTCAGTGAATTACTTCCTCTCCTAAGCAATATTCTCTGAAATGATCAAGATTATATAGTTGAACCACATCATTCACATTATGATTCTGATGAAAAGAAATAATATTTTCAGAAAATGTTAAAATTACAACTGAGATACCTAAGGCTAAGCTTATTAAACCAATTACTAAAATATAAATTATTTACCCAAATCCAACATGAAACTGGCAATCATCCTTCAAGTTGGTTGCAACTCTCCTGAAAGTTGTGTATTCGGGTACATCCTTTCGGTCGAAGAAACCAATGATTATTCTCTTCTTTGACTGTAAATGCAAAATAATTAAATGCGTACTAAAGGTAAAAATATTTTGATAGGAGAGCTATCACTTAAAATTCCTGTATATATATGTACCCTTTTTTTATTCTTTATTGGCAACATGTTTCAGCATTTATGCCATTTTCAAGCCATATTTACCTAACCTATTTTTAAATAACAAATTTTATCAAATTAATGTGTTTACCATGTTAACCCTTACCGGGCGGCTGACGAGTTTTCTCGCGGCACAGTAGGGTCCCACGGCGCGGAAACCGAGTTTTTTCACTTTCAGCCATTTCGTCACATTTATTGCGCTGTAGTTCGCGAAACAACCAATAGAGTGCATGGTAATGTTGCTTTAACCTCTATGAACTCACAAAACCAATATGGCGGCTTTGATGGAATTTCTAGTGACTGAGATTAGATGTTATGCAACTTTGGCCTGTATTCTAGCGCTCCCGTACTGCTTTTGACGAGAAAATTAACGCGCCACTACGACCAGCTGTATTCACTGTTCCAATAGTTGTTTGTTGACATCCATTGACGTGTGATTATTTGTGTTGTATTTGAGAAGTAAACTAATGTAGTGTGAATGTTTGTGAATCTAAATAATAAAATAAAAAGTAAAACATGGCTCATCCAGACGATCCAGAATTTGATGAGTTCGTGAATGGACTTATGACTGAGGCTTATCATACGACGCAAAACTATGTTTAGTGGTAATGTACATAATATCTTTTTACTTTATTGACATGTTTCTTCTCACTTTTTTCATGTTTAGAATCAGTAATTTTTCATTTATGTAAGCCTACAAGTTTTATTTCAAGCGCTCGAAGCGCGAATTTTTGGCAAAAATAACTTTTTTAGATACCTGAAAAATAGTGTTAAAATGTTCAATAAATAAAAATGAAGCATATTTCTGTTTTCTACTTTATTCAACCTACCTAAATCCAAAAAGAACATTGGGAAAATATAATTTTGATTTTTTCAACCTAAATGAGCAGGGAGTGTGATTTTCAGTAGCGCTTTAAGGGTTAAGTTGATAAGATTTGTATCTTATGTTAACTTTGGACAGACTAGTGGGTGGTGCTTTCAAATTGTGTGTGAACGCTGATGACATTGCAATTCTGGTTATTGGTAAGTTCACCAACACAATCAGAGAACTTATGAATGGAGCACTGAACCTGGTGGGAGACTGGTACAAGGAGGTGGGTCTTGCCATCAACCCCTCCATGGTAGTGGCGGTGCCATTCACAAGAACGAGGAACCTGCTTTGGCTGGGACCTTTGAACCTGCAGGGCACAGAGGTAAATCTGCAAGACGAAGTCAAGTACTTGGGTGTGGTACTTGATAAGACACTGAGGTGGGAGCCGCAGCTGCAAAGGGTGATTGACTGAGGTAAGTGGTCACTCATGACTTGCAGACGAATGGTTGGTACTACATGGGGACTGCACCCTAGGCTTTTGCACTGGCTGTATGTTGCTGTGGTGAGACCAGCCATGACCTATGGTTCACTTGTTTGGTGGCCAAAGACAAACTTCGGTGCAGCGGTGCGGGGGCTTGTGGCGGTCCAGAGGTTGGCTTGCCTCATGATTTCTGGGGCCGTGAGATCCTGCCCTGGAGCATCCTTGGACTGTATGCTCAATATCCTGCCCATAGATGTTTACATCAGAACGGTCGTTAGAAAATGTGCATATCACCTCCGATGTGAGAATCTCTGGATGACTTTCAATGTACCCTCGGTAGGTCACACCAGAATTGAGCAGGTAGTCAGATGTGAGGTCCTAGACATGCCTTCTGACCATCTTCACACTAGATACGTGTGTGAGGTACACGGATAGCTCTAAGGGGAGTAAGGGAACTGGAGCTGGGATACTGGGGGTGCAAGACAAGGTAAAGCTCTGCGTTCCAAGGGGGATTTCCCCACAGTGTTCCAAGCAGAAGTGATAGCCATCATTGAATGTGCTCTGTTCAATCTCAACAGAGGTGTCAGGAACAAGAACATTACCATTTTCTCAGATAGTCAAGCCACTCTCAAGGCTCCGGATTCCTGTACCTTCGACTGCAAGGTAGTGTGGGAATGTTGCAACGCATTCTCTTCTCGTGTCTTCTCTTGGCAGTCATAACAACCTTACCCTTTGCTGGGTCCCAGGACACTCAGGTATTATGGGCAATGAAATAGCTGATCGTCTGGCGAACGATGGCGCTTTGATCCCATTCGTGGACCCACAACCCTTCTGTGGCATCTCCAGGGCGCATGTGGATCGAGAGATCAACACGTAGGCACGTGAGTGTCACCCCAGAAGATGGGTGGAGCTTCCCCTCCTGAGAGTAAGTAAACTGTCTCTCAGTTCTCTCTCTTCGAGAATCACAGAGGATCTTCTACAGTTAGGTAGGTCCAAACTCAGACTCATTGTAGTCTCATCACAGGACACGGGCATATGAGGAAACATCTTGCTCGCATGGGACTCTTTCCTAAAGACCCAATCTGCAGGAAGTGTGGGCAGTCCAAGGAGACTGCTGAACATCTGCTGTACGACTGCACCGGGCTTGCCGGGGTGAGAGCTGCCACTCTCGGCGTCATGGAGAGGTGTTGTCACCTTCCCCGGGAGGAGCTGGTGGAAAACTACAGCAGTTCATCAGGTTTTTAAACTTGGAAGGTCTGTGATACATTCAATCAACAGGGGTGCGCAAAAAGCCACATGGCTGACATGCTACAGGAACTTTGTTTCGCCCCTTTGTGTAATGTAATGTAATGAGTATTGAGGTTAGCTGCCATGATAAACACATAAACTATGATTTGTATGCATAAATGAATGGATCTCAACCACTTGAAGCCAAATATTAGGTTTCATCCAAAAATATATGTTAATAAGTGATATATTAATTTTTCCGTATCCTCCATAAGATTAACACTGGTGCCCAACAATGTCCAACAAGGCATACAATGTACTTTGTTTAGATTTTTTAATACAGTGGAACGTGGATAATTCGAACTTCTATAATTCGAAAACTTCTTTATTTCGAAGTTTTGACTTGGTCCCTAGAATTTTATATAAAAACAATGTTAAAATATCCTGGTTAATTTCAATAATTATTTGGATAGTTCGAATTTTTTGCAGCAAAAATCTATAAAGAGAACAAGTCATTGTGTGCGATTTTCCCGGAAACGACATTCAGGCTTTCTGTTCGTAGACTATTTTTAGCTAGATCAACGCGCCCACCCCCGCCAATCCCTCACAGCACGTACACCTGCTGTTAACTGGTCACATGATACCCCTCCCCCTCACCAGTCCTCTACTGCTCATAAATCACAACATTGACATCTCTGGTCTGTCACTACATGGCACCGGCGTAGTTCAGTACCGTGTGTATCATTGATGGTGGTTTGTTCCGATATTCGTCGTCTTAGTTTCGTCTTGGCATTTGTGACATCGTCTGCGTTCATGTTAACACGTCGTATGTATGAACTGGTTCGCTTCGTCAAAGCGAACCGACAAATCTCTGACGTTGCAAGAATAAATAGTGGCAATCAAGGAGGTAGAGAAGGGATTTAAGAAAAACTTTGAAATAGATCAATTTTAGGGATCCCTCCAAACACATTATCGACATTCAACAAAAATTAGGATTTTTAATCAATAATATCTTCATTAACCTCACTTTTTTAATACACAATGTTAAAACATGATGTTTTACTGTTTATTTCAACCACTTGCAAAATCTTTTTTAATTCGAATTTTTGGATAATTCTAATTTTTTTCTGGTCCCTTGAGGTTCGAACTATCCAAGTTCTACTGTATCTCATTTAATAGCCATTGGAGAGAGAGCAAAAATTTAAAGAACTAAATTATGCAGTTTTTTGAAGCGATTCTAATGGTAAAGGATAAAATTTTAAATTTTTAAATATTACATATGAAAAACATAAAACAACAATTTTTGGCTTTAAAAATGACCAAAACTACCCATTCCGATTGGTTAACTGATATATCTGGTCTTCATTTACCAAATTTGATCTTGATCAGACCATTTTACAGGAGTTATTATGTTCACAAACACATAGGCCTCCTACATATAATGTATACATATAATGTAACATGGTTCTGGGCTTAGGTCTTACCATGAGACCTTACCATAGCTTCTTCCCTATGGTAAATTCGCTAAAAATCATTTAAAACTCACATCCAGGTTCTTTAGTTCACTGAGGTCGAGGAACTCCTTGATTGGATCCTCAAGTTGTTTCTTGATAAACTCATGGAACGCGGTAACACTCCGCTGACCGCGATACTCCCTCTTTGCTGGCTGCCCATTTCGGATCACCTTCAGAGTAGGGTACTTGGTGATATGAAACCTCTGTGCCACATCAGCTGTATTGTCAAACAGAATATTTTATTCATAGTATTAGGAGAAAGTATTATTTTTATTAAAACGTTTGATTTTTCATTAGGTATACCTAACCGTTTTGGGGTATGAACCAAAGAATGGTTTTCAAAGTGATGTGTGTGTGTGAATATGGGTCTTTGTATATGATGGATGTGGGGTATAATGCAACGCTTACACCGTTGGTCTGATTTCAATAAAATCTGGTATGCATGTATGTGCCCACCGTATCTCAAGGTGTTTTTATAATTTAAAAAAATATTTTGGAGGGTAGTTCCCACCTTTAACAAGTTTAAAAAGCCAAATTTTCCTAAAATTGACCAAAGACATTTGTAATATTATCTTCTTGGACTTTCCAATGTGTATGTGTTTTAAACACAAACACTCCACAAAACGTTTCTGGAGGTAAAGAAAACATTTCTTTGTTCCAAAGATTTTCACCTACAGAAACATTGTGTATAGTTAAAACCACAGACAACACGTCTGTGGTTTTAACTATAAATAAAAGTATAAAAAGATAACAATAGTAATTAATAACCAAAACAAGTATGAATTCAGACGTGTCGGAAAAGTATAAAAGGATAATACTAGTAATTAATAACCAAAACAAGTATGAATTCAGACGTGTTGGAAAAGTATAAAAAGATATTAGTAATTAATAACCAAAATAATTATGAACTCCAATGATTCTGAGTTTTGATTATTATTTTTAGATTTATAAGGATTTGGGTTCGAAATAATACAACACCACCCACATGTATGTAAAAATGATGGTTCAAAAGTTAAAGGCTACTATATGTCAAAAATCAATTTTCGGCAAAACAGTAAATTTAGTAAATAACTTGAATATCACCATTAACCCTCCACTACATGCGACCACTTGTTACATTACATTACTTCACGGGACTGTCAGTTTCTTGGATTTCACGAATATGTCAATTGTTTTTGGAAATTTATATTTATTTTTAGGTTATAAAGGAGTAGTAAAACACTAACGTCTTATTAAAAATTATGAATTTTATTTTAAGTAACTTATTCTTAAGTTAATAGTTTAAAAAAAATACTGTGCTCATTTCACACAGAATTCTCAAAACAAAATATTATTTTTTGATTAAAAAATTTAAATTCATCATTTTCACCCTTGTTTTCATACCCTGAAAGTTAACTGTCACTTTCATGGTCACTATTTTCAACAATATTGTTAGAAAACAGCACACCTTCTTATATATAAAAATGACCATATATTTCTTATTAACAATATTACTTTAAATCTAAATACCATAATGTTTTTGCTTAATCTTGTCAACATTTAAATTTTTTATAATAACGTCCATGTTTAACCATTTTTACTTTCTCTGGATAAAACCCTAAAACCCCTTTAAAAATGTCAAAAAGCCAAATTTCTCAAAAAACTACACAATTTAGTTACTTAAGGTTTATCTCTATCTCCAACGGTTACGGAGATATTAAAAAATCTAAACACAGTACGTTGTATTTTAGGACTCCAATGTTAATCTTATGAAGAATAAAGAAAAATGTTTCACTTATTAACCAATATTTTTGGGTGAAACTTATATTTAGCTTCATGTGGTTGAGATCTATCAATTTATGCTAAAAATCATAGTTTATGTGTTTATCATGGCAGCAATAGGAAAACTCCTTTATTTATGGACATATGTTGACGAAACTTGGTATAAATGTTAAAAATTAAAGTTTTTGATGGTATAAATGCCTACTCTCAGTGTTCCTCACAGCAGCAAACCTGCACACCTTTCCCATGTTAATCTTAAGGAGAATAGGCAAATAATTCTCATGTTTATCAACAGATTTTGACCAAACTTGTCATATATTATTATCATTGTTATATTATTGATTTGGAAATTCGCTGAGTATGCAGGTCTGCTGCGACGGAGGTATTTTCTGCTTATTTTTGTTTTTTATATATAACACGTTTTTAAGCAAGCAACTTATATTTGTTCTGTTGTACTGATGTGCTTTCAACCATCCAAGTGCTAACATCACATCGATGTCAGCAAAAAGCAATTGTATAGCGCTATTGAAGTCAACAATTACCGTCACGGTGCTGCCATCTGCAAGCTGATGCATGAACTAACTCGTGTAGTTTGCTATTCTGCTGCTCGAGTTTGTTATTTTGCCGCTGATTATGTTTTTTTAATCAAATAAATGCTTTCTCAGATGGTGATCCTTTGTTGTGGTGGACTAAACGCTTGTAAAGACGAGTGTCATGTTTGGGCAATTGAAAGGATGTGGGTTTGAATCCCAAACATGAGCAATCCCAATTTGGCTTACAAATGTGTGGAGGTAGAGTACAGTAGAGGGAGGAAAAATTTGTAGAAATGTGTCAAATGACTTAATACAATTATTTAACTTGTTTGATAGAATAAATGAAAAATGAAAATGAAAAGTTTGCGAATTTTCGTTTAATAAATATATAAACGTTTTCAAGCATTTGAAAAAATAGAAATGAGAACAATAAACAATAATAAACAGAGACTAAATAATTAAACAGGTGATTGATTGTCTTAACAGTAAATTTAAATATAGAACACATGATTTTGTTGCATTTTAAAATAAATATAGAGGTTTATACATGTAATTTTTAAATGTTATTTTCAATTGAGTTGAATCGTTCTTTATCAAATTATCTTAAATTTAAACCGGATGGAAATTTTGATTTTAGAACCAACTGGTGTGCCAATTCAGAATTTCTTAAAATTAGTTGGTTACTTTTTGCATTTTGATGTGGTTTAATTTTGTGAAGGGCTTTAAGCTCATAGCAGCCTTCAAAATTTTGGTTGTGGTGAGAAGCATGATTATAAATAGGTTTTCTTTGATCTTCATGTACCACATCAAAACGATGGCCAGTCATACGAACTCGAAGTGAATTCGATGTTTGACCAATATAGTCTTTTGGACAATGTTTACATGATAGTTGGTAAATCACATTGTGGGTTTCACACGTTGACTTTCCAACTATTGGATAAACTTTGTCAGTCACACTGCTTTTGAATTCAGTGGAATTACACATAATTTTGCAAATGCCACAACGGCTTGTGGCATGGTTCACAGCCATGACAATTACCTAATTCTTTAGGCCGGGAATTTTGAATTTTGGGTCTCACCAACATGTTTTTTAAATTTTTTGGCCTTTTGAAAACAACACGAGGAGGTCTGGTAAATAAATTTTGAGTTACTGGGGAAGATTTTAAAACTTTAAATGCTGCTTTCATTACAGTGTTAATTTTATGAAGTCCAGGAAAATACTCTGTGATAAATTTTGGGTCTTTGGAGTAGTTATGTTTGTTTACATTTTTTGGATTCCTAAATTGGTTATTTAACATTTTTTGGGGGTAACCTCTTTCAATGAAAGCAGAATTTAATTTAGATATATATTTTTCAAAGTCAGACCTGTCACTACATAGGGATTTTGCACGAATCGACAGACTTTTTGGAATAGATTTTTTCATGTACATTGGGTGACAGCTCTGATAGTGCAAGTATTGCATTTTGTTGGAATCTTTAACATGAATTTTTGTTTTCAATTTATTGTTACTAATAAATACGTCAACGTCTAAAAACGTGACTAATTTTGAAGAATAGTTCCAGGTAAATGTCAAACAGCAAAACTCATTTAAATTTTGCAAAAAGATTTTTAAGGAATCTAATCCATGCTGCCAAACAATGAAAATGTCATCAATGTATCTAAGCCAAACAAGAGGGGTTAATGAACAACCTAGGAGAAAATTTTGTTCTATTAGACCCATAAATAGATTGGCATAGGAAGGGGCCATACGTGTTCCCATCGCTGTACCTTTGATCTGTAAGAAATTTTTGTTTAAAAATTTAAAGTTGTTCATAGTCAAAATCATATGAATCAACGTAGTCAGAAAACTAGTGGACGGTTTAGAATGGATGGGTCTAGTATTTAGAAAGTGTTTGGCAGCCTTCAGACCACCATCATGAGGGATGTTAGTATATAACGACTCAACATCAATTGTTACAAGAAATAAATTTGGAGTTTGAGGTAGGTTGATACTTGAAATTTTGTTTAGGAAGTCATTAGTGTCTTTAATGTAAGATGGTAAAGTTTGAACTAAAGGCTGTAGATTTTCATCCACAAGAGAAGAAATCCTCTCTGTGGGTGAACCAATACTTGACACAATGGGTCTTCCAGGTGGAGGTCTTGAAGCTTTGTGAATTTTTGGGAGAGTGTAAAATACTGGCGCTGTTGGTACTCTTGGACTTAGAAGCTCAATGGATTTCATAGATAAATCTTCTGCTGGACCACATTTATCTAAAAATTCTTTAATTTCTTCATTGAAATGGATAGTAGGGTCCTCTTCAAGTTCTTGATAGGTGGAGTTATCGTTTAGCTGTCGTTCACACTCAGCTATATAGTCTGTTTTGTTGAGAAGGACAATACTATTCCCCTTGTCGGCCGGGAGAATTACAATATTTACATTATGTTGTAATGTTTTGATGGCTCTGTATTTAGGGAATAGTATTGTCCTTCTCAACAAAACAGACTATATAGCTGAGTGTGAACGACAGCTAAACGATAACTCCACCTATCAAGAACTTGAAGAGGACCCTACTATCCATTTCAATGAAGAAATTAAAGAATTTTTAGATAAATGTGGTCCAGCAGAAGATTTATCTATGAAATCCATTGAGCTTCTAAGTCCAAGAGTACCAACAGCGCCAGTATTTTACACTCTCCCAAAAATTCACAAAGCTTCAAGACCTCCACCTGGAAGACCCATTGTGTCAAGTATTGGTTCACCCACAGAGAGGATTTCTTCTCTTGTGGATGAAAATCTACAGCCTTTAGTTCAAACTTTACCATCTTACATTAAAGACACTAATGACTTCCTAAACAAAATTTCAAGTATCAACCTACCTCAAACTCCAAATTTATTTCTTGTAACAATTGATGTTGAGTCGTTATATACTAACATCCCTCATGATGGTGGTCTGAAGGCTGCCAAACACTTTCTAAATACTAGACCCATCCATTCTAAACCGTCCACTAGTTTTCTGACTACGTTGATTCATATGATTTTGACTATGAACAACTTTAAATTTTTAAACAAAAATTTCTTACAGATCAAAGGTACAGCGATGGGAACACGTATGGCCCCTTCCTATGCCAATCTATTTATGGGTCTAATAGAACAAAATTTTCTCCTAGGTTGTTCATTAACCCCTCTTGTTTGGCTTAGATACATTGATGACATTTTCATTGTTTGGCAGCATGGATTAGATTCCTTAAAAATCTTTTTGCAAAATTTAAATGAGTTTTGCTGTTTGACATTTACCTGGAACTATTCTTCAAAATTAGTCACGTTTTTAGACGTTGACGTATTTATTAGTAACAATAAATTGAAAACAAAAATTCATGTTAAAGATTCCAACAAAATGCAATACTTGCACTATCAGAGCTGTCACCCAATGTACATGAAAAAATCTATTCCAAAAAGTCTGTCGATTCGTGCAAAATCCCTATGTAGTGACAGGTCTGACTTTGAAAAATATATATCTAAATTAAATTCTGCTTTCATTGAAAGAGGTTACCCCCAAAAAATGTTAAATAACCAATTTAGGAATCCAAAAAATGTAAACAAACATAACTACTCCAAAGACCCAAAATTTATCACAGAGTATTTTCCTGGACTTCATAAAATTAACACTGTAATGAAAGCAGCATTTAAAGTTTTAAAATCTTCCCCAGTAACTCAAAATTTATTTACCAGACCTCCTCGTGTTGTTTTCAAAAGGCCAAAAAATTTAAAAAAACATGTTGGTGAGACCCAAAATTCAAAATTCCCGGCCTAAAGAATTAGGTAATTGTCATGGCTGTGAACCATGCCACAAGCCCTGTTGTGGCATTTGCAAAATTATGTGTAATTCCACTGAATTCAAAAGCAGTGTGACTGACAAAGTTTATCCAATAGTTGGAAAGTCAACGTGTGAAACCCACAATGTGATTTACCAACTATCATGTAAACATTGTCCAAAAGACTATATTGGTCAAACATCGAATTCACTTCGAGTTCGTATGACTGGCCATCGTTTTGATGTGGTACATGAAGATCAAAGAAAACCTATTTATAATCATGCTTCTCACCACAACCAAAATTTTGAAGGCTGCTATGAGCTTAAAGCCCTTCACAAAATTAAACCACATCAAAATGCAAAAAGTAACCAACTAATTTTAAGAAATTCTGAATTGGCACACCAGTTGGTTCTAAAATCAAAATTTCCATCCGGTTTAAATTTAAGATAATTTGATAAAGAACGATTCAACTCAATTGAAAATAACATTTAAAAATTACATGTATAAACCTCTATATTTATTTTAAAATGCAACAAAATCATGTGTTCTATATTTAAATTTACTGTTAAGACAATCAATCACCTGTTTAATTATTTAGTCTCTGTTTATTATTGTTTATTGTTCTCATTTCTATTTTTTCAAATGCTTGAAAACGTTTATATATTTATTAAACGAAAATTCGCAAACTTTTCATTTTCATTTTTCATTTATTCTATCAAACAAGTTAAATAATTGTATTAAGTCATTTGACACATTTCTACAAACATCAAGATATATATATATATATATATATATATATATATATATATATATATATATATATACAGGGTGTTTCAGAATTCCCTACCAATACTTTAGGGCATTGTTTCTGGGTAAGAAACATATCTAAATATCATATTTAAATTGTCCGGAAGTCCTTAGTAACTCACACAGCCTCCATTTTGTTTTTTTCACATATAATATTTTTTATGAATAATGGTCAAACGTACAGAATTGAAACTTTGCACAAACATTTATGGCAAATAAACAAAGCTACAAACAAATTATGACAATTTCTCAAATTCAAAAAACAAAATGGCGGCTATTTAAAATTTTGTTTCTGAAATAACTCGTGAGCCGTTGATTTAAAAGAAAATTTACAAGGATAACCTTTTTTAGGTAATGTAATTACAAATCGATTGACACCAAATGGTTTCAAATTAGACAAATATTAACTGAGACATGGTAGCTTCAGTGATTTTGAATTTGAGAAATTGTCATAATTTGTTTGTAGCTTTGTCTATTTGCCATAAATGTTTGTGTAAAGTTTCAATTCTGTACGTTTAACCATTATTCAGAAAAAATATTATAAGTGAAAAAAACAAAATGGAGGCTGTGTGAGTAACTAAGGACTTCCGGACAATTTAAATATGATATTTAGATATGTTTCTTACCCAGTAACAATATCCTAGAGTATTGGTAGGGAATTCTGAAACACCCTGTATATATATATATATATATATATATATATATATATATATATATATATTATAGGTTAAATAAGCAATAGATTGCTGTATGCTATCTTAAAATGTTACACGATAATAGACACAACATTGTTTAGAGTAATTATGAAATTCCTTTATTTTTTATAGATAATACCCAGGTATTTACCCATTTTGGGTATTTACCCCAAGTTTTAAATACATGGGTATTTAACATCTGTAATGATGTAATGATGATGATCTGTAATGATCATTTAAGAAAAACAGTACCAGGTGACCAAGATTTGCTCGGATAGAATAAGATATGTATTATCCAATACTATAATACGAGCAATACTATAATACTATAATGATATATATATATATTTGCACACGGATCTCGAAAACGGCACCGAGGATTTTCTTTAAATTTTGGAAATAACTAATTTCCGAGTAGAAAATAAGTTCTAGATAGGTCTAATGTCCAGGAAAATTCGTGTTTTCTTGTAATATTAAGTTTAAAATCTAAAAATTTTACATTACGCTTATGGAGAATAAAATGTAAACAATCAAACCAAAACAGCTGTTTATAACCGTTTGACAGTTCTTGATTGAAGACTGCGGGGAACAATATAGAGGTTATGCATTAATATTTATTTTATGAATTAAATAAATACAAAATTATCAGGTTACTAAACAATTTGTAAAAACTTAAGGATAACATAGCTGTGCGAAATAAAAGCAGAAAAAAGTATTTCCAAAATCTTCCGTGTTTTGATAGAAAATGTATTCGTTGTATTGCTTGAAGCCACTGTAACAAACTAATTAATTTATGTAAATTAAATTTCTCTTTTGCTTTTCAATCCTCATTCCATTTATAACAAAATCAGTTGATCACAGGCTAATAATAACGGTATGGATAATTAAACAATAAATGATCGGCTTTAGCTAAAAGACGTTAAACGGCATCGCTCAATTGACTAATGTCGTAGCCGAGTTGTAGCGTGTCGGCCTCAAGAACTATAAGCCGCGAGTTCCATCCCCGCCAAGGGCGATACTTTTAGTTCAGTGCTATATTAATTATGGTGTATTAAATCGATTTTATTTCAACCACATAAATGTTTTCATTGAGTAATAAATGTGTTTTAATTTTTCTAATTAATTTTTATAATACATGTCTTATTCTATACGAGCAAAGCTCGGTCACCAGGTACTACAAGTTAATTAGCAAAATTAAAACAAATTTATTGCTCAATAAAAACATTTATGTGGTTTACACCATATATAATAAAAAGTTATATATGGCTTAAAAAAAAGTTATATAAAAATTATATATGGCAGTAAGTTCATGGTTTAAATAAAACCGATTTCATACACCCTAATTAATATAGCATAAACACTGAACATAAATATAGTCTCTGAGTGGGGATCGATCTCACAGCCTTTTGCACTTGAAACCCAAGCGCTAACCACTGTGCTACGGCGTCGGCCAAATCCGGCCTGTCATTTAAGGGTTTTTGGCCAACCTCAATTGTTTTAGCTGAACTTATACTGTATTTAACTATCCATACAGTTATTATTAGCCTGTGATCAACTGATTTTGTTAGAAAAGGAATAGGATTGAAAAGCAAAAGAGAAATTTAATTCACACCAGTTAATTGGTTTGTTACAGTGGCTTCAAGCAATATAATAAATAGGTTTTCTTTTAAAACACGAAAGGTTTTGGAAATACCTTTCTCTACTTTTATTTCACACAGTTATTTTACTCTTTAGTTTTTACAAATTGTTTAGTAATTTGATATTTTTCATTTATACATAAAATAAATATTTATGCAAAACCTCTATTCACATATTGTTCACCACCATCTTCAATCAACAACTGTCAAACGGTTATAAACAGATGTTTTGATTTGTATTGTTTACATTTTGATTCTCCATAAGCGTAATGTTAATTTTTTAGATTTTAAACTTAATATTACAAGAAAACCGGAATTTTCCTGGACATTAGACCTATCTAGAACTTATTTTCTACTCGGAAATTAGTTATTTCCAAAATTTAAAGAAATTCCTTAGAGCCGTTTTCGAGATCCGTGTGCAAATATATATATATACAAACCTTGCTCGTTGTTTAGTATTTAAGCATAATTTTAGTTTAATAATCATTTTTCAACAATGAGAGACATTCCACATTTATCATGTATTTTTCAAAGAAATAATTTAATATCAAATACCCTTTGTATGTACAGAGTCAAAATAGAATAATCTGAGATTCAAATCAATTCAGATATTCTTAACAAAACGTTTACACAAAACACCCATACATGGCAAGTGGAGGGGTTGACGCTTCGTTCTGATTGGCCATAAAATATGGCGTGACTATTTCTATCTTCAATTTAATGTACCCCTATAGGCACCAATGGTCAGTTACCGACGCTATCCTCTCTACCAGCCCACGTTAGTAGCCTTCGAACGTGCTATAGCGCGCCCTCTCTCAAGTTAAGTTGTCCAGTACTGTCCATTTGCTAATTTCTCAACTAAGCTATACCTCCTCAATACAAAAATACAAAACGCTACTATCAATCACTCGTATTATATTATTGGATACATATATATATATATATATTTCCAAAATTTAAAGAAAATCGTTAGAGCCGTTTTCGAGATCCGTGTGCAAATATAGCCTATATATATAATAACAACATATATATATATATATTGTTGTCAGATGGTGACGAAGAAGATGAAGATATTTATTTATAATAAGATTAAAGATATACTTGTTTCTTAGTTTTTATTTCATATTTTTAGTTTTAGAATTTAAATAGGACTAATTATACTTATAAATATGTCGATAAAAAGTAAAAATGAATATTTAGTTAATCATATATGAACTCTTGTTTAATGCAGCTATTTTTATTTTTTTGTAATATTTAAAGTTTTTTATTATCAAAATTGCAAAACATTTTATGAAATTAGACCCGTTACGTATTACATATTCTTAAAGATCTTGATATCATCTGTAAAATGATGTATTAATTGTGTGAGGTTTAGATAAAAATAAGTTATAAATTATTTAATTAATGTGGAATTTCCCAGTATCTAAGCAAAAAAGCCTCTTTGGCCTCCATGGTTCATTGTGTTAAGGAGGGGATATGTTTTGTGTTTTTTTTATACTGAGTATTTTAAGAAGAGTTGCATAAAAATAAATTCAAAGTAAGTTTCAAAGTTATAGCAATTGGAAAGTTAAACGTTTTATGTATAAAACAAATATTAGCAGAAAAAATCATTTTCATTTTACTCATTAAAAAACAATACATAAATATATACATATATAGTCTTTTGATTAGTTGTATGTACTTTATGACAAACACAAAAAGTTAGATATTAAAATTTATCTTTCGTACAGAAAACTTGAAAAGGTACAAAATAATTTGCGTTTATTGAAGTGAAAAAAGTAGATATAATTTCAGCTATAAACAATAAATGAATACCAGTAAATGTAACACTTGACAACCTGTGAATTACATACAGTCAACTCACTCACTGTTCTCTTACACCAGATGGCAAACCACTTGTTTACAACTATAACAAGACAACCCATTTATCAACAGAAATTTCGTATCTTACAACTTGTTTAACCAAAGAGTTATCAATTAAAATGTTTGTTTTCGTAAGTGTTGGATCTGACAAGTTTGTCTTCAATTTTAACCTGATTATATATATGGCTTGGGTGGAAGTTCACGGCATTTGTAGGCTTAATTGGGATTGCAGTGGACATCTGTTTTGCTTTTGTGGTTAGTGGTTATAAAGAGGGGTGCATGTTTTACACTTTTTTTGTTTAAACTTTGATTTTTTTTAAACTGAATATTTTATTTACAATCTGTTTTTTTAATACAAAACAATAAGTAAATATTATACAAGAACAAAATGAACATTAACATGAATTTTCTTTTCTAGTGCCTGCCACTGCTGGCAGTAAAAAACTTTAGTCTATTTATAACAGAACAATTAATTTTATGTGAATATGCTTCATGTCGGAAGTCCAAGCGGCAAGATGGAACGTCTTTTCAATCTATAAGTGAAATTAGCATTGTCTAGCAAGTTAACAGCAAGATAATTTGGATGATTTTCTAGTTTTCAATGTACTTTTTCTAATTTTGGCTATTTCTTCTTCAATAGTTGGGATTTGAAGGTTTTTGTGTTGGGTTTTGTTTGAAACAAACCATGGGGCATTGATGATTTTTCTTAAAATTTTGGATTGGTATCTTTGCATAATATTAATATTCAATTTACATGCAGGCCCGCACAGCTGTACACCATATGTCCAAATTGGTTTCAAAATAGATTTATATATCAATAATTTGTTGTTCATGCTAAGTTTTGATTTACGTCCAAGAAGCCAATTTAGTTTCACTGTTTTTAAATTTAGTTGTTGTCTCTTCGTCCAAATATGTGTTTTCCACGTCAGTTTGCTGTCTAAATGTAAGCCTAAATACTTTACTTCTCGTAGAATGTGGGATTTGTGTATTGTTTAATATAACAGGGGGACAAGAATTTCGATTAAGTGTGAATGTAATATGTGATGATTTTTCTTCATTAATTTTGATTCTCCATGTTCTAAACCAATTTGAAATGTTATTAAGACTCTCTTGTAAATTTAACGAGGCCTGTACAGGATCTTAGTGAACAGCTAAAATAGCTGTGTCATCCGCAAAAGTAGAAACTTGAGTGTTCTCATCTTCTGGCACGTCCGCAGTGTATTAAATGTACAAAAAAGGTTCAAGAACACTTCCTTGATGAATTCCTGATTCTATCCTCTGTCTCTCTGATAAAACGTCTTGATATTTTATTTGAAAAGTCCTATCTGTGAGGTAAGATCGCAATAGAAGAAAAATAAAAATAGAATGAGGGAGAAGTTTTTTAATTTCATATAATAAACCAACGTGCCATACCTTTTCAAAAGCTTGGCTAACATCCAAGAAGGCTCCAGAACAAAACTGTTTGTTTTCCAAACATTGGCGAATTGTGTCTGTGACTTGATGAACTTGTTCCACCGTCCCATGTCCTTGTCTGAAGCCAAACTGATGGCTTGGTAATACCAAATTATCATCAATCAGCATCCTTAGCCATATATAAAAAAGTGTTTCAAACAATTTGGACAAAATTGGCAAAAGACTAATAGGTCTGTATGAAGTCAAATGATGGGGAGGTTTACCAGGTTTTGGAATTAGAATGATGACGGCTCTTTTAAACTGAGAAGGTACATACTCCAGACGAAGCATGGCGTTAAATAAAAAGGTTAAAAACATAATTCCTCTTCTTGGCAGTTGTTTTAATATCTTCCCTATTATTAAACCGTAACCAGGAGATTTATTAGGATTTAAACTGTTGTTTATGACGGATTGAATTTCAAGGGGTTTAAGGGGTCTAAATTTATGTAAAGGAAGGACAATTTGTAGAGGAGAATCTAAAAATTCTTGTATTTCCTCCTCATCACTAGCCAAGCTAGGATTTGGTTTGAAAACATTGGCGAAATGTTGAGAAAACGCCTCTGACTTCTCTTCATTGGTTTTTGCCCACCTTCCATCACATTTTAAAATTGGCGATATTAAAATTTTTGGTCATTTCATCCTTTTGTCGCTTTCCAAAGCGAGTAATCAGTGGCTTCCGATGCTGATAAAGATTGGGTATAGTTCTCGAACCACTGATTTTTAATTTTATATAAAAGTTTTTTTAAATTCTGAGCTGCTCTATTAAAATTTGCCTTATCATTTTGATTCCTGCTATATCCGTCTTAGCCTCCTTTTTTCCGCTATTTTTCTCTTTATGTACATAGGGTAGCACAATCCTGCTTTGTTACAATTTAAATTTTGAAATACAGGCGTAGACTCAGTGACAGAACTTGGGACACAGGCTACAAAGTGATCTACAGCATCTTCCAAATTGTCGATACTCTTCAGTCGAACCTGCAATTTTAGCCTCTCATCTATTAAATTTCTAAATTGATCCCAATCAGTGTGTTTATTGCATAACCAAAATGTTGTTGACTTTGAAATAATATAATATAATGCGTGTGTGTGCTTAAAGTTAGTATGACTGGTGAATGGTCAGATGATAAATCAAGACAAGATACTATGTTAGTATAGTTGGGATTAACTCCTTTTGAAATGAAAAAATCTAATAAGTCAGGAAATTTACGCATATCAGAGGGCCAATATGTCGGTTCGCCTATTGAAATGTTTTCGTAGTGTTTATCATTCATAACTCCCAATAGCTGTCGGCCTCTAGGTTTGGCCAATCTTGAGCCCCACTCCTGATGCTTGGCGTTATAATTACCACCTACAATAAACTTATTCCCAAAAGTATCAAAATATCTTTGAAATTGTTCATATGATATAACATGCCTCAGTGGGCAATAAATAGCAGAGACTGTTATGGGACCCAACTAATCCTCAATCACTACACTTGAAGCTTGGCTGAAGTCCTCTTTAAAACAGGGCAATTCGTAATGTTTAATAGTCTTTTACTAGCACAGCACTTCCTCCATGGGCCGTGTTGTCCGGGTGATTGGTGAAATACAACGTACAATTTGGAATTTTGAAATAACTTCTCTCAGTAAAATGAGTTTCAGAGACAAGGAGAATATCTATATTGTATTGAGTGAAAAAAAACTGAACTTCTTGGCTATGTTGAGCCAAGCCGTTGGCGTTCCATAATGCAATTTTAAGGAACAGGTTCATTTCAAACGAGATATGACAGCAGTTGACAGATTAAGAAAAGTATTAATCTGCTTGGCTTGTTTGCACAAGATACTTTTAAATCGTGAGAAAGAATTTTTAATAATATCCGACAGATTTTCTGATTCAGAGACTTGGTGGTCGTTGGAGCTAGGAACTTTCGATCGAATGTCCCCAGCGGATCTGGCTGTTGCCTGCGCTAATGTTAAACTGCCCATTACGAATCTACTGCTTGCATTAGTCTGAGATGGACTATTATTAGATGGATCTCTGTTAGTTTCTAGGGACTTTTTCCTTAGAGGCGGAAATTGTTTGTTTTGAATGTCCCTATACACTGGACATCCTTTGTAATTGGCGGGGTGCTCACCAGAGCATAGGACACAGGTAGGAGGGGCCAACGTTGGTTTTGGACAGTCCTTAGTGTCGTGATCCTTAGAGCATTTGACACAGCGAAACAAATTATGAAAATATGTTTTTGTATGCACATACCGCTGACAACGTTTACATTGAAATACCTCTTTTCTCTTATTTGGTGGTTCAAACAAAATTTTAGCATTTAATAGATATTGAATTTGAAAAATATCTTTATTGCTTTTATTTGGCTCTAAGTCAATGAAAAGATCGACATAGGCTTTTTAGTAAACCTATTTACTACATTTGTTAAGTTCCTTACCTTATGACCATATTCTTCAATAGCAAATTTTATGTCGTCAGTGGACGTTGAATAGTGCATGTTCTTAAGAACGACACGATAATCATGTTCCTGCTTGAGTTGATAAGTATTGTAACATACATTTAAATTAGCTAGGCCCGACACGATCTTCCCGTAGTCATCAGGGGTCGATGGGAGGAGTTTTATTCTGTCCTGATTCAGACACTTGTAAGAGTAACCATTCTTAGAGACTGAAGAGTCTAGGGCTTTTATCATGGGAGCTAGGTTAGTTACACCGGGAAGGAATATCGGAGGTGGTTTTGGATCTTTAATTTCTTTTAGAAGGAAGTACCTCGTCCATAGTTTCTTCGGTGGTAGAGAGAGGTGCGAATTGGTTCCTCAGTGGAATAACTCCAGGGACCTGCGCTTCTGTCGAGGGATGTTTGCTGCGTTGGCGTTTTTGACTTTTTTCGGGGGATGATGAGATGTTTCTTTTAATATATTTTGGTGTAACAGTTTGCCAGATTTCATTTGCTTCTGATGATTCGAAATCTTGATCTTGAAGAGGTGCTTGAGCATCTTGTATGTTTTTCATTTTTTGTTTAAGTTTTTAATTTCACGGACACCCATTGATTTGGGTGTCCGTGACGTGTAATTGTGGTCATGCATTGCCGTTGTTATAAACGAAAAAACAACTTGGCCTACACTAGCAAAATGCGAAATAGAAAAGATCAGTTTAAAAATTTACAAAAATAATAAAACCAACTAACACTGATTGTTCACGTTTTTAAATGTAAAGTCGTTATATATCACAATATACAACTCTCTAGAAAATAGGATTTAAAAAGAAAAAAATAGTTTTTCTGAAAAAGAAAATAAACACGTATTTCTTAGCTGCTATCCAACAGCTGACTGTTTAAACTTTGATATTTCAATAAGATTCTAGTAATTACTTTCATGTTACAGTTAAGAGTAAAAAGCTTGCCACTTCTAGGGTTAAAAAACTACACAATTCAGTTCTTTAAAGTGTTGCTCTATCTCCAACGGTTACCAAGATATAAAAAAATCTAAACACAGTACATTGTATTTCGGGGCTCCAATATTAATCTTATAGGGGATAAGGAAAAATTAATATTTCACTTATTGATGTATATTTTTGGATGAAACTTTGTATTTAGCTTCATGTGGTTGAGATTCATCTATTTATCTTAAAAATCATAGTCTATGTGTTTATCCTGGCATCTAACCTGCATGTTAGCTGTCATGTCTTTCGCTCATAGAGCACAGACATGATTTTATAAGTTGTTATCTTCTTTTCGTATTAACTTAATTCTTTACTTTTTCAAATAGTTCAACTAAACTATTAGTGAACTTACAAACATATTTAGGGTGTATAAAAGATACACTTTTTATTTTCTATCTTATTTCATATTCCTACATTTGAATTTTTCTTTATATTTACGTTTTGTTTTTATAATTTTCTAATTATCATAAGTATCTCTACAAAAAAGTTATAAAAAGTATATATTTTCAAAATGTATGATAAATATGCTAAAAATGTGTATTTTGAAGTTTTTCTTGTAATATTAGTTAAAACGTGTGAGTGTTCAAATTTCATCAATATTTTAGAATATCGCTACCCAATTTTCTATTAATTTTACTTTATGGGTTTTCTAATTTTTTATATTAGTGGTAAATGTAAATGTAATATTTTTTTATAAAAGAGTGTAAATATATATAGTAAAACCTGTCTTTCTTGATTATATTTTGAATTTTACTAATTTTCCTAGTGCCTGAAAAAATATGATTTTTTTTTAGAAAATATTTGGTACTTATAAAATAGTAAGAACCTTCTTACTGTTTGTAAATATTTATACTATTGAAGATGAATACTAATATATTGCTTATCTTTTTTCAATATATCGTTATTAGGAAAAAATTTATCAACTTGTAATATTTGATCAAACTTTGAATCTTAAATTTGACAAACAATTTTTTTTTTTTGGTATCTCCGATTTTTAATCATAAACAACAATCCCCAAAATCTGTACTGATAAAAATTCCATTTATACAGTAATTAGATACCATTAAGTACTATTTAATGCCTGCTTCTTTGGCGTGCTTAATGGTTATTTAAATATAAACAGCTGCTATTTAATACCCTCAAGACAACAGATGTTGGAATCCAAAACAAAATTATTTCCCCATAAGAATAAATTGGGAACTTTGAAGAAGTCAGAGAATTACTGTAGTGATGAGTGAGTGAATGAGTCAGTGGGGGCTTTGATGTTTATATATACAGATTTCAGCCTAAACAGAAACAACAACAAAATATTTTTTTTATGTATCCGTTTACTTCTCTTCATAAAAAACTGAATTCATATATTTATATCTTTTTAACATTTTTTTATTTTGCGTTACATACTGAACAAAATGGTACACAATATTTTATTTTTTCGGCATTTCTAAAATTGGTAATGATTTTTTTCAAAAGGCTTGCAAAACCCTAAAATTGTGGTGACACAGAAAAATATTGTGGGCGCTTCTAGGGTTAATGCTTTCTTTTTCCCCCAGATAATATCACCTGCAGTTCTCTCGTCAGTAGCTTCATTTACAAAAAGAGAAACTCAACATATGGGGTGTGTATTTAAATGATACACAATCATCGTTAGTGATACTTTCCGCGTACAGCAAGTATTGCAGTTGCGTCTGAAATTTTGTAGGTGCTCAAGATTAAACTGGCATGTTATCGGCTATTAAATTTTTTATAACAAGATGCAGATAAGTCGGAATCCAGATGATTTGGATCCGGATAAACTGGATTTTACTATACATACAAATTCAGGAAAAAACTGTTCATTTGATGATACCAATTTAAGTGATATTTTGTATTTCTATATCTAACAATTAGCTTATCATGATTATATTTATTTCAACATATTTTAAAATTAGATACACAAAAATTCAATTCTATAGTTAATGTTACTAAACAAATTCACAAATATCAAAAAAAGTTTTGTAAGATAAAATACACTATAGACTAAAATAAAAGTTGTTTGGAGTTTATAGGGGCCTACCATTTTTAATTTGACCTGTGAACTTCCCTCTATGATTTTAGAAAACACCTTCCATTGTAGTGACAACACTACATTAGAGTGGATTTGAACAATCAAATCCACTCAAACGGTGTAAAATAGGGCCTACTCAGAAACTACCGCTGCCCATCACTGGACTAGCCTACCGGCCAAACAACTTTAGCATTTTAGTGTTTTTGAAATCCATTTTCCCCAAACTGATTATAAAGAAGAAAAAGAAATTTTACAATTTGAAGGGGTCCTGAATATGAAATAAAAGGTAAGTTTGCATCCAAGAAAAAAACCCCATTGAAAATAACTTTTATAGAAAAATTATCAAAGCCAAGAGTTACAAAACCATGGTAGGAGACTAAAATATCATTCCTCCTATGTTATCTGCTGTTCCGCTGTGATAACACAATGGTAATTTACACACCATTGATCAAATATAAAAGGCACTAGAAAAAGCCAAATTATCAATAACAAGGTAGTTTTTTGTTCAAAGTGAGCTAAAAGAGATATTTACATTATGCAATACTTGAAGATCTCATTTTTCATATTAAAAAAATGAGATAAGAACATTTTTAGATCATTGTATTTTTATGTGAGATTTTCTCCTAAAATTCCAAAAGACTTTGTTGAATGAATTTGGTACTGATATTTTAAACAAAGCTGAATTAAAATGATACAAAAATATGCTTTTCATTGGATATTAGTTTTATACAATGCTCAAATTAAATCTGATACAAACATTTAGACATTTCACTTGGTGTTAATAGCTGCTCAACACTTACTCTGTTGATCACAGTCGACTTTTCCCATGATGACCAGGCCAGGTGTTGAGAACTCTTCAGCAACTTTTTCGGCAGCTTCATCAAATATCGGAGCCAGCATGTTGCTAAACCGGCACCAGTCCGCGTAGAAGTTGATAAATACCAATTCATTGGAGGCTGCAAAGCAAGCAGAGATTTTTCAGAATTTAAATTTTAAAATATTCTAAAACTTATTTCACTTTTAGCGAAATTCCCATAGGGAAGGAGCTATTATTGTAGGTCTCTTTGTAAGACTTAAGCCCGGGACCATGTTATTTTTCGTCTTTAGGTGACCAGAGACCAAAACCAATAGTCATTAAAATGTTTATATATATATATATATATATATATATATATATATATATATATGTGTGTGTGTGTGTGTGTGTGTGTGTGTGTGTGTGTGTGTGTGTGTGTGTCTGTGAACATGATAACTCTCGTAAAAATGGTCCAATCGCGACCAAATTTGGTAGACGTGTATTCCTACATTTGCTCGGAAGAGTTCGTGAACCAGACATATCGGTCAATCGGAACAGGTAGTTTGGGGTGGTTTTGTACTCAGAAATTCGGTTTTTTTGTTTTTCATATGTGATTAAAAATATCTTTAAATTTTATCTTTCACCATTAGAATCAACTTAAAAAACTACACAGTTTAGTTTCTTAAAGTTTTTCTCTATCTCCAACGGTAACCGAGATATTAAAAAATCTAAACACAGTACGTTGTGTTTTGGAGCTCCAATGTTAATCTTATAGAGGATAAGGAAAAATTAATATTTCACTTATTGACTAATTTTTTTCTATGAAACTTTAAAATTAGCTTCATGTGGTTGAGATCCTCCATTTATACTTAAAAATTGTAATTTATGTGTTTATCATGGCAGCTAACCTGCATACTCTTTTCCTTTATTAATAACTAGCTGACCCGGCGAACTTTGTAACGCCTCACAGTAAACACATGTTAACTTTAAGATTGGCCATGTTCTGAAGTCGAATAGCAATACGGCTTCATTGTGAAAGGTTATATATTCTGCATAGTGAATAACAATACTGAAACGATAAAACATATTAATATCATTCCCATAAAACAAATAAATCTGAGTGGATTAATTCACAATTTTCAAATCCAATCCAAACCCAAACGAACCTTAACTGTAATACAGCTTTTATAGGAAAGATATACAACAGCTGATTATTATAATAAACGTAATAATATAAACATTGTAATTATCATATAAACACTTGACTTTAATCAGACAGAAAATGAAAATAAAAATACATAATCCCCCAAAACCGTTAACTATTAACGTGGTGAATAAAGCTGTTCATTTTTTACAGTACACATTTACTTCATAGTTTAACATTAATGAATGATTCAGATGGCATTGGATAGTAAAGCATACGGCATTGCTAATGGAAAGTAAACCAATCAGCTGTAGCTAAGAAATCAAATGTTTTCATTGTAGACAATTTGTAAACAAACTTACTCTCCATAAGGTTAACATTAGAAATTTAAAACACCATAAAATGGAAACTTATGGGGTTTTCAAAAATATTTTTTCACTAAAACCTTCCCGGACACATATAGAGCAACTTCCTAAAATTTCATGGCGATCGGATGAGTAGTTTGGCAACGCATAAAGGACATACATACATACATACATACAGACATACATTCAATTTTATATATAGAGATATAGAGAATAGGTGAACTCCTTTATTTATGGATAGATGGTGATTAAAGTTTGTATAAATGGTCAAAATAAAAATTGTTTATGTTGGAAATGCCTACTTTAAGTGTTCCTCACAGCAGCAGCAAAACTGCACACTGTTTCCCATGTTAATCTTATGGAGAATAGGCAAATAACAGTCATTTTTATCGACAATTATTGATAACACTTGTCATCTATTATTATTATTATTATAGGCTATTATTGATTTGGAAATTCGCTGAGTCCGCAGGTCTGCTGCTACGGGGGTATTTTATCTTGTCTTGTAATCTTATTAAAGAATTTCATACGGATAAGTGAACTATTCACATGAACCGCATGATAACAATTAAGCCCAGGACCATGATAGTTCAGGGCAGGAAGTTCATAACTTAACGCACTGAACAAGTTTTAGGGGATCATTCAAAATGTTACATATTTTCTTTATAAGGATATATAAGTGTCAGTATGATAACGTTTTGCCTGATAATTATATTATGAATTAAAATTCAGTGGAGTTGTTTCTTTCTGTAATATCATTGAAGAGTTCCTTGTGCAACATAATTGGACTACATTAACTACACTTTTGGGGTGGTTTTGTAATAAATACCCCCGTCACACCTTGCATCGATATTGACCAGGAATCCTCTCTATGAGGCTCGCAGGCCACATGCAGCCAAACAATTTTTTGGGGCCCTCAGACTGTTATAAATTTAAATAAAATTTAGAGTTATGAAAAAATGCTTAACAATTACACTTATTTCCTAACATAAGTAAGAAACATTTCCAGTTTGTCTTATTTTATTGATACTGTAGCCTACAATAAATATATGTTTTTATCACAACTTTGTACATTTAACGTCACTTGTACTTGCAAGCTTCTTTGTCAGTTAAAGAAAACTGTTCTTTCAGGTACCTTAAAACACGGTATTAGTGATTTATTTCCATTAAGTTTCCCGGCGGAGTGTCCCCCACCTCCCTTTTACTGGAGGATATTGTATTTATACAAATGTATACCCTCTCAAAAGCGAATATGAGCCACCACTGCCAGCAGCCATGGGGAAAATCTGATGCAAACCAATTGGCTCTTTGAAAATCCTAGTGAGGATCCCTGTAATAGATAGTTTAAAACCCCCAAATTCCCTTTAATTGAAAATTAGCAGAAACTAATCTGATCAGGATTACGACCATCTATCTTATAAAAATTCAGTCTTAAAAATCTTTGTACAAAATGTCTGGAGTTCCACTGGACCAATTTCATTAATTAATATGTCATTACAAGGCTTCCATCCTGTAGATTTTCCAAAAAATAAGAAAGTTTGTTTTTTTAGTAGCTAAGGTGAAAAAGTAAAAAACATGTTTTCCATTAGAAATACATTGAAAATGGCTTTTTACCAATTTCTTATTTTAAGGCAATTTTAGGCTGCCTTTTTGAGGTTTTCAAGAAATGCTAAATAGTAGTAATTTGTAGGAAATCTAATTCTCTTTCAGAAAATCTCCTTATACTTTGGTCAATATCCTCACTGTTAGAAAGTTATTTACAAAAAACAAAAGCTACTACCAATTTTTTTGTGTTGAAAAAAAGAATTAAAGATGTTTTTGTTAAACTTTGTACAACTAAATCAAGAGTTCTACTGGACCGATTTTAATAATTAATGTGTTGTTGGAAGACTTCATCCATGTATATTTGCAGAAAATGTGAAAGTTTCATGTTTTTTAGGAGTTATGGAGAAAAAGTAAAAAACCATTTTCATCCATTTTTATAGAGACTGTTGTATTGAACCAAATCTTTGGCAAATTCAAGAGGCAGGATCGGTTCCTGTTTTATGTAATCCTTGTATCAATTAAACGAGATCACCAGCTGGATAACAACACTAACAAGACCAAACATCAGACCATTCATCCTGCTTTGGACAAATATCTTGCAGCTTCTGTGATCGTGGTCTACAGCTAATACCATGGAACTCTCCACTCAAACCTCAACACTTTTATGGTGTTTATTTCCTTAATTATTTTGTCATTTTTAGTTCCCTTTCAAAACTTACAGGAAGGTTTGATTTTCACTAGTATTTAGTAGTGTTTAAGTTTCTGTTTCTAGTAATGTAATAAACACAAGCTAGACATTTTATATAATATTTTACCCGAGTTATTTTAGCAAATTTCCCATAGATAAGAAAATATTACCGTAGGTCTCATGGCGAGACTTAAGCCCGGGACCATGTTATTTTTTCTTCTTTAGGTGCTCAGAGACCAAAAACAATAATCGTTAAAATTTATATATATATATATGTGTGTGTGTGTGTGTGTGCGTGTGTGTGTGTTTGTGAACACGATAACTCTCGTAAAAATGGTCCAATCGAGACCAAATTTGCTAGAAACGTGTATTCCTACAAATGCTCAGACGAGTTTGTAATCCAGACATTACAAATGGTCAATCGGAAGGGGTAGATTGGGGGGTTTTGTACCCCAAAAATGGGTTTTTTGCATTACATTTTATTTACATATTATATTAATTATTTACATTACATTTACATTTTTTTGCATGTAATTTTTAAAAATTTCAAATTTTATCTTTCACCATTAGAATCAGCTTAAAAAAAACTTCACAATTAAGTTTCTTAAGGTTTTTCTCTATCTCCAACGGTTACCGAGATATTAAAATATCTAAAGACAGTACATTGTATTTTGGAGCTCCAATGTTAATCTCATGGAGGATGAGGAAAAATTAATATTTCCCATATCAATCAATATTTTTAGATTAAACTCGGTATTTACCTTCATGTTGTTGATACCCACCCGTTTATGATTAAAAATCATGGTTTATGTGTTTATCATGGCAGCAAACCTGCATACTCTTTTTCCATGTTAATCATATAGGGAATAGGCAAACTCCTTTATTTATCGACAGATGATGATGAAAGTAGGTATAAATGTGAAAAATAAAAATTGTTTATGGTAGAAATGCCTACTTTCAGTGCTCCTCACAGCAGCAAACCTGCACACTCTTTCCCATGTTAATCTTATGGAGAATAGGCAAAAATAATTCCCATGTTTATGGACAGATTTTTATAAAACTTGTCATATATTATTATTATTATTTATAATTGATTTAGAAATTCGCTGAGTACGCAGGTCTGCTGCGACGGGGGTATTTCTTTTTCCGGCCATAATAACTTATTCCTACCCGAAACTAAAACGAACCGTTACAAGAAAGACAAGGTCACTGAAGCAAAACAAAGGCGACACTGACCAAAGGAGGCAGGTGTTGTCACTTCAGTACGCGTGATGCGTTGGCTTGGCAATTGGGGTGGGTAGGGACAGGTGGGGAGAGGAGGTTTATTGTTTTGTAAGTCAGTGACCTTGCACCAGATAGCACAGAATACAAACAGTAGCGCTAGAGACTAAGGCGCTCGGGACTAGGGTGACTCATCGTTTCCCTATTCCGCTTTTGAACATTACCGCGGACATGGCTTCAACCCCGCGTTCGGCGATCGGCGTGCTACTAACCGGCCTACAAACATCGTTCGCGACTACTGGTTTAACAAACATTGACCTCCTAGAGTAATTTTGAATTTTTCATTCTTTCAAAATCACATCCGGATATGAGAGATCCGGGTATGAGAGGGTTTACTGTTTCTTCAGTGAATTAAAATTCCTTTAACCTATTCCTAACTCAATATATCAACACTTCATAACAGCTCTGTCCTCTCCAAAATAGGCATAATACTAAAATTCTTTTTTTATGGCTCTAATTCCACCCCGAGGTATACATTTTCCTTCCTAGTGTAATAATACACTCTAAAGAATAATACTACCGTACTTTAGATTACTCAGGTTACGTAGATTACAACCTAATTACAAAAATTTTAATATTCCCTATAAACATATTTATTTATTTGTTATAGCATTAAACTAACAGCATGGCCTTTTTAAAATATTGGTTATGGAAAGAGATGAATATATCTTGTGAGTGTCAAGTCATTTTTAATATTTTATGGTTTCTTGGAAAATTATTACCTAAAATGGAATCTATAGACGCAGAAGTCAATGAAACCGCTCCACTATTTGTAGGATTGTTACATAAATATGAAACCTAAAACAATAAACATCTCATTAATATAAATACTAAATTATATGAAGAATCAGAATGAGAAAGTTAATAACATCATCTTGAGAATGTATGAAATTATCTACCTGAAAATGTCCATACAATATTTTAAATAAATTATTTTTAACCAGCAGTAGGCCCGTCTTTTGTATGGGCTGTGTGATCATATGTTAACCCTTTGAGTGCCAAGCGCCTCGATCCGAGAAGGCGCCATTACTGTAGCTTGAGTGCCGAGCGTCTCGGATCAAGACGATCATGCCAGTGTAAAAAATGCCGGCGTCTCGCTCCGATACTCTCAGAAATCACTCTTTATAGTATGTAGCAGTTATTGTAACTGGCTTAAATTACACTTAAGTTTCAGAAAGAAATGTGCTTTATTTTTATGCATCTTACTCTATGGTAGAATGCTTTCTGAGATCGTGATTAATCATAAAAAATCCCGCTACAGCTGTGACGACCAATAACAAAAGACAGTTCATTTGTACATCAATATTTTAATGTTTATTATTGATTTATTGTCCTTTCTAAGACCTTATAAAATAGGACCTACTGTAAAGACTAATCATAATCTATAGTTTACAATGAACATCCTAGTAATGCTAAAAACTGCCAAAAACAAAATTTTTGTCGGGTTTGTTTATTTGCTAAATTTTTTTCTTAGTTAAAAAAAAAATAAGATTATGTTTTATACATGATTTCTACTCAATTTTTATTGCTCTTAAAGATTATAATGAAGCTAAGAAGCAAATGTTAGTTTAAAAAAATGTTTTTTTCACTTCAAACTCGTATTTTTTAAACATGTTAATTTAAAAAAAATTAACACTTTTTCTCTTTTTTTACTACAAATTATTGTACTTACATACATTGTTTGATGCACAACTTTATTTTAAGTAAAACAAAAAAAACAGAAAAAATAAATGTTATAAATAAAATGTTTATTATTGTTTTAATAAACGCTTACATTTTTCGGGAAAAAGGGCTGGCATTTTTAGCGCATCCACCTAGGGTTGGCAATTTTAGAGCATCTTGGATCGAGACGCTCGGCACTCAAAGGGTTAAACAGCAAGATACTTATTACTTGAGTTTAAAATTCATTGTTGGTGGTGGTGGATTTATGAAACCCTATTTCGAATGTTACTGTGGACATTTTCCACATTCAAAATGCCCAGCTAAATTATTTAGTATTAATTTTAATATGATGAATTAGAAATTTTGAAGGGCTATCATTATTTGTAAAATTTGTTATAAATTAGAAAACAATTTATTTAATATAGTATAATTTTGAAATAGGTCTAAAACCAATGGTTTAAAACTGCTACTGTAACAATATAAATAATTTAAGCAACACCACTACAAAAATTAAGTAGCCCTACACTCCAAAACTGCTGATTTCACAAGAATAATATATAATTTACTTAAATCAATAATTTTGTAAATAAATAAAAATGTCTTTATTCGAAAGAATGATAGAATTACTCAGTTAGGCTACAAGTCTGGTTTTCAGGACAATTTTGCTAATTTTTTAAATTTTTGCCTGAAACTAATTCTTTTGTTTTTTCTATAGCCAGGCAAGGTCATAGGTCATTGTGCAGTTCCAACCCAGAATATGAGTAACCTCCTCTGCCTAACTCAAGCCTTATTCCTTGAAAATGCAGCTTGGGAACATGGTTAACATGCTGCAAAACCTTACCACGATAGTCCAACCTGGGTCACTCACTCAGATACTGGAGCTTCAGAAGTTTGAGTAATGCAGTTTGTCATCAGTTTGTAAAAGTCAAACATGGGTTGCTACTCATGGTTAGCATACTGCTGACATGCTTATTAACAGCATCACAAAACACTGACACTTCTCTTCAAAATTTTTTCCTCAAAAAGAGATATATATTGAAAATTGTAATTTGAAGCTCATGGATTCTCAGAGTGTCATGCATCTTAATACTGTTTTCATAATCTGGGTAACAGTAGTAAAAACCGACCGAACCAAAGACTGCATGAGCTGCAACAGGTTCCTGGCAACGTACTTCTGAATCGGTACAGATACCTCAGTCCACCAATATACACTGTATACAGCGTGTTTCTTGGTCTAAAAATGAGAGGTTTTAGTCTAAAATAACTCCAGGAGTTACCTACTTTAACATTTTAAAAAGATCAGACAAAAAATTAGGTAAGCCTACCAGTGATTTACTAGGGCTAGGACCCTACATTTTTACATTTTGTCTTGTACCAAAGATGATATTTGTTGCAAATGGTTAATTTTGCACATAAAACGATGATATAAAATTCGTCATATTGTAGGCTACAGAAGTTTAATGAAATGATTAGTGAAACTAACAGTTTTAAGGTTAGGATTTGATCTTATTTATATTCTGGACAAATTCATACCCAAATAATTACTGTTGTGTAAAGTTTACTGTTTAAATCTATAATATAACAATAAAAATATACAAAAAGTTTAAGTAACCTAATTGTAAATTAAGATATACCTAAAAACCATACTTACGAAAAGGTGAAGTAAAATTGTAAATTTAAAATGTTTTATTTCACGTAATAAGTCCATATTATAGAGTATAATAAACCAGTTATCCCATACGACCACTTAATAACTTAAATGCATAAAGTTTACTCAGAAATTCGCCAACAGCGCCGCTTGCTAGGATATCGTCGGTATCTACATTACTCTTACTGCCTTACTTATTACCTTCGTCCACATATATATAAACTTCTTCTTCTTTCAGAAGTTGACAAATGCCGTATGTCCACATAAACGGGTCCATTACTGAAGGATGTAAAGGAACTTTACTTCCCTCCTCTAGGTTTAAGTGTATTTTATATATTCAAAATATACAACTAATTTTTATATAAATGTATATTTTTTAAGAATGGATGAATTTATTGATCCAAGTGGACATAAAATTACTTAACTTAATTAGTAAATTAAGAAATTAAATTAATACTAGCCAAAGTACCCGTTCTTTGCACGGGTAAAATAAACGGTACCAGTGGACTGACACATAAGTAATATTCTCCCTTAAGTAAATTTAAAAAAGACAATCTGCAATAAAACTATCATGTTCTACAAAGTTAATCTAAATATCATTTAATAATTTATCGTTTCAAAAATAATCATTAAATTTTTAAACATAAAAACACGAGAGACAAAGTTAAATTAATTGTTCAAATTGTATGGGGGGGACGACCCCCCCGTAACACCAAGCTTTTTTGAGCTGGTTTTGTTCGGTGATTTGACCTTACGCTTCATACCAAGTTTCATGGAAAACGGTTGGAAAGTAAGGAAGAAATCGATTTTTTTATATTCTCCATAAGAATAACATTGGGCGCTTTCAGACAACGTACTGCGTTTATCGTGGACAGTAAATTTAACTTTTCTCTGGAACCGTTAGTCGTAGACAAATAATTCAAAATACTAATTTGTTTAGTTTTTTAAGCTGGTTTTAATAGTACCAGTCAAGTTATACTTTACTTTTATTGTTTTCGCTAAAAATTTAAAAATTTGATTTTTTTGACATTTAAAAGCCCATAACTTTTGAACCGTCATTTTTACAGATATGCGGGTGGTGTCAAATTATTTAGTACTCTGTACACTATAAACTGACAAATTTTAATCAAAATCGTTAGAGCCGTTTTTGAGAAAATTGGATTTTTCACGTTTTTAACGGTTTTTAGGGGTGAACTACCGTTAAAAATCAAAAATTCAAAAAAATGAAAAAACACTTGGAGATACGGTGACTATATATATATGCCGTTCCATGACTGCCTCTTTGCCCTTCTAACAGCGAGGTTACACCTGGTGAACATGCTGTGGTAAGTCCTAGCTGTTGTTGGATTTCGCTCTTCTGAATAGAGCTCTTATACCCGTTTCCTCATGCTGGCCAGTTCTGAGTTCCACCAACTGCATTTGGCGGACCTAGCTTTTGCCAGAGGACAGCTCTCCTCGAAGGAGCATATAATCGAGTTCCCTAGCAGGCAGGCAGCCCTGTCCAGTTCGTCCGTATCCTTGGCTCGTAGAACTTGCGCGTCGAGTCTTTCACCAAGCTTTCTTTTGAAGACGGCCCAGTCCGTCTTCCTAGGATTCCTGAATTCAGACCAAACAGGCACAAAATCCCCTATAGCATAGAGAATGTGACGGTGGTCTGAAAGAGAGGGTTCAGAAGAGACATGCCAACCTAAGACCCTGTCCTGAAGCCCCTCTGACTAAAGCGTTAAATCTATCACAGATGAATTACCAACTCGAATAGAAAAGTTGGCACAGAGCCGACATTGGCTATATAGACAAACCGCTAGATGCTATACAATGTAGAAGCTGCCTACGTCTGCGATTGGTCTCCCTGCTACCCCAGACGGAGTTGTGGGAGTTGGAGTCGCACCCCACCAGCAGATCTACCCCCTCCGATGCAGCATGGTCCAACAGCACCACCAGTTCAGCTGGAGGGACCGCATCCGCATCCCCGGGCATGTAGACGGACGCAAGGAGGAGCGGTTTGCCAAAAGGACCCGCTTGTCGTCCAAACTGCAGCGTCCCTGTAACAAAATTCGAGAACTGGCATATGGGCCAGGCCGCTCCTGACTCACACATAAGCCGGCGAATTGAAAGCAGACCAAGAGATTAGTTGCCCCCAAAGGCACCAAAATCTGAAATTCTCCCATTCCTAACCCACGGTTCCTGAATGAGAGCAACATCCACACCTCCCTGAGCTGTGGCCTTATGTAGGACTGACGTGTTGCAAATTTGCCTGGAGGAGGTTTAGTATCATCCCCTGATATGGTACAAATCCCACACCCGAGAGCGCCCTAAAAGTAGTTCTCGAGATCCCCAGGTAGATCTGCCAGTCCTTCTCCTTTAACAAAAGAGCACTGCGTTCATCAATGATCTCTAGGATCTGTTTGTGTTCGAGGTCGTAGGTGCGCCCTTCCAACCCGCAGAAGAACCTTGGCGGAATGCAGGAGATTATTGTAATCTCCTACAACCACCTTGGCACCCTCCTTGAGCTCAAGCCCATCAAACGACTTCTTGACCCAGGACGCCGTCACGTCACTGCCACAGGCGATCAAGAGCTCCCAGCTCATGATATGTATTGGGGATCTGAATCGGTTCTTTTTCTGTTCGATAACCTTATCGAACATGATTCCCTGTAACAGACCACAATCTTCAGCAGACAGTTTCTCCTCCGGAAACAGTCTCGGGACGATAGTTATCTTTGTCATCATTAGGCGATCCTTGAAGGAAACACCTGCAGACGTGGACGTTGACGCCATCGGAGCCGGCGGGTTCTGACCAACCGCCGGGGGTTTGAGATCTCAACGGGATTTCTTTGTCACAGGTGCCGCTGCCGCCTTGGTTGTCCAGCGCATAGGTGATACACCTTGATTATCTTTCAGCTCCCCTTTGGGGCTGGAGGTTTTAAGCCGCTCCCTCTTTATCAGCTTGCGATACTCCTCCTTTGGAAGTCAGGTCCCATCCTTTGGTCTTTTTCTCCCTCACCAACTCCAGCCTACGAGCATGCAGCCCCTTCCGTTTTAGTCTAGCCAGATCTCTATTTTATAGACAGTGTCATTAGAGTCTGTGCACGCGGCTCTGACGTTACAAGCCATTTTATAAAGGTTGACCTTACTCTCTCCATTATGATTGTCTACAAGATTTTCAGCTGAAATTAATAAATTAAGTAACCTTACTGAAAAAGTCAATATTTATATTCCATAAAAGTTAAAGGAAAAGCCACAAGCACAGACTAATGGCACCATCTGTACCATGGTTTGCGGTTTTTTATGTATTTTTAGGTTTCACAATATGCAAAAGGAAAACCATTTTTAAAAATCTCATTACAAATTTACAAAAATACATTTCAGCAAAACTGATTTTATCACAGCCATCATTATCAAGAACTAAATTGTTATAATTAACTGCAGTTAAGTCAAACATGACATTCTAGTCAAGTAGTGGAAGTTCATGCTTAAAATTTGACAAGTACAGTGTGATCAATATTTTAATCCTATGAACGAAAATGAGAGATGAACGGATAGTAAACTTTACTATTTACTATCCGTTCCTCTCTGCTATTACTACTGGTCGGGGTCAATACCATATAGGCCTACTTCTGAACAGTAACTCAATAATTAGACATGTTTCCGGAAGTCAAGTTCAAAACAAAGTCCCTGCTTGCTCCTCTGAGGCCCCCGGTTTCGGCTCTACTGCATCGGCATTCAGTTTTACTGTCACTTAGCACTTACCCAAATTCGTCTGAATTGTTGTGAATTTTGTCGTTGGAATTGCGATTTTATTCTGGCTACATCTATTACTTTGATATTGTATTCTTTATTTAATTAGTGAAGTGTGCAGATTTTTAGTCGCTCGCTTATGATTGTAATTTGATTAATATTTTTATCTGGAAGTGAGAAAATTTACTTTAACTAAAAGGGAAACAATGTCGTACAACACTCGTCGTTCCGGAGGTAGGCCTAAATTAAGATATTTGAATAATATTTTAGAAATACTAGCCTTTATTTTATTGTAATTATATTTTATTCTTTAACTACGTAGTTCAATTATTTTTAAGTGCAAAGTTCAATTATCTTTAAGCGCAAATCTTAGGCTATTTTACTCTAGGAAATCGAGCTAGGCACAGGCTTGTCTAATGGGTTAGGGGCTAGGAAATATTTCAATAAATGAAACTGAAATAAACTATAACACATCTAAACAAAAATATTTTCAGAGCCAAAATCGTTTTCAACGAAATTTCTGGAATAAATATAAGTTATGTGATGACAACAATTTGCTCATTCACTTTTATCTGAAATCTTTCAGCATTTGTTGACATTATTAACATTCAAAAATTGCTAAAAGTCATTTTAGCTATTAAACTAGGTTTAGATTAGTGAAGTGTTAAAATAATAAACCAAGTTTGATTTTAAATTTAACAATTAAAAAAATTAATTAATTAATTTAAAAAAATATTGCATAAATATACTTTAGAATCTACTATGGTACCACACGCCGTTAGCATAACTTTCAGCTGCATCCTTTTAGTTGAGGTAAAAATAATTTAACTTCATTCCTTAGGGCCTATAACAAAATTTTTATTAATGTTCTAATGGGCTACAAAGAAACTTTTTAACCCTCCAACTGGCAAATGGCACATCAATTTGTTACATTGTCTTGTATTGTATTTATGTAAGTTATATCTATTTTTAAGGCATTGTGTGGTAAATTCTTTTTAGTATAGGCCCTAGGCTAGAGCAAAACATTATAAATATTAAGATTGTTAATGGTTAGACAGCTTAACTTGACAAATAGTCGTTTAAACAGTGTTCTAATTAATGTGAAATGGTTATTATTCTCATAATCATTCAATTGTTAAAACTAAAAGCATTTACAGGCAAAAATTTAATAGAACAAAAAATCTTGTATTTTTTAATGAATTTAGTAAGTAGGCTACAGAAGTAATGCTAAGACTAATTCGCTGTGAATACGATAAGTAGCCTACATTTTAAATATGGAATTTAATATTAAGAGGGATCCTAAGTGTTTTTGGAATTTCGTTAAGAATAAAAAAACTACAAGAATAAATGGAATATAATAATAATATAATAATGGAATATAACATTTACCGAATTAATGAATTTTTTGGGGGTGATGATGTATTTCAGAATGGAGCATCGGTGGCAGATGCGTTCACTAGCTATTTCAGTTCTGTTTACAATGCTAGTAGTAAAGTATTTCAGTCATTGTTGGATCGTCTGTTATGAGTGGTGTCTACTCTCTTTTGTTACGTCGTATCTATCCTGATGAAGTCAAAAAAGCCATTAAAAGTTTACTTTCGAAAAAATCCTGTGGTGCTAATTTTATTTTAGCTTATTTTTTTATTTTTTATTTTTTACTTGCTTTAATACAGTTTATAACCAATTACAGCAGTACAATATAAATCAACAGCACATTTGGAGGTATTGAGTCTTTTTGAGGCGATGTTCACTTCACAACAATAATTTAGTTAAATAAAACATAGATTAGAAGTTAATTGATTCTGACATTTTAACATCATCCAGGAGAAATAGCCTATGCCCAATAATAAATAATATAACAACAATAAATAACACAATCATGAATAATTAAGGAACAACAATCAATTATACATAATAAATAAATAGCAAATAATAATAATAATAAATAACAAGTCTTAAACAACAAATATAAATAACAAGATATAAATACTCAACATAATAAATAATTAATTTGCAGTTGCATCAATTGTGTAGAGAAAGTTGACATTTTGATTTGTAACAATTTAGAGTGTCGCCAAATATGTCTACATCACAGCCCTTTTCAACAATAATATTATAATCCCTCATCACCCGGTAGAGGGGGGACGAGGCATGCGCATTAGTTCGTGATCGAGGAAGCAAAAAGAGAAGTCTGCTCCTACTATTAAAGTTGGGAACACGGAACGACAGGGCCGCCAGGCTAGCAGGTTCATCCGCCGCGCCATGCACCAGGTTATACAAGAATGCCAAACACAATATAGAGTTCTCCTAGAAGCTAGACTCCGGAACTCAAACAGCTTAAGCAAACTATCATATGGAACAGTGTACGTATAGATGTTGAAACATTTAAAATATATAAATCGCAAAAATCTCTTTTGCACCCTTTCCAACGCATTGCGTTCAGTTATGTTAACAGGATTCCATATAACAGCTCCGCTCTCCAATCTCGACCACACAAAGGCATTGTATAATTTAACTAACGTTTCTGGATGTGTAAAATTAAAACTTTGCCTGATTATAAACCCCATTATTTTAGTTGCTGAAGCTATGCATGAATTTACTTGGAAATTAAACGACAATTGAGGATCAATTATAATACCTAGATCTTTGACTCTATCAACTCTAGAAATAGACTTTCCATTTAGGAAATAATCGTTATTTATGAAAGCCTGTCATCAGCTGACATTTCGAGATATTAAAATGCATTTCATTTACTTCACTCCAACGGAAAACACTGCTCAGGTCAGACTGTAAATCAGCGACATCAGACTGTCCCCTAATGTGCTTAAATATTTTTAAATTATCTGCAAACAGAAGGGCTCTTGATGAATTAATGTAATTGCACATGTCATTGATCAAGACAGTAAAAAGACAGGGACCCAGATTCGAACCCTGAGGAACACCTGATTGAACAGTGAAAATAGAGGAGTGAAATCCGTTATAGGATACAAACTGTTTCCTATCAACAATGTAAGTCTTAAAAAAACTCAAAAAGCAGTCATAAACTCTATAAGAGTGAAGTTTACGCAACAGAATTTGATGGTCTACTTTGTCAAACGCCTTTGCGAGGTCAAGAAATAATAGTCCGTCTGAATCCCGGAATCCAGCCCCGATGAAACATAAGCTGTAAAATTTAGCAGATTTGTTGTGACAGATCATCCTGGGACAAAACCATGCTGAGAGGGGGAAAGGTATGTTTTAAAGTGGCTAAATAAATGTTTATGTATAATCATCTCAAATATCTTAGCAGGAATTGATAAAACCGCCACCAGTCTATAATTAGTTATTAGTGATTTTTTACCACTTTTAAAAATAGGGGTTACTTTTATGATTTTCCATTTGCTAGGGAATGTTTTTAAGGATAAGCTCAAGTTATATAAATAAATCAAGGGCTTAATTAATATTTCTGAACAACCTTTAAAAAAGTATTGAGGGAGTAAATTAGGACCAGTGGTACATTTGGATTTTAGTTTTGCAATGGCGACCTCCACATCATGGCGACACAGTTTAGGCAGTGGAAGGCACAACACCCCCGCCACACACGACCCTGCCGCCGTGCGCTCCACGCTGGGAATTGATGCATACTTCTCATATACTGAACCAAAATATTTTGCAATCGCGCCCGCAACCGCCTCTCCGTCATCAAACCTGGCTCCGTCACACTCCATTACCATCAATTTTTTCTTATCAGATTTTTTACTTTGAATGAAATTCCAAAATTTAGTACTGTCTGTGTTTATACAATTCTCAATTACATTAATATAACTCTGATAGGCTAATTTCATTTCTACCTTAACCACAGTTCTTTGAGATTTAAATCTATCATAGTCTTCCTGCGACCCACTTTTTTTCCATTTTCTATGTAATCTATCTTAATACTTTAAATTATTAATTACTGAGCAAGTAAACCAGACAGGGTATTTAGGCAGTTTATTTATTTTTATAGGGCAAGATTTATCAATTACATTATATATTTTTTTTTATAGAAGTAATCAACAGCTTCATTTATGTCCTTAATAGAATATAAATAGTTCCATTCAACATGAGAAAGATCCTGATATATTTGATAGAAGTTAGCCTTCTTAAAACAGTAACGATTAGAACCAGTTGACTTAGTCCTGAATGATAACGGAGCCGTGATAACAATCCTCACCTCCAAGGCCGGGTGATAAGGATCCTCGATAGCAAGCTTATCTTCGCTTCTTACACTTTCGATTTCATCAATGTTTGAAATTATTAAATCTAGTGTTCTATTTTGAAAATTACAGACATTATTGCATAAACTTAAATTATTGAAATTTGTGAAATTATATAGCCTAGTTCTTTACATACATTATCCCCGGTATTTAAGTCGTAATATTTCCCATACACATGCAAATTAAAATCCACGATGATTACTATATCACTATTTCTTTCAATATTTTATTCTTGCTGTACAATATTTTAATAAACGGTACCAGTGGACTGACACATACTTTCTCCCTTAAATAAATTAAAAAAAGACAATCTGTAATAAAACTATCATGTTCTACTAAGTTAATCTAAATATGATTTAATAATTTATTGTTTAAAAAATAATCATCCCATTTCTGAAGATAAAAACAAGAGAGACAAAATTAAATTAACTGTTCTGATTGTATGGCGGACCCCCCCCCCTCCCCCGGTAATACGGAGCTCTTTTGCGTTGGTTTTATTGGGTGATTTGACCTTACGCTTCATACCAAGTTTCATGGAAAACGGTTGAAAAGTAAGGAAGAAATTGATTTTTTTATATTCTCCATAAGAATAACATTGGGCGCTTTCAGACAACGTACTGCGTTTATCGTGGACAGTAAATTTAACTTTTCTCTGGAACCGTTAGTCGTAAACAAATAATTCAAAATACTAATTTGTTTAGCTTTTTAAGCTGGTTTCAATGGTACCAGTCAAGTTATACTTTACTTTTATTGTTTTGGCTGAAAATTTAAAAATTTGATTTTTTTGACATTTAAAAGCCCATAACTTTTGAACCGTCATTTTTACAGACATGCAGGTGGTGTCAAATTATTTAGTACTCTGTGCACTATAAACTATCAAATTTTAATCAAAATCGTTAGAGCCGGTTTTGAGAAATTTGGATTTTTCACGTTTTTTAAGGGTTTTTAGGGTGAACTACCCTTAAATATAAATAAACGGTACCAGTTAACTGACACATACTTTCTCCCTTAAGTAAGTTCAAGAAAGACAATCTTTAATAAAACTATCATGTTTTTCAAAGTTCATCTAAATAAATATCATTTAATAATTTATTGTTTCAAAAATAATCATCCCATTTCTGAAAATAAAAACAAGAGAGACAAAGTTAAATTAATTGTTAGAATTATATGGGGGGGAAACACCCCCCCCTCGGTAATACCAAGCTTTTTTGAGTTGGTTCTGTTGGGTGATTTGACCTTACACTTCATACCAAGTGTCATGGAAAACGGTTTAAAAATAAGGAAGAAATTGATATTTTAATATTCTCCATAAGAATAACATTGGACGCTTTCAGACAACGTACTGTGTTTATCATGGACAGTAAATTTAACTTTTCTCTAGAACCGTTAGTCGTAGACAAATAATTCACAATACTAATTTGTTTAGTTTTTTAAGCAGGTTTTAATGGTGATAGTCAAATTATACTTTACTTTTATTGTTTTCGCTGAAATTTTAAAAATTTAATTTTTCTGACATTTAAAAGCCCATAACTTTTGAACCGTAATTTTTACAGACATGCGGGTGGTGTCAAATTATTTAATACTATGTGCACTATAAACTATAAAATTATAATCAAAATTGTTAGAGCCGTTTTTGAGAAATTTGGATTTTTCACGTTTTTTAAGGGTTTTTAGGGGTGAACTACCCTTAAAAATCAAAAATTCAAAAAAATGAAAAAAACGCCTGGAGATACCGTGAATATATACATACATGCCAAATTTAATCTAAATCGGACCAACGGGGTAGGCTGTGGCACTGTACACATCCAGACACACACACACACACACACACACACACACACACACACACACACACACACACACACACACACACACACACGGACGGACGGACAGACATCACCTCCAAACCCACTTTTTTGGATTCAGGGGACCCCAAAACGGATATATCCACCCTCAACTCAAATTCGAAAATTTTGACGAAAACAATACTTTCTCCATATACTACGTATAAGGGGAGAAAGTAAAAATTCAAAAAAATGAAAAAAACGCCTGGAGATACGGTGAATATACACATACATACCAAATTTCATCTATATCGGACCAACTGGGTAGGCTGTGGCTCTGTACACATCCAGACACACGGATGGACAGACATCACGTCGAAAACCACTTTTTTGGATTCAGGGGACCTCAAAATGAAGGGTTTTTGCGTTTTTCATGTGTCAAAGTTTTTAAATTTTATCTTGCACCATTAGGATCAGCTTAAAAAACTACACATTTTAGTTCCCTAAGGTTTTTCTCTATCTCCAACGGTTACCGAGATATTAATAATTCAAAGTAGGCCTATGTGCATTGTATTTTAGGGCTCCAATGTTAATCTTATGGAGGATAAGGAAAAATTAATATTTCACTTATCAATCTATATTTTGGGATTAAACTTGATGTTTAGCTTCATGTGGTTGAGATCCATCCATTTATGCTTAAAAATCATAGTTTATGTATTTATCATGGCAGCTAACCTGCATACTCTTTTCCCATGTTAATCATATAGGGAATATGTAAACTCCTTCATTTGTGGACAGATGTTGATGAAACTTGGTATAATTGGTCAAAATAAAAATTGTTTAAGCTAGAAATTCCTACTTTCAGTATTCCTCACAGCAGTTAACCTGCATACTCTTTTCCCACGTTAATCTTAAGATGAATAGGCAAATAACTAACTCATATATTTATCAACAGATAATGATAAAACTTGACATATAATATTATTATTACATTATTGATTGGAAATTCACTGAGTACGCAGGTCTGCGTAATTGAATTACTGTTCGGGGCTAATAAGATAAATTTTAATGATTTTTTTAGCGAATTTCCTATAGGGAAGAAGCTATTATCATAGGTCTCATGGTAAGACTTAAGCCCGGGATCATGTGTTTTTTTCTTCTTTAGGTGGCTAGAGAATATTGTCCAAAATTATTTTAAATAAGTATGGTCAATACTAAGGAAAAGTAAGGTTCCAGGAAAGATTATAAGGTTGTGTGTGGAGGGTTCAAGGGGTAAAGTTAGGATAGAGGGAGAACTTACAGACACTTTTGACATTAATACTGTGGTGAGGCAAGGAGATGAACTGTCCCCTCTTCTGTTCAACTTTGCCCTTGAAGACGCCTTAAAAGCAACGAAATCTATTCATGTGGGTGCGAATATTGAAGGACAAATCAATGTACTGGCATTTGCTGATGATGTTACCTTATTGGCTGATAAGAAAAATGACCTAAAAGTGCTAGCTGAAGCCCTCATAACAGAAGCAGGAAAGGTAGGGTTACAAGTGAATGAAGATAGAACAAAGTTTATGAAGATTGGAAGGCAGGCAGAGCCGGAGAACTCAACGCTGGACGTTTTGAGCTATAAATTTTCTGTTACAGAAGAATTTAAGTATTTAGGTGAGATAATAAACAGCCAGAATAAGATGGATAGGGAAATACAAGCTAGGTTGAATGGAGCTGATAGATGCTATTGGAGCTTATCAAAACTTTTGAAAAGCAGATTCCTGTCAAGAAACACTAAGGTTCGAATATATCTCACAATAATTCAGCCAGTTCTCCTTTATGGTTCGGAAGTTTGGACCCTCACAAAGAACATAGAGAGAAAATTAATAACTTTTGAGAATAAAATCCTGAGAAGAATATACGGGCCAACATTGGAAGATGGGGTGTGGAGAATTAGAAAGAACAAAGAGTTAAGGGAACTTTACGGAAGACCTGATATTGCAGCTTTAATCTGAAGTAAGAGAATTAGATGGCTTGGGCATGTTCGAAGAAGAGTAGAAGATAGTAGTGTAAGAAGAGTGTGGAGAGGAAAGCCTGAAGGAAAACGCCCACTGGGGAGACCTAGAATAAGATGGGATGACCAGGTGGTGGAAGACATCAGAAAACTGGGCGCAGAGATGGATGAGGCAGAGGATAGAGAAAGATGGAGGCATCTTGTTGGCGAGGCCAATAATCTCCTTGGATTTGTCTGGCCACAGAAGTAAGTAAGGTGGCTAGAGAACAAAAACAATAGACGTCAAAATTTTTATATATATGTATGTCTGTGAACACATTGACTCTTGTAAAAATGGTCCGATCGAGACCAAATTCGGTACAAACGTGTATTCCTACTTTTGCTCAGACGAGTTCATAAACCAGACATAACGGTCTATCGGAACGGGTAGGTTGGGGGGATTTTGTACCTCAAAAATGGGTTTTTAGTGTTTTTTCCATGTAATTTTTTAATTTTCCAAATTTTATTTTTCACCACTAGAATCAGCTCAAAAACTACACAATTTAGTTCCGTAAAGTTTTTCTCTATCTCCAGCGGTTACCAAGATATTAAAAAATCTAAACACAGTACTTTATGAGCGACAGAAAGAGATGCTGAGGAATGAACTGCGTGGAGACAGTTTGTTGGTGCGGCCAAATGTCAACTTAGATATAGATGGCCCTGGGAGTAAGTAAGTAAGATAACACAGTACTTTGTATATAGGGGCTCCAATGCTAATCTTTTGGAGGATGAAGAAAATTAATATTACACTTACTAATCAATAGTTTTGGATGAAACTTTGTATTTAGCTTCATGTGGTTGGGATCCATACGTTTATGCCAAAAAATCAAAGTTTATGTGTTCCACACAGCAGCAAACCTGCATACTCTTTCCCATGTTAATCTTAAGGAGAATAGGCAAACTCCTTGATTTATGTCCAGATTTTTGATCTGACCATATATCATTTATATGGTCAGATCAAAAATAGTTATAGTAAAAATGCCTACTTTTACTGTTCCTCAAAGCAGCAAACCTGCATACTCTTTCCCAAGTTAATGTTACGGAGAATATGCAAATACTGTAATTTATCAAAAGTTATTGATTGATCTTTATCACATTGTATTGTATTGTATTGCACACTTGTACTATTATTGTCATATTATTGAGATGGAAATTCGCTTAGTACGCAGGTCTGCTGCAACGGGGTATTTTTTTCTCATAGACTACACTCACCATAAATAGACACTTTTTTACATGGTGAGTGCGTAGCCTGAGAGGGCAAATTGAAAATAAATATTTGTATTTAAAATTTGATTCATCGCTATTTCACCTTGAAAGGAACCCGTATCAGAAGTGTCTGGAGTTATCTTTAAAACCTATTTCTGTTCTACATTTAGGTGCTGCTGGGAGACCAAATCCTACAACCCAGGTGAACTATCACCAACAGACAAACAGAATCCCTCCTGGCAATATGTCACAGCCGAATCGCAATGCTAATGTTGGCTATTCAACCACACAACAGTCTTCTAACTACAATAGTGCATCACAGCCAGCATACAGTACACCTGCATATACAACTACACCTCCGATGTCTCAAGCTCAACCCAAAACTAATGCTCCTGCCCAGGTACCTTTATATTACGTTATAATGTAATTAACTCTAGGGAGGTCGGTTTTACAGTTCAAGTTTAATTCTAGTCCTGGTAATTAGGGTTTGTTTTATCCAATATTTATACTGAAGAATAGGGTTTCAAATCCTGAATTTTTTGTTAAGATACAAACTAAATCTAGTCAAAACCTAAAATGAATGGATAAACTGAAGGTTATAAATTGATATTTCGAGGTTCTTTTAGCGAATTCCCAAAGGGAAGAAACTTATAACCGTGGGTCTCATGGCAAGACCTAAGACCAGGACAATGATACTTTTTCGTTTTGAGGTGCCTAGAGACCAAAAACAATAGCTGTTGAAAATGTTATATACAGTAAACCCTCTCATATCTGGATATCTCATATCCGGACCCTCTGATATCCGGACGTGATTTTGAAAGAATGCAAAAATTAAAAAACACTCTAGAAGGCCAATGTTTGTTAACCTAGTAGTTGCGAACGATGTTTGTAGGCCGGTTAATAGTGCGCCAGTCGCCGAACGTGGTGTTTAAGCCATGTGGACAACGTTAATGTTCAGAAGGGGAGTGGGGGGAAAAATGAGTCACCCTAGTCCCGAGCGCCTGAGTCCTTAGCGCTACTCTCTGTATTCTGTGCTATCTGTTGCAAGGTCACTGACACACGAAACAGTTAACCTCCCCACCCCACCCGTTCCTGCACAGCCCAATAGCCAATGCATCTGTAGTAACAACGGGAGCGTTGTACAACACCAAGTTTTCAAAATGCCTATGGCTAAAAATCATATAAATATTGAAAATTCATAACGCCGAGGTTTCACAATGCCGAGTATGTTATAAAAATCAACTGTTTCACAACGCCGAAGTTTCATAACACCAAGTAAGGGGCTGAGCACAGTCCGTTCTAGAAGTGACTGTATAAGCCTGTTTAGCGTGCAGTATTACGTGCCTTGCAGGCACACGCTGTCCAGTCATTTAATGTCGCAGTTATGATCAGATATAATAATAAATAGTTTGTAACTTATAGTTTACAGTTTAAACTACAAAAATAATATATTAATCTTTTTTATAGTAAGAGCAGTTTACAAAAGAGTAAATACAGTATGTGATGGTTGTATTAAAAAATATATATGTATCTTTAAGTGTGTACACTTGTCAGTACAAAAAATACCCTCGTTGCAGCAGACCTGCATACTCAGGTAGAATAGTAATAATATATGACAAGTTTTATAAAAATCTGTCCATAAACATGAGAATTATTAGCCTATTCTCCATAAGATTAACATTGGAAAGAGTGTCAGGTTTGCTGCTGTGAGGAACACTGAAAGTAGGCATTTCTACCATAAACAAATTTTTATTTTTAATATGTATACTAACTTTCAACAACATCTGTCCATAAATAAAGGAGTTTGCCTATTGCCCAGACACCAAAAACAATAGTTGTTAAAATTTGTTTTTAGCGAATTTCCCATAGGGAAGAAGCTATTACCGTAGGTCTCATGGTAAGACTTAAGCCCGGGACCATGTTATTTTTTCGTCCAAAAACAATAGTCGTTAAAATTTATATATATATATGTATATATATATGTGTCTGTTAGCACGATAACTCTCGTAAAAATGGTCCGATCGAGACCAAATTTGGTAGAGACGTGTATTCCTACAAATGCTCGGACGAGTTCGTAAACCAGACATATCAGTCAATGGGAACGGGTAGTTTGGGGGGGTTTTGTACCCCAAAATGGGGTTTTTTGCTTTTTTCACATGTAATTTTTAAAAATTTCTAATTTTATATTTCACCATTGGAATCAGCTTAAAAAACTACACAATTAAGTTCCTTAAAGTTTTTCTCTATCTCCAACGGTTACCGAGATATTAAAAAATCTAAACACAGTACGTTGTATTGTGGGGCTCCAATGTTAATCTTATGGAGGATAGGGGAAAATTAATATTTCCCATATTAATAAATATTTTTGGATAAAACTTGATATTTAGCTTCATGTGGTTGAGATCTATCCATTTATGCTTAAAAATCATAGTCTATGTGTTTATCATGGCAGCAAACCTGCATACTCTTTTCCCATATTAATCATATAGGGAATAGAAAAACTCCTTTATTTATGGACAGATGTTGATGAAAGTTGGTATAAATGTTAAGATAAAAAGTATTCATGGTAGAAATGACTTCTTTCAGTGTTCCTCACAGCAGCTAACCTTGGAGAATAGGCAAATAATTCTCATGTTTATGGACATATGTTTATAAAACTTGTCATATATTAAATTGATTATTAATTGATATTAATTGATTTGGAAATTCGTTGAGTACGCAGGTCTGCTGCGACGGGGGTATTTATATATATATATATATGTGTGTGTGTGTGTGTGTGTGTGTGTGTGTGAACACGATAACTCTCGTAAAAATGGTTCAATCGAGACCAAATTTGGAAGAGACGTGTATTCCTACATTTGCTCGGACGAGTTCGTAAATTAGACATATCGATCAATCGGAACAGGTAGTGTGGGGTAGTTTCGTCCCCAAAAATTTTTGCGTTTTTCATATGTAATTTAAAAAGTTTTTGAATTTTATCTTCAACCATTAAAATCAGCTTAAAAAACTACACAATTTAGTTCCTTAAAGTTTTTTTCTATATCCAACGGTTACCGAGATTTTAAAAATCTAAAAAACAGTACGTTGTATTTTGGGGCTCCAATGTTAATCTTATGGAGGATAAGGAAAAAATTAATATTTCACTTATTAATCAATATTTTTTGGATGAAATTTGATATTTAGCTTCATGTGGTTGAGTTCCATCCATTTATGCTTAAAAAATGATCGTTTATGTATTTATCACGGCAGCTAATCTGCATACTCTTTTCCCATGTTAATCATATGGGGAAATGGTACACTATTTTATATATGGACAGATGTTGATGAAACTTGGTATAAATGGTCAAAATAAAAATGGTTTTTGCTAGAATTCCTACTTTCAGTGTTCCTCACAGTGGCAAACCTACGTACTCTTTGCCATGTTAATCTTAAGATGAATAGGCAAATAACTAACTCATATATTTATCCACAGATATTGATAAAACTTGACATATAATATTATTATTACATTATTGATTTGGAAATTCGCTGAGTACACAGGTCTACTGCGACGGGGGTATTTTTTATTATCCCCCGGATGCTTTATGCCCCTCTGATAACTTGATTTTTGCTATCCGGATCGGCCGTTGCCACATTAGTCCGGATATTCAATTAAATTCAAAACATCTTTATTCGTGTGTAACATAGACATACTTGAATAGTGTCATAAGCATAACTAAATAATTCCAACTTAGGAAAAAACAAGAATTAATTTTGTTTAAAACTAGTTTCATTTCTTCTAAACAGTAAATGGCTTTGTTAATAAGGTATTGCTTTAATTATTTTTAAATTTGTTATATGGGACCACTTCTGTTATGGACTTAAGAATTAAGAGAGAATATAAGACAGAATATAAGTGAGTTTACTGTGTGTGTGTGTGTGTGTGTGTGTGTGTGTGTATGTATATGTATAATTTTATATATGCATTTGTGTCTGTGAACATAATAACTTTCTTAAAATCGAGACCATATTTGGTAGAGATGTGTATATTCCAATACATTTCCTCGAATGAGTTAGTAATCCAGATATATCGGACAATCGGAACAGGTAGTTTGGGGCTTTTTTTACCCCAAAATTTTTGTTGCGTTTTGTATATCTAAGTTATAAATTCTTTCTTTTGCCACTAGAATTAGTTCAAAAACTACTCAATTTAGTATATTAATCCTTTGAGGTCGGATGGGCCACTTAAATAGCTCTCATGATTTCCGTACCAACTCTATGTTGGCTCTATGTTTGTCTTCTCCAGTCGGGTGGGCCACAATTGTGGCCACTGCTACTTTCACAGGCAGCTCGGCGCAACTTTGATTTGTTTGGTGTCTGAGGTCGGATGGCTCATTTAGTGACCAGTATAGTGCTTTCTCTTCACAGAAGGTTTGGTCAATTTGGTGGCTTGTCAAACTATTTGTAAAATATATTTTTTTAAACCCTTAAAGCGCTGCTGAAAATCGCACTCCCCACTCATTTAGGTTGAAAACAAAGCTGTAAATAAACTTAATAAAGGATATGTGCATTACCAAGCCTTCCTCTAAGCGTAGTTTTGAACCGTATGATACGCCTCGAAAAAGTATGAAGGCTGGGGTTATATTCACAAGTTTTCCAAAAGTAAATTGTTTCCTTTCTCACTTATGTCCTGGCACACACAACACTTCTCACTGCCTTCTTTATTCTTCCCATGAAGTGCTGATTTTTATCCAGGTGCTGCATAGGTGGACCTTGTAGTTGCCGCCCCCGCTTCCACAGATTCTGTAATCCTCTCCATTGTCAGGTCTGAGATGATTCATTCATTCAAAGGGGTAGATTTCTCTCAAGGCACTTCAGCCGCAGCGGCTTTTAGCACACCCCTCAACTTCTCTTTCTGGAATCCTGGAAAACTGCAACAACCTGTCAACAAGCTCATCAGGAGGCAGAAAACTATCCCTTTCCAATTGCCTAGTGGAGGACCTCACCTCTGCCAGCCCTATACAATCAAAGAGTAAATGACCCACGGTTTCCTCCTGCAGATAACATTTCCTACACAGGGGTTCCCTGTCAAAGAACCGCATGCGTAGTTGATGCTTCCTTAGATTACTGTGACCAGTGACGATACCTGTGACAAGTTTGGCATCATCCTTCCTGCTAAGTTTCAGGAACCTCTTTGCAACCTGACGAGATGGAGAACAAAGATTAAGCTTACTTACTCTATGCAGGGAAAGTTCCGACCATCTTTTCTTATGGCAATCCCTAGCCCAGGAATTGATATTCTGAAATTCCGCAGCGTGGGAAACACCACAAAAGGACTGAGGCCCACAAAGGGGAGATGATGCAGCCCTATTGGCCAGCCCATCGGCGGCTTCATTGCCATCCACCCCACAGTGCCCTGGAACCCAACAAAGGGTGACTTCATTGTGTCCTGCCTACACAGGACGCAAGCTTAAAACAGTCCCACACAACCCTAGAGAGTTGAACTCAGCCGAGTCCAGAGCTCTGAGGGAGGGCCGCCTGACTGTCAGAGAAGATGTTGATATAGAGACATTTTGAAGTTTGGTCATGAGGGCCCTCATGACCTAACTTCAAAATGTCTCTAGCACATTCTATAATGGCAGTGATCTCACCCTGGAAGACAGTGGGTAAAGTCCCCATAGAAATTCCTGACCGGATGTTGTCCTGCACCCCGAAGATGCCTGCTCCTGTCCCCCAACTGCTCTTAGACCTATCAGTGAACCACTCCCGATCGCAGGGTGGTGATGGGCAGGCTCCATCCTTCCATTTATCCCGTTGCGGAAAAATAACTCGGAATGACCTGACAAAAGTGAAAGTTCTTGGAAGATAGCCAGAGGGCATGGCTAAAATGTCGCTATCCCTTCAATTCTGGTGTGGCCACGTAAATCACCTGGCCTATTACAGAGGCCCTCTCCACAGAAGCGATGTGCACCCATTCTAGCAGTCATCTTAATGTGAATTTCTGTGGGCAAAAGGTCAAGCAAACAATCAAGAGTGGCCCTAGGAGTGCTGCTGATCGCCCCCGTGATCAGGAGACACGCCAGCCGCTGCACGGCTGCCAGCTGATAAGGCTGTCTACCACTAGGTTAAAAAGGGATGAGAGAACGCCTCCCTGTGGACAACGTCTTGTTGACCTGGCTACAACCTCTACTCCCTGTAGAGAAAATTTCACATACCTGTCTGAGATGATTGAATATCTGAAGGCTGAATGAGAGGGTGGTTTTTGGTTCTCATATTCTTGAACTGTCTTGTACAGTAGATATGCAACTTCTAAGAGCCAGAAGAAGCATTTTCTGTACCATTTTTTCAATTTCCGAAGAAACTGATAAGATGATATCAAATGGTCGCTTCTATCCACAGCACCCATATGCTTTGTATAGTCAAGCACTACGTTTGGCTTGGCGATGTCACATTGGTCAGGCCATCTGCTGGATACATTTGTGGTGTTGGATAAGCCCTTGTTATTTGTACTCAGCATTGTGACAACTCGCTTGTCCTTCCATGAAACAACCAGCAAATTTTTAGTTTTTTTTGTTAATAGATCTCCTTTCTTCATAAATTTCTGATTTTGTTTCAGGCCCTGGGGTAAACCCTGTCTAGTCATAACAGTGCTGGTTAGAAAAAGTCCATATTTAATAACTCTCTGGCCAACTCCGGACTTGTGTAGTACCTGTCAGTATGGACGTGAAGTCTACAAGTAGGATTCTCGGGGTGCTTATATACAACTGATTCCACCAGAGATTTTAGTATTTGAGTTATTTTTAGTAGGTTAGAGCCAGGAATTATCTGTTGTTTTCAGAGCCAGGAATTATCTTTTGTTTTCCAAAGTATGGAATAAAATCATACATGTATCCATTTACACACGCAAATAAAACAAAAACTTTTAGAACAAATTTTGACCCAACCCAATAATAAATGATTCTAGTGATTTTTTCCTCCGATGAGTTTGAAAAATAAGAGTCAATATCTGATAAAGGCGTAAGGCCCTTGTTTATGATTGCAGCTAAAAAGACCTTTAAGCAAGGTATGCTAAGTTCAACCCATTTATATAGTCTAGAATGAGGTGAGTTTACTTCATTTTTTTTATTGCAAATTTGAAGCAACAGATCGTCATTGAAAAATAAACTTAAAAACTCCAAAAGTGAAATCTGGATTGTGTGGCTTGGCCCAGGATCATTGTTACATCAACTCATCCCTCATCTGCAGCATCAACCAATGATGTAGGCCTATTTGAAACTATACTCACATCACCACCACAATCAACACCAGTTTCAATTTCCTTTTCATCTTCAACTTCACTTTCACCAACATTATACAACAATTCATTTTCAAGCTCCCCTTATTCTAAGTATTGAAACGATAGTTCAACTACACTAGGAAAGGATGGGTTCATAAGTCCATTTACAAATTTGTCAATTCGGGATCGTCTGGATGAGCCATTTTCTATCATTTACATTTGCAAAATACTAACTGTTTACTCCTAAAACACAAGACAAATTTATCACTCGTCTTTAGAAACTGTAAACAGCTGGCCGCAATAATTTGTGTCTGTAGACGTAAGCCGCAGTACGGGAGCGAACAAATACTGGCCAAAGTTGAAAAACAACTAACTTCAGTCACTAAATATCTCAACATAGCCGCTATATTGGTTTTTTGAGTGCATAGAAGCCAAAGCAACATCACCATGCACTCTTTCGGTTGTTTTGCGAACGACAGCGAAGTAAATACGTTAATCCACACTAGAGTATATTCCATCCACTGACCCTCGCTCATAGCTATTTACAATTCGTGACATCCAAGTAGCTGGATCAGAGGACACACCACTGACCCAGTCCATGTGGTTGAGATCCACCCATTTATGCTTAAAAATCATAGTTTATGACAATTTGTTTATTTCAGTTAGTTTATCGTGACAGCTAACAATATTTCCTATGGGAAAAGAGTTTATATAGGCCTAATATTAAATCATATAGAGAATAGGCAAACTCCTTCGTTTATGGACAGATGTTCATGAAACTTGGTATGTGGTCAAATAAAAATTGTTTATGCCAAAATGCCTACTTTCAGTGTTTCTTACAGTAGCTAACCTGCATACTCTTTCCGATGTTAATCCTATTGAGAATGGCAAACTATCTTATTTATCCACAGATGACAAAAAGCAAAACATAACTGTCATCACACAATTTAGTTGCTTAGAAATGTTAAGAACAGCTGGTATAATACAATTTTAATATAATAAATTTTATTAGTTATGTAAGTTGTAGTATGTGTTGTTTGTTTACATATCATAAATTGCCGCAAACACTTGTAAACTTGAAAATTTTCACTTTGTTTTCTGGCGAAAATATATATTATGCATTAATGTTAATAAAGTATGGCTTTGGTGAGCACCAAGTATATTTTTACTTAAATATATTTTTGGTATAAGCTTACAACATTTTTAGTGTTATACTTTTCGTAGAGGCCTGCCCGAAAATGAATCGTCATTATTAATCATGAGTACCGTCAAATGATTATTTCAGATGAGATTACTCTAGAAAATAATAATAATTTATCAATAATCTTGCTGAAAGGGTGCAGACCTCTACTATTTTAAATTAAAGACAAATTGAAGCAACCGTATTGATTTGATTTTTTGTTTTTTCCCTGGGTATCTCAGCTATGCATGAGATCGGTGGGGAAGGTTTGTGGCAATGGCCATATTCAACCAACACTGTTCCCAAGCAGTCATCCATGAGCATGGCACCACGCTTATATTTCTTGCGGAATATAAGCGTGACAAGTGTAATTGTGTTGTGAGGTGTTGGTTGGTCATGGAGGCCTTGTGTCAATATCGTCTCCCCGTGTTACTGTTTGCATAGCTTCATTCCCATTTACAGCAGGCTCAGACACCCTCATCCAGCACGCCCCCTGTGCCAGCCAAGGAACTGGTCTCACCCTCGCAATCACCAGCTACACCCCAGGCCAACACAGCAGCAGCTACAGTGGCTCTTAAACAAGAGCCGGTTACTCCTGCTGATGCTACCAAAATAGACACTACTGAGAATGGAGATAATGGTGGATCCAAGGGGTCATTTTGGAAGAAACGACCTCGTAAGTATTTTTAATGAAGATTAAGCAACACAGTTTAGTTAATATAATTTTTTAAAGGATTTCAACATACTGCAGTATAAATTTACATACTTCTATAATGTGGACTTGGAGATTGTTAAGTTGGGTTTTTCTTTATTATGCAAAATTAAAAAAAATAATTTTGATATATATATATTTCACTATTTAGTTCATCAAGTAGGGCTACTAATATAATTATCTTTAAATAAGTCAACCGAGTACCCTTAGTAAACATTTTAATTAAAATGTTTACTAAGGGTACTCGGTTGACTTATTTAAAGATATATATATATATTTTACTTAATATTTCATAGATATTTTTTTTAATTGCTGTTTTGGGGATAATGAACTTTATGTGATAATTGTACATTTCTTATTTAGGACAAAAATTTTGTAAAAGCTGAACCCTATATCTCATATACCAACATCAGAATGTTTGTATATATATAAAAATTAGGGTTGAGTCGATTCCAAACACCGATTCTCGATTCTCAGAGTCAGCATAAGAATCAAAAATGATCGTCTAAAGTTGATTCCGATTCTTCAATTCCAAGCGTTTGTTGTTCTGCCGACAAACAGTGAAAGAAGGAATTATGTTTGTTTTCCTCATCACGATATCGTTTTAAGAAAGAGTCGTCATTGTTTTGATGAAACTCGAATCAGGAAACCAATCCTCGCCCTGCCGACTCAAAATGGTTGTGTACTTTCAGTTTATTGTCGTAGCCGCGCAAACAAAACCAATATTTCATTTCAAAGCAATCGTATAACTGGCTCTGACACAAAAGTAACAATTTTACAGTAGAATTCAATAAATATCCAAAATTATTGATAGACCGTATAAAATAAGAACCGGTTGAACGCTGCTTCAAGATTGAAACACATCCCACAATTAATTATTCTTATTTCAGTTACTGATAAACTTCAATGTGATATTGAATTTCGAAATACTAAACATGTCGTCAATGCTGATTATCAGAATACCAATATTAAATATAATAAATCGTATTATTCCGTAAAATGGACTTTTTGGCAAGAAAACTACAAAAATCAGAAATTCTACAGCAAAGTATATTCATTGTTTGCATAACCAACAAATTTAAAGAACATAATATGTTTGTTTGTTGTTGTATGTTTATTTTATTTGCTATAAATATTATATCTTTCGGCTAGTTCAGTTCAGTTCATTCATTCGAAGGGGCGGACTTCCCAAGGCGCTTCAGCCGTTGCAGCTTTTTGCGCACCCCAAAATTCTCTTTCCTGGAGAATCAGGAATCTTCTAGATGAAGAGACCTGTAAAACTGCAGCATCCTGTCAACGAGCTCGTCAGGAGGCAGAAAACTACCCCTTACCAAGTTGCCCAGAGTGGAGGACCTTACCTCTACCAGCTCTGCGCAATCAAAGAGTAGATGATCTGCAGTTTCCTCCTGCAGATAACATTTCCTACACAGGGGGTCGCCGTTGAAGACCCCCATGCATAGCTGGTGCTTCCTCAGATTACCGTGACCAGTGACGATACCTGTGACAAGTTTGGCATCCTTCCTGCCAAGTTTCAGGAACCTTTTTGCAACTTGACGAGAAGGAGAACGAAGATTAAGCTTACTAACTCTATGCAGGGAAAGTTCAGCCCATCTCTTCTTATGACAATCCCTAGCCCAGGAATTGATAGTCTGAAAAACCGCAGCGCGGGAAACACCACAGAAGGGTTGAGGACCACAAAGGGGGGATGATGCAGCCCTATTGGCCAGCCCGTCTGCCACTTCGTTACCATCCACCCCTGAGTGCCCTGGAACCCAACAAAGGGTGACTTCATTGTGTCTGCTAACATAGGACACAAGCCTAAAACAGTCCCACACAACCCTAGAGTTGAACTCTACCGAGTCCAAAGCTCTAAGAGCCGCCTGACTGTCAGAGAAAATATTGATAGAAAGGCCCTCATGACCCAGCATCAAGATGTCTCTGGCACATTCCATAATGGCAGTGATCTCGGCCTGGAAAACAGTGGGGAAGGTCCCCATGGAAATACCTGACCGTACGTTGTCCTGCACCCCGTAGATGCCTGCTCCTGTGCCCCGACTGCTCTTGGACCCATCAGTGTACCACTCCTGATCACAGGGTGGTAGTGGGCAGGCTCCATCCTTCCATTCGTCCCGTTGTGGAAAAAGAACTCGGAAAGACCTGCCAAAATAAAAAGTTCTCGGAAGATAATCAGAGGGCATACCTAGAATGTCGCTCTGAACTATCCCCGAAATTCTGGTATGACCACGTAATTCAACTGGCCTATTCCAGAGGCCTTCTCCACAGAGACGGTATGCACCCATTCTGGCAGTCATCCTGATGTGAATGTCTATGGGCAAAAGATCAAGCAAACAGTCAAGAGTGGCCCCAGGAGCGCTGCTGATCGCCCCTGTGATCATGAGACATGCCAGCCGCTGAACGGCTGCCAGCCTTTTCACAGCAACACCTGAGTCCATCTTGGTCCACCAAACCAGAGACGCATACGTCATAGTTGGTCTAACTACTGAAACATAGAGCCAATACATTAGCCCCGGTTTCAGTCCCCATGCTGCGCCGACCATACGCCTGCATGCAAACAGAGACCACTTACCCCGGTCAATAACCCGTTGTAAGTGAGATTCCCAGCAAAGCGTCCGATCCAGAATGATCCCAAGATACTTCACCTGGTTTTGCAGGTTGATCAAACTCCCCTGCAGTTTGAGCGGGCCAACCCCGGTCAGCTTTTTCCTCTTGGTAAATGGTACAGCAACCACTTTAGAGGGATTCACAGATAGACCGACCTCATTGCACCAACCATCCACAAGCCTTAGTGCAGAGTTCATGAGGTCAGTAACTGTATTGTTAAACTTACCTATCACAAGGATGGCAATATCGTCAGCGTATCCTTGAGCAAAGACACCACTGTCATTGAGCCTTCTAATAAGGCTGTCAACCACCAGGTTCCATAAAAGGGGTGAGAGAACGCCTCCCTGTGGACAGCCCCTGGTTGACCTCGCTACTACCTCTACTCCCTGTAGAGAAAGCTTCACATACCTATTGCGTAGCAGTGCCTCAATCCATCGGCAGATGACATCGCTGAATCCTCTAGATCTAGCAGCGTTCAACATGGCATCCAAGGCCGTGTTGTCAAAGGCTCCCTGAATGTCCAGGAACGCTCCAAGTGCCACCTCTTTATGGTCAATAGCTCCTTCAATTCTGCACACCAACTGGTGCAGGGCGGACTCGCAAGACCTACCCTGAATGTAGGCATGCTGGTTTGGGTGTAAAGGGGCAGACTTCAGCGAAGAGTCCCAGATATACCTTACCACCAACTTCTCCAGAGTCTTCAACAAGAAAGAAGACAATGAAATCGGCCGAAAGGATTTCGGGTCCGTGTAACTATTCTTACCCGGTTTTGGGATAAACGCTATCCTGGAAGTCCTCCATGCAGCAGGAACATGTCCCAGGGCCAAGCTCGCTCTAAAAATACTACAAAGGGCCGGGAGAATGATCTCTACGCCCTGTTGTAGAAAAACCGGCCGGACTCCATCCGGACCCGGTGACTTGAAAGGACTTAGAGAGCCTATAGCCCACCTTATCCTGCTGTAGGTGATGATCCTGCTGGCGGCACCCCACCTGGTTGCACAGGCCCTCCGCGACGCAGACTCACCTAATTCACCAGTTTCTCCACCAATGATGCATCCAGGAAAGTGTACCTCAGCCATACGTTCCAACACCTCCTGTGGTCTGTGAAATAACTCACCATTAGGTCCTTCCACGGAGCCCAGAGTCAGGGTTCTATCCTTGGCCAAGACCCTGCGTAGCCTGGAAGTTTCCTCAGTGCCCTCCAGCCCCGAGCAGAAAGTATGCCATGACTTCCTCTTTGCCCTTCTGACAGCGAGGTTATACCTGGTGAGCATGCTGTGGTAACAGTCCCAGCTGTTGTTGGACTTCGCCCTTCTGAATAGAGCTCTTACCCGTTTCCTCATGCTGGCCAGTTCAGAATTCCACCAGCTGCATTTGGCGGACCTAGCCTTTGCTAATGGACAGCTCTCCTCGAAGGAGGAGACAATCGAGTTCCCTAGAAGGCTTGCAGCCCTATCCAGTTCATCCGTATCCTTGGCTCGTAGAGCTTGCCCATCGAGTTTTTCTCCAAGTTTTCTTTTGAAGACAACCCAGTCCGTCTTCCTAGGGTTCCTAAATTCAGACAAAACAGGCACAAAGTCCCCTATAGCATAGAGGATATGACAGTGGTCAGAAAGAGAGGGTTCGGGAGAGACATGCCAACCTATGACCCTGTCCTGAAGCCCCTCAGAATAAAGTGTTAAGTCTATCACAGAGTTACCAACTCGACTAGAAAAGGTTGGCACAGAGCCAACATTGGCTATAAACAAACTGCTAGATGCTATAAAGTCCAGAAGCTGCCTACCTCTACGGTTTGTTTCCCTACTACCCCAGATGGAGTTGTGGGAGTTGGAGTCGCACCCCACAAGCAGGTCCACCCCCTCCAACGCGGCACGGTCCACCAGCGCCACCATTTCAGCCGGAGGGACTGCGTCTGCATCTCCGGGCATGTAAACGGACGCAAGGAGGAGCGGTTTGCCAGAAGCCCCACATATCGTCCGAACTGCAACGACGTCCCTGGAACAGAACTCGAGAACTGGCGAATGAGCCAGGCCACTTCTGACCCACACACAAGCCCTCGAGTTGGAAGCAGAACAAGAGATTAGTTGCCCCCCAAGGGCACCTAGTCCTGAAATTCTCCCATTCCGAACCCACGGTTCCTGAATGAGAGCAACATCCACAACTCCTCTAGCTGTGGCCTTGTGTAGGACTGCAGTCGCAGCCTTACTGTGTTGCAAATTTACCTGGAGGAGGTTTAGTGTCATCCCCAGATGGTGCGAACCCCACACCCGAGAGCACCCTTAAGGTAGTTCTCGAGATCCCCAGGTAGGTATGCCAGCCCCTCTCCTTCAACAAAAGAGCGCTGCGTTCATCAATGATTATAACTAATGATTGATGAGTTTTGTCCTTCCTGCAGCTGACCACCCGCCAGCCCCCAGTCAGGATTCCAGGATTCTGAACCTGCACAATCTCCAAAATCTTTTTGGGTTCGAGGTCGCAGGCGCGCCCTTCCGCCCGCAGAAGAACCTTGGCGGACCGCAGGAGATCCTTGTAGTCCCCTACAACCACCTTGGCGCCCTCCTTGAACTCAAGCCCGTCAAACGACCTCTTGACCCAGGACACCGTCGCATCACTGCCACAGGCGATGACAAGAGCTCCCAGCTCCTGATAAGTATTGTGGATCTGAACCGGTTCTGTCTGCTCGATAACCCTATCGAACATAATTCCCTGCAACAGACCACAATCTTCGGCAGACAGTTTCACCTCCGGAAACGATGCCGGGACAATGGCAATCTTCGTCATCATTAGGCGATCCTTGTAGGAACCACCTGCAGACGTTGACACCATCGGAGCCGGCGTGTTCTGACCCTCCGCCGGGGGTTTGAGATCCCATCGGGGTTTCTTTCTCACAGGAGCAACTGCCGCCTTGGTTGCCCTGCGCATAGGTGACACACCTTTATTGTCTTTCAGCTCCCCTTTGGGGCTGGGGGTTTCAAGCCGCTTCCTCTTCATCAGCTTGCGGTACTCCTCTCTCGGAAGCCAAGTCCCATCCTTGGTCTTTCTCTCCCTCACCAGCTCCAGCCTTCGAGCATGCAGCCCCTTCCGCTGTTCCTTGGTGAGCGAGGCCCAGATCACATCGTCTGAGATGTCCAGGGCAGACTCCTGCTCTGGCTTTTCTGATGTCGTCGTACCAGACACATCAGCCTTCGATGTATCTGAATCGACATCATTAGCGATGGAAGGTGCCTGGACAGCCCTGTGCGCCATCTCCAACACCTCCAAGGGTTCCAAAATATGCTGTTGTTTGCCCTCCCCAGAATCCACGGGCAAGCCCTCCGAAGAGGGGTGGGATTGAGTGCCAGTGCACCGACCCACCTGGGGTATATCCGTTTGTTTTCCATCAGCCATTTTTCGAGGATTGAGAATCTTTTGTGTTAGCAGTTTGACGACCATTCCGCAAATATTGCTCCGCTCGCCAATATCTGAAGACTGGGCCCTTTCGGAGTTGCACCCCTCATCGTCCCCAGCTCAGTCCTGAAACAGCTGCACACATACCTGTCCCAGTCGGCAGTGCGGTGGCCGTTGAGTAATTACCAATCACTCCGCCCTTCCGCTAACTGAGTGTTAGGCCGTTCCAGTGAACCTCACCTCCGCCCCAACACTCTACATGAGACGCTGCTCCCCGTCTCACGGGCAATTTGTCGACCGCCAGGTCTAGATCCGCTGCCTTCTGCTAAAAACACTGAAGTGCAGACGACGAATGACGAAATTCTTATACTTTTTAGCGAATTTCCCATAGGGAAGAAGCTATTACCGTGGGTCTCATGTTGAGACTTAAGCCCGGGACCATGTTATTTTTTCTTCTTTAGGTTCCCAGAGTCCAAAAACAATAGTCGTTAAAATTTGTTTATATATATATATATATATATATATATATATATTCAAAATATTTTATTCACATATACAATATAACTAACTATCAGAAATTAAAAACTTTAAACATTGACAAAAATTATACTAATTTCAAAATTATACAAAAATTATTCTAATTTTATATACAAAATTGTTTAAAAACTAAATAACGTTAAAGCATTTGTATGGTATGAAAAAAATTGTATTGTAATTTTTGAGCTCCAATGATCTTATGTTTAAAAAAATTAATTTTTTTTTTAAATATGATGACTCTTTTTTAATATTGTTGGATATTTGTGTTAAAAAATTTCGTTTATGTGTTTTTAGATATAATCTCTATGTTAATTATAGTTAAATCCAATTTATGAAAATTTATTTATTGTTTTTGATTGATCTGCCCTACTAAAACTAGATCATTTAATTTATTTATGTAATGATAAAATTGTTTAAAAATATACCCAAAAGTCATTTATTTTATTATATTATTGAGAAATTCTTGAGGTTCGCGGTTTTAGATTAGATTATATCTTATTATTTTTGATTTTTAAAAAATGAGGTTTTAAGTGGAGTGATATTCCATAGAGTGATGATATGTATATATATATATATGTGTCTGTGAACACGATAACTCTCGTAAAAATGGTCCGATCGAAACCAAATTTGGTAGAGACGTGTATTCCTATAAATGCTCGGACGAGTTCGTAAACCAGACATATCGGTCAATGGGAACGGGTAATTTGGGGGGGTTTTGTACCCCAAAATGGGGTTTTTTGCGTTTTTCACATGAAATTTTTAAAAATTTCTAATTTTATATTTCACCATTGGAATCAGCTTAAAAAACTACACAATTAAGTTCCTTAAAGTTTTTCTCTATCTTCAACGGTTACCGAGATATAAAAAAATCTAAACACAGTACGTTGTATTTTGAGGCTCCAATGTTAATCTTGGAGGATTAGGAAAAATTAATTTTTCACTTATTATCTTATATTTTTGGATAAAACTTGATATTTAGCTTCATGTGGTTGAGATCTATCCAGTTATACTTAAAAATTATAGTTTATGTGTTTAACATGGCAGCAAACCTGCATACTCTTTTCCCATGTTAATCATATGGAGAATAGGCAAACTCCTTTATTTATGGACAGATGTTGATGAAAGTTGGTATGAATGTTAAAAATAAAAATTATATATGGTAGAAACAACTACTTTCAGTGTTCCTCACAGCATCAAACCTTCACACTCTTTCCCATGTCAATCTTATGGAGAATAGACTAATAATAATTCTCATGTTTATGGACAGATTTTTATAAAACTTGTCATATATTATTATTATTATATTATTGATTTGGAAATTCGCTGAGTACGCAGGTCTGCTGCGACGGGGGTATTTTTAGTTTTGGAGCCGGATATACGATTGCTTTGAAATGAAATATTGGTATTTATTTACGCGGATACGACAATAAACTAAAAGAGAACGATAATTTTGAGTCGGCAGGGCGACGATTGGTTTTTTGATCCGAGTTTCATCAAAACAGTGCCGACTGTATCTTATTACGACATCGTGACGAGGAACAAACATTTCTCTTTCTTTTGCCGTTCGTTGTCGGCGGAAAAACGAACACTTGGAATCGAAAAATTGGTATCAACTTTAGACTTTCGATTTCGATCCTGAGTATCGGTGGTATCGAGAATCGATGTTTGGAATCGACTCAACCCTAGTTTGTAATAGATTTAAATGATAACATTGCATTGTAGTTAGGTAAACAGTTATCACTTACAGCTCAGATTTGCTGGTAGTAGGTGGTTAAACCCTAGGACTTGCAAAGTCGTAATTCACGACGGATTTACATATTCAATAAGAAGTGGCAGGTGGAGGCATCTGTCGTCAGTTTAGTGAACTTGTTAGACACTATCGCCTACGTGACCGTGTTGCCCTTTGGGGGCAAACAACCGAACCTGCTCTCTTAGTACACTAGACTGCCACCGGGCAGGTCTATAACCAAGAAAGCGCTTTCTACTCCTAGGCACTGAGTGGCCGAACCGGCTGACGAGCGTAACGTTCTAGCCATTCGGAAGTGCTAGGGTTCGAATCCCGACCATGAGCAATCCCAATTTGGCTTACAAATGTGTGGTAAAGCGGAGAGGGGGGCTCACCTTAAATAAACGGTGGCTGGCTTGAGTGGAAGATGACGGCATTTGTAGGCTTAATTGGCATTGCAGTGGACACCTTTTTTGCTTTTGTGCTTAGTGGGGGCATGTTTTATGCTTTTTTTGTTTAAACTTTGATATTTCATGAAGATATTAGTAATTATTTTTATGTTACAGTTAAGAGTAAAAAGCTTTCCTAGAAAGCGACTTCTACCCATCAACTGGCTATTAAACTGCCTGTATTGGCAGGCCATAATTTGATGATTCGCAAGCGTATTTTTTAAAAATCATAAAAAAAGTAAATATGGGCAAAATCTATATTATGATATATCATTTTCTTCACAATTTACTGTACTTTAGAATAAAATATATTTTATGATATTTTTAATTTTATTCTTATATTTATAATTTATAAGTGGAAATAACATTTTTTTTCAAAAAGTGAAGGGGGAGACCATCCCACCAAAATAGTTAATATGGTATGAATTTTATTTCCAAAATATACAAACTGTCATAAATTGTATCTAGTTTTTAAAAATATACAGTTTTATTGACTTTTACACATCTATATGTCTATAATAACACCATAACCGAGAATTGGCAATTTTTTCCAAATCGGCATTACCATAGTAACACTTTATAATAGTTGGCAAATTCACTAATTTTTTCACTTTCAAACAATATTTTTCTAATGTCACTAGATCGATCTAAATTGCCTTTCCATTTCAAAACATTTATATAAAACAAGAAATGCAATAATAACATATGATAGGCCTACGTATTCAAAAACACAACAGACTTTATTTTGATTTCAGGAAGGTCCCACCACTGTCCAATTACTTAACTAAATATAGATTATTTTACAGCAAAACGAAACTAAAACTTCACAAATATAATAGTCAAAACATATATTTACTTATTCCAAGAAATAGGTAAGCAATTTTCACTCATAACCAAACTGAAACAAAAACTGCGGCGAACGTAAACAAAGAACTCATTGACGAACGACGTATTTGAAAAGTAGCATTGTTTTCTTTTTCTCTACTCCAGCTGAACAAAATATAATGCCTATTGAATGGTATATATCGATAGATCATCATCCATAATCGAACGATACCAATATATCGTCGACCAAACATTTATTTTACTATAAAAAATGGATAATACGTAGCGATGTTTAACCGTCGCAAAAGCGACGGTCACCAGTTGTTGAGAGAGATAGACCGTCACTTTTGTGACGGTCACTAGTTGATGGGTTGAATCCCAAAATAATGCCGTCCGATCATGTTGGAAGGCTCTCAAAATTCCGTATTTGAAGCTTTAACTCTTGAAACCAGTGGATTTTAAAATAAATTTTTAGTTGGCCACTCAAAAAAATTGACCTTGAAAGAAATGAAAAGCTACAAAATTGGTTATTAATGGGTTAACACTTTCACTGCGGACCACTCGGATCCGAGTGGTACTGGTCCCATTGCGCTTTGTTATATTGGAGTATCTATTTCTGTAGGGGTCACTTGGAATTTTCCCATTGGTTGATTTTAAGCTACACTGACCACTCCACGCGAGGAACAGGGGTTGCGGGAGCCGCAACGAATGTGTTAACATGTTTTCTAAACAATTCATATACTTTCAGTCTAATTGTTATTATACAATGAATTGCTTATTTGGCATACATAGTTGTGAAGGTCTCCAACAAGGTGAAGCGAGCACGTCAGAATGCAAAGCTTCGCCGCACTCTCAATCCCAAGAATGCTCTGACTTTCCTCAACGAGCTCCGGCCTGGCACAGGAAAGTTTGTGTTGAGGGAGGAACCTGGTTGGGGCTATGTTGCTACAGTAGAGGTGAGATAATATTCAAAGGCATAAATTTGTTTCACCATACAATTATTTGAACATTCAACACATTTTACAGTGCACTCTAATTTTAATTGATCATGCTTTCCCATTAACTCATTTTTCCATGATGACCAGCAAAGTGGTGTTCACCAGGTGAATGAATTATGTAAAGCCAAATACAGTGGAACTTAAATCATTTGAATCTTAAGGGACCGGCTAAAAACTTTGAACTTTCTAAAAATTCTAACTAAAGAACACCGCTAAAAACTATAAATACACATTTTAAATGAGAACTTTATCAAATTAATTATCTAATTTATAAAATTATCACTATATATGAATGTAAACTAATCCCTTAACACCTATTTCTGTAGCAAAATACAGTAAAATAAACTAAAAATAATTAACAATAACATATATATTTTATATATAACACGTGCCCAGACTTTTCATCTTTGTCATCTTTTGGCAATAACACATACTAAACTTAACTTGTTGAAGTCCACCGTCAGTGCTTCCGCTCAGCCGCAATCAGGTATATGCAATTTCTGATAATGTTTTGGGTTATTTTCGTTACCTTTCTTTCCGCAGACTACTCAAAAATGTTGTATACTATATAGTGTGGTTTTCTGGACACAACTGGCTTTCTTATGGTATATTTTGTTTTGTTTTTCCCCAGATGGGAACTCTGTAAAATGTCATATGATTACCGACGTTCTGCATACAACGACGCTGGACCGTGGTCGCATATACGCGAATTATGTCTTAATTTTGTTTTGTGGTCTCAGTTTCCACAGACTAATAAATAATATACCATAGGTTATACATATCATCATGTATAAATTATTTTTGTTGTTGGTTTTATAACTTTTTTTTTAAATAAGTGACAAACTTTCCAACAATCTTAAAAAAATGTGGTCTGGGGGACTACCCTGTATAAGAAATACTCTTGACTTCAACAGGTTAAATGTATTCTGCAATATCTGGACTGCTTTAGGCTTCATTACTTGCAACCTAATTTTACCAAATTACAATGAATTTCTATAACATCAAAAGGTCTTAATTTTGATAATTTAATTACTTTTATCAAAGTGTTTGGTTCAATCATTTCGTCTTTTAAACCTAATTGATCAGTTGTAACAGTTCTTACTATAATTTTAACAGGTCCTAGCTATAATTTTATTGTAATAATAGGTCCATCATTTTTCAAAATGAAATCATTTTCATTAAATTTATCATATTTCTTTTTGAATTTTCGTAAGCTCTCTGAAAATAAATTTTTAATATCTTCTAATGTATAATATCCTTTATTTATATCAAAATATTGGTCAATTGTTTTATTTCCATCTTTAATACTATAACCATTTACATTTTAGCGAATTTCCCATAGGGAAGAAGCTATTACCGTAGGTCTCATGGTAAGACTTAAGCCCGAGACCATGTTATTTTTTCTTCTTTAGGTGCCCAGAGACCAAAAACAATAGTCGTTAAAATTTTTATATATATATATATGTATATATATATATATATATGTGTCTGTTAGCACGATAACTCTCGTAAAAATGGTCCGATCGAGACCAAATTTGGTAGAGAGGTGTATTCCTACAACTGCTCGGACGAGTTCGTAAACCAGACATATCGGTCAATGGGAACGGGCACTTTGGGGGGGTTTTGTACCCCAAAATGGGGTTTTTTGCGTTTTTCACATGTAATTTTTAAAAATTTCAAATTTTATATTTCACCATTGGAATCAGCTTAAAAAACTACACAATTAAGTTCCTTAAAATTTTTCTCTATCTTAAACGGTTACCGAGATATAAAAAAATCTAAACACAGTACGTTGTATTTTAAGGCTCCAATGTTAATCTTATGGAGGATTAGGAAAAATTAATTTTTCACTTATTATCTAATATTTTTTTATGAAACTTGATATTTAGCTTCATGTGGTTGAGATCCATACATTTGTGCTAAAAAATCATAGTTTATGTGTTTATCATGGCAGCAAACCTGCATACTCTTTTCCCATGTTAATCATATGGAGATTAGGCAAACTCCTTTATTTACGGACAGATGTTGATAAAAGTTGGTATAAATGTTAAAAATAAAATGTTTGATGGTATACTTTCAGTGTTCCTCACAGCAGCAAACCTACTCACTCTTTCCCATTTTAATCTTATGGAGAATAGGCAAATAATTCCCATGTTTATCGACAGATTTTGACCAAACTTGTCATATATTATAATTATTATATTATTGATTTGGAAATTCGCTGAGTACGCAGGTCTGCTGCGACGGGGGTATTTATAATCATTAGGTACATTTGATATAAAATTATCTGAATAAAATCCACAAAGACCAATACTATAATTTCCATCCAAATGAATGGGCTGTTTTTATCTTAGTTCAAACTTTGATGAATAACCTGTAATTTTAGATAATTTCATCTTATTTAAATGGAAACATTTTTAAAGAAAAAAGATCAAATCAAACTTGGGTCATATGATGAAAAAGGTAAAACATATCAACCAATAAGATTATTAATTATAGGATCATGTGGTTCGGGCAAAACAACATTATTATTAAATTTTATTTACAAAAGACTAATTCCTTACTCAAATTTATATGTTTTTAGTAAATCATTAGAACAACCATCATATCAAAAATCACAAGAAAGATTTAAAAATATTGGAAAAGAAATTAAAAGACAAATTTCATACTTTTAAGGATCATGTGAAGATATAATTTCATTAAACGATTGCAAATCAAACTCATTAATGGTCTTTGATGACTGTATTTTAGAGAATTAAGATAAAATTAAAGAATATTTTATAACGGGAAGACATAAAAATATTTCATTTGTTTATCTTTCATAATGTTATTCAAAAGTAGATATTCAATTAATTAGAAATAATTTAAATATGTTGTGTATTTTTGAACAAAATAATCATTATATGAAAAAGATTAATGATAACTTTATAGGTTCAGTTATGAGTTTTAATGATTTTAAGGCCATTTGTAATACTTGTTGGAATGAAAATTATGGGTTTGTAACTATAAATCTATTACTTAAGCCAAATGAAGGAAAGATTATGAATAGATTGTCTTCTATATAAATGAGTTGGTGTTGTATGCTTGATTCTGTTATTCATAAATTATTTGTTTTATTAATACAGTAGAACTTGGATAATTCAAACCTCAAGGGACCAGAAAAAAATTTGAATTATCCAAAAATTTGAATTAAAAAAGTTTTTGCTAGTGGTTGAAATAAACAATCAAATACTATATTATGTCTTAACATAGTATATTAAAAAAAGGTTAATGAAGATATTATTGATTAAAAATCCTAATTTTTGTTAAATACTAAACTTTATATTTATAATTTACATACTTTTTTAAACATTTCTTTATTCTTCATTTTAGTACCGAACAAAATTATATATCTTAACTTTTAGGATTAATAAAGATGTTTTAAAGGCTGCAAATCCCTATTAACCCGTTGACACTGAAAAAAATATATTTTTGACACTTCTAGGGTTAAAGCGTTGCATTTGTTGACGGAGGTTAAATCAATGCCTGGAATCGATGGAATCAGAATCAAGAATCGGGTATCGATTTTAAAGAATAATTGGAATCAACCCATCCCTAAAATATATATATATATTTATTTAAAACATTGGAAAATAAAAAATATATATACTATTTATAGATAGTACTGATTATTATTTTGGTCAAAACTATGAATAAAATATTTAAAGAGTAATAAAATAAAAAAATATATAAAAACAGAAGCAAGTTAAACACTAAGGCCCTATTTAAAAAATCTATTTTTGGTATCATCTCAAATGGTTAATTTTTAATCAAATTCACATTTGTAAATTAAAAATAACATACAACTTTTAAAAATTAAATTAGTTACATTTACAATTTTTATTTCAAACTATTCAATCAATACTCTTTATTGCTTACTTACTCTATGCACTCCGATTAATGATTATTAAAGAGAACAAATAAAACTCAATTTTTAACTAGATAATAATACATAAAATGAAATGAAAGTATTTGACCGTAAAATAAAATAGTGAAGTTCAACAGTCAGTTCCAAATGGCAACAAACTCTTCCCCTCCCCCTGAGCAAGGCTCAAGGTCGTATTTTTTGTTACCCATTTGCCACTATTGTCTGTCCAGTCGCCTCATTTCTTATCACTAACACCTTACACCTGGTTTATCTGAGAATCCCGAATTTAATGTTTTCATTTATGATTCGTTATACTGATAAAACATTTAATATGATAGATGTCCATTGTAATAAAAAATTTAAAATAATTTGCCATATACCCGAGGTTTATTTTTGGAATAACTATTTAAAATACTAAGGATCTAATTTTTTGCTGCTAAGGAAGGCAATGGAAGCTGTCAGTTGATGACGAAAAGAGACCAATATTAAAACTAAACTAAGTAACCATGATTTAATTCAATACTATTCAATTTTTACTATTAGTATTTTTCTTCGAATGGACTTACAAAGAATACTAAAATTAGTTTGAATGAGGAAAAATACTCAGTTGTAGAAGATATTAAATAAAACATGGGTCTACTTTTTATATATGCAATAAGTGCCTGATCGAGTCAGCAGCGCTACAGCTGATTTCTTTGTTAAGTTTCATCTGATTGAGAACAATATTGTCTGATTCACTTCTTATTATGACATCTCAAAATAAGTAACAACATTAATTCTTCCTTCTATTTGAATTTATCACGCTCACAGATGTAAAAACGGCCTTATGAACAGAGTTATTCAAAATTATGACGTAAATTAAAAGTGTTTTTACTTGACAAAAGCTTGGATAAAAATTTTCAAGCTTTTTCAAAACGCCTCGAGTTGAGCGTAAAAAAGCTCCATGATTCGAGCCTTCACACACCCCTAATTAAAGGTTTGCTGTACTTTATAAAATAAGTTTTATTTTTTTATTTTAGGTTGATGGTAAGACATTCACTGGGCATGGAATTAGTTGTTCAAAGGCCAAAATGAAAGCCTCAGAAAAGGCCTTAAAGTTTGTCTTGTTGGAGCAGCTGTCCAAGGCGCAACAGTCTGCAGCCGAAGCCAAAGAAGAACCCAAAGGTTTGTAAAATGTCTACACTTATCTTATTAAAGAATTTCCTGTGGAAAAGTAAGCTAATCACATGACCCCCATGGTGACAGTTATGCCCAGGACCAATCTTTTTTATGTTTAAACAGATATTATGAATCAATAATGACTCTTTAATTTCATTATTTTAGATAGTGAAAAAATGGATACAGAACAGGAAGGTGAAGAAACAAAGGCCAAGAAACAGAAGTTACTGCCAGAAGATGAGGTACCATGGGGAAGTTTGGCTGCCTTTGCCCTCCATAAACTATTCACTGAATGGCAGAACGAAGGTCCTATGGAAGCTCCTTTGGCACAACCATTCCCTGTAGAAAAGGTATATGAACCGTCCTAACTCTCTTGATTAGTCAACATTTATGCAATCACTAACTACAATCAATTGTATTGTCACAAACGTTTCTTTAGTACGACCACACTACCATTTGCCAATAACACTGTAGCACTTACCCTACAGTGGTAGGGTTATGTTGATCAGCAGGTATATAAACTCAACAGTTTATGTACCTGCTGATCAACATAACCCTTAGGGTAAGTGCTACAGTGTTATTGGCAGATGGTAGGTGTGGTCGTACTAAATATAACATAATACTAATAGATATGCTACTCAATCCATGAAGTAAAGCCAGGGGAGAGAGAGAGAAATAGTTAATTAAACAATCATTAAGATTGAAAATAGCATCAATTACAAAATACACATTAACTCTTTGAGTGCTGAGCGTCTTGATTTGAGATGTGCTAAAATTGCCAGCCCTAGGTGCGGTGGATATGCTAAAATTGCCGGCCCTTTTTCCTGAAAAACGCAAGCGTTTAGTAAAACAATTGTAACAATTTTATTTGTTAATATTTCTTTGTTCTGTTTTTTTAGCGAATTTCCCATAGGGAAGAAGCTATTACCGTAGGTCTCATGGTAAGACTTAAGCCCAGGACCATGTTATTTTTTCGTCTTTAGGTGCCCAGAGTCCAAAAACAATAGTCGTTAAAATTTATATATATATGTATATATATATATATGTGTCTGTTAACACGATAACTCTCGTAAAAATGGTCCGATAGAGACCAAATTTGGTAGAGACGTGTATTCCTACAAATGCTCGGACGAGTTCGTAAACCAGACATATCGGTCAATGGGAACGGGTAGTTTGGGGGGGTTTTGTACCCCAAAATGGGGTTTTTTGAGTTTTTTTCTCTCGGAGACAATTTTACAGAAATATAGAAATGAAACGATAGGCAGACCAAATGATAAAAAAATTATTTTCAAGAATGAACAATAAATTTTCTATTTTCAGATAAATAGATAAAACACATGTTTGTATGTTCAACAGTATGATGAGGATATCGGTGCTGAAGAATCATATTTCACCCGACGTCCTGTTGGTCCTCCAGAGTTTGGGTATCGTGGCCGTGGATTCCCCCACTACCCTAATAGAGGACGAGCATTTGCTCCATACCCCTCTCCCCGTGGCCCTCCACCACCGGGCTACGGACCTCCTCCTCCAGGCTGCAGACCCCCACTTCCTGCTCTCCCTGCTGCCGGTCCACTGGCTGAGTGGTCCTCCACTACTGGACCTCTCAAGCAACATATGCCTGGAGGTGCTGCGGTCAGTACATGGATTATGATGACTTATTTAGAATTTGAAAATGCTCAGTAGGCATATTAATTTTTTATTGTAATAATTATTTTACGTAATGATATTGGCAAGGGTTTTTATAACACCTACATGTTTGAAACGTATAACTTTACTTACACTGGAGTCCCGCTAATCTGAACCCCGATAATCCGAACGTCTAGCTAATCCGAACAACCTAATGAATAGGCAACTGAATTTCGTTTAAAATTGAAGCAGTGCAAGTAGTACGTACAATACTATATTGTGTTGATTAAACACAATAGCTTACGTTTTGGAACATAAGAATTCAGTTATTGTCTTTTCACGTGATGAAATACTGTTAACCAATGCAAAGTTGTGCCATCGTGTCATAAACACCAAGCATTCGGCAATAGGCCTACACTGTTGCTTGAGATAGCGTAGGGCGATGCCTAGCTACACTCACAGTACATCACAATAGACACAATTCTCGGTAGAGGTGTGGTGGGGATATCCGAAAAGTCAGATTGGTTTCGGATCGGATTGGATATCCGGCTCCGATCCGAATGCAAAACAAGTATCTGAAAAAGTCCTATAAATATCCAAACTTTCGGATAGACTGTATAAAATGAGGGTAAAACGAAAGATAAATGCTTTCCGTTAAAGATAAACTTTCCGTTTTGAGATACGTCAGCGATACGGATCAACAGAAATGTTTAAGCAGATGACAAAATTACGCAATTCATAACCTATTGAAATGTAAAAACGTCTTTGGGCGGTCCGAGGATGTGGTATGATATTACTTCGCATAAAATATGATTTCGGTAAGAAAAACCGTGAATTTTCGATTTAATATAATGGTAACAAAGCTCAACCATCATAATAGCTCTGGTATTTGCAGCAAAAATAAATACTATTTAATTTTGATCGTCTACGTAATTCGATGTCAGATCGAATTAAACTTAAAATACTTTGACATAATGGACTATTTTTTGTTATCGCATTCTCGAGTTCTTCGGGTTTGAGCAATACTATAAAGTGTTGTCAGTTTTACATTTGGCTTATTTCGTCTTTCAGTGTTTACATAACCAACAAATCTTCCACTCGTTTTCATTCTACATTTTCTCTTTGTTGAATGATTTTACGTGTCATTTACGCGTCTAAATGGAACATTGTAGACAATTTTAAGATGAATAATTAACTAGATTACGACAAGATGCCATAATTTCACGGGTTTAAATATTGTTTTGCCCAATTAGCCCGATACTCCAACTCTGTGCCTGTGTAGAGTCCTTTGTCCAGTATTCGGCGGCAGCGCTGTCACTGCTTTCCTTGTTACAGATATATCAGTGACAAACCATATCAGTGATTTTTGTCAATGGGAACGGGTAGTTTAGGAGTCCTCTATCTCCAACGGTTACCGAGATATTAAAAAATCTAAACACAGTACGTTGTATTTTGGGGCTCCAATGTTAATCTTATCTAAGGAAAAATTAATATTTCCCATATCAATCAATATTTTTAGATTAAACTTGGTATTTACCTTCATATTGTTCATACCCACCCGTTTATGCTTAAAAATCATAGTTGTGTTATAGTATAGTTATAGTAGTTATAGTCATAGTATGTGTTTATCAAGGCAGCAAACCTGCATACTCTTTTCCCATGTTAATCATATGAGGAATAGGCAAACTCCTTTATTTATGGACAGATGTTGATGAAACTTGGTATAAATGTTAAAAATAAAAATTGTTTATGGTAGAAATCCATACTTTCAGTGTTCCTCACAGCAGCAAACCTGCATACTCTTTCCATGTTAATCTTATGGGGAATAGGCAAATATTTCTCATGTTTATGGACCGGTTTTTATAAAACTTGTCATATATTATTATTATTATATTATTGATTTGGAAATTTGCTGAGTACGCAGGTCAGCTGCGACGGGGGTATTACATTTATAATGAAGAGTCCATAACGGATAGAAATCCCTGCAGGGAAATTTGGTGTAGTTCAGGCAAAAGATGTATTGGACTATCCTATATTTGAAAGTCCTAAGTTAATTGTTCTAAATATACAGTTCAGGACTAAAATAATAAATTTTATAAGTACTCCAATACTATAAAACGAGCAAGGTTTGTGTATATATATTTGCACACGGATCTCAAAAACGGCACTAAGGATTTTCTTTAAATTTTGGAAATAACTAATTTCTGAGTAGGAAATAAGTTCTAATGTCCGGGAAAATTCCGGTTTTCTTGTAATATTAAGCTAAAAATCTAAAAAATTAACATTATGCTTATGGAGAATGAAAATGTAAACAATACAAATCAAAACATCTGTTTGTAACCGGTTGATTGAAGATGGTTGTAAACAATATGTGAATAGAGGTTTTGCATGAATATTTATTTTATGTTATAAATGAAAAATTATCAAATTACTAAACAATTTATAAAAACTAAAGGGTAAAATAACTGTGCGAAATAAAAGCAGAGAAAAGTATTTCCAAAATCTCCCGTGTTTTGAAATGAAAACGTATTCATTCTATTGCTTGAAGCCACTGTAACAAACCAATTAACTGGTGAAAATTAAATTTCTCTTTTGCTTTTCAATCCTCAATCCTTTTCTAAGAAACTCTGTTGATCACAGGAATAACTGTATGGACAATTAAATTCAGTATAAGATCAGCTAAAACAATTGAGGTTGGCTAAAAAGCCTTAAACGACAGTCCCGAATTTGGCCGACGCCGTAGTACAGTGGTTAGCGCTCAGTTCTCACGAGCCAGTGGTCGTGAGGTCGATCCCATTCCAGGGAACCACATTTTTGTCCAGAGTTTATGCCATATTAATTAAGGTGTATGAAAACGGTTTTATTTAAACCACATAAATGTTTTAATTGAGCAATAAATTTGTTTTAATTTTGCTAATTAACTTGTAAAATACATGTCTTATCCGAGCAAAGCTTGGTCACCAGGTACTGTACTTTTAATACAACTTTACACTGCATTTCCGGTTAATCCGAACTGGGTTTGGTCCCATTTAGTTTTGATTACCGTGTCTCTGATGTATTTTACAGGAAACGTGTTTTCTTACATCTAAGAGTTTTCTTAATTGTGCAGAATTTAGTAGTTTATTGGATCTACTATACATGTATTTTATTGTTTTCAGTAGTGTTTTGATGCAACTAACATGTTCCCATAGTCAGCAATTAAAATGTAACAAGTACATTTGTTAGGATTTTTTTGCTGCAAGTTGTTTGGTGAAAGTTTAGTCAATACAGATTTCTATTTAAACACCAGACATTTTAGATTTATAACTGTATGGAATTAGTTTACAGTACCTGGTGACCGAGCTTTGCTCGGATAGAATAAGACATGTTTTTAAAAGTTAATTAGCAAAATTAAAACAAATTTACTGCCCAATGAAAACATTTATATGGTTGAAATAAAACCAATTTAATACACCATAATTAATATAGCACTGAACAAAAAGTATCGTCCCTGGTGGGTATGGAACTAACTCGCGGCCTATAGTTCTTGAGGCCGACACGCTACAACTCGGCTACGACGTTAGTCAATTGAGCGATGCCGTTTAACGTCTTTTAGCCAAAGCCGGTCATTTACTGTTTAATTATCCATACCGTTATTATTAGCCTGTGATCAACTGATTTTGTTATAAACGGAATGAAGATTGAAAAGCAAAAGAGAAATTTAATTTACATCAATTAATTGGTTTGTTACAGTGGCTTCAAGCAATACAACGAATACGTTTTCTATCAAAACACGGAAGATTTTGGAAATACCATTTTTCTGCTTTTATTTCGCACAGCTATGTAATCCTTAAGTTTTTACAAATTGTTTAGTAACCTGATAATTTTTCATTTATTTAATTCATAAAATAAATATTAATGCATAACCTCTATATTGTTCCCCGCAGTCTTCAATAAAGAACTGTCAAACGGTTATAAACAGCTGTTTTGGTTTGTATTGTTTACATTTTATTCTCCATAAGCGTAATGTTAAATTTTTAGATTTTAAACTTAATATTACAGTAAAACACTAATTTTCCTGGACATTAGACCTATCTAGAACTTATTTTCTACTCGGAAATTAGTTATTTACAAAATTTAAAGAAATTCCTCGGTGCCGTTTTCGAGATCCGTGTGCAAATATATATATATATACATACAAACCTTGCTCGTATTATAGTATTGGATAAACCACCATATATCCACACAAATAATAAAACTATGATCTTCTGTGGGTTTTTCATAAACTACCAAATGGGAATTTAAGTAATATAAAAATGGTGTTCTGAACTTTAAAGAAATGAAAACTAAGTTGAAATTAATACTGATGTGTGTAAATGCAGCCAATGAAGAAGATTCCTGAGGATGCTAACCAGAGACACCCAGTGATGCTGCTGAATCAGCTGAAACCAAATCTGATCTATAATGAAAGCAGGGAAGGCGAGCAGCCGAGGGTCACGTTTGTCATCACCATTGACATTGATGGCAAACAGTACATCGGAAGAGGTAAGTAAAAACAATACAGTAAATTATTAGTCTGAAAACTTAATGTATGCATGTGTGTATATATATATATATATATATATTTAAGGAGTGAGGTGTTGGCGGAAGCCGTATATGCTTCAGAAACATTAGTAATTATTGGAAGAACAAAGATCAAGGACTTTATCTTGATCTGAGAAAAAAAAGAAGGAAAAATATTAAGAGAAATCTATGGGCCTGTTTACAGAGAAGGAATATGGAGAAAGAGACTTACAGTAGAGTTATATAAGCAGATGGATAGTATCACAGACAACTTTAGGAAAAGGCGAGCAAGATCTTATGGTCACATTTACAGGGTGACTGATAGCAGACCCACCAAGAAAATATTTAATATAGTGAAGAACAGTCAAATGAAAACTGCCTTAATGAAGGAAACCATGGAAGATCTTGTAAAGCTAAACATCTAATTAGACCAATTCGTAATTCAGAGGCCGTGGTTCGGATTCCACGTTAAACTGTAGGTCCATTAGTTGCCATCGGCTGTTGGGCTATTAATTAACAATCCTGTCTAAGGAACATGTCAGCCTTAGTCAGTAACAAGACTACAAGATCGCGCCACATTCATTCCTCATTCATACTTGGCTTAAAATACCTACCTGGGTAGGTCGCCATTTCAGTTAAAAGTATAAAGTAAAGTAAGTAAAGTATCTCTGAAGAAGATATATCAATCAGGAGTGAGTACAGAGAAAAAAATCAGAAAATAGAAGCTCACAAAACACCTAAAAAGAAAAGAATTGGAAAGAAGAGTACAGAAGAAATGAAGAGAGAACACGTGGAATACCTAAGACGTGTTTGGGAAGAAAGAAGGAAAATACAGAAAAAGAAACCATGATGATGATTGTGTTTTATCGCTCTCCTAAAGGGGAATTATGCTGGGTTTTTTGTGTTTTGATTCAAAATTAAATTATGTTGCTGCAAAAGCAAATGTAGTAAAGTAGAGTGTATGAGTCATTCTATAGTGTAGGTGAACAGCTAAACAGCCACCAGAAATGTGGGCTAATTGTAAGAATAGATAATGAAACTGAAGTACTAAATTATTTTCTTGTTAAAGTTTCCATCATAAAAATAAGATCTTAACCGCAGTGTAAGTTGGTGAGCTGCAGTTTAAGTAGGACTCCTTAGGATCAAATAACTATCAGACTTATACGCTATACTTGCAAAAACTGAGAAGATTTATGTTTTTGCAAACCCTATTTTTTATGTAGTACTGGCTATACCTACTATGTGGTACTGGCTTAGCCCTAACATCTAAAACACGACAACGGCTGTTTTTCTTATAGGAAATTTGTAAAAAACATTATATATTATCATGAACTATTCATCCTTATTCTATTGTCTAAAAAGTAAGATTTATATAAGAGGGGTGCGATGCAGAAAAAAATTTTGATTTGATACAACAATGTGATTAAAAGAATTCCAATTCAAATTGATGGGATTAGATAAAACATGACAAAATTTATTGTTAAACAAAAATCAAATCATAACAGAAGATAATAAAAACAACCTTGAAATTAAAACAAACAAAATATTAGACTATTCACCAAATTGTACAATTCATAATTTATTTTGGTAACTTTCCAACTTCCAAAAATGTTTGCTAAGGTATTTGTCCCACCAAAGGATTGTATTTATTTCTATGTGGGAAATAGGTTAGATCTAAACAGCCGTTTCAGAATCAGACAATATTTATTTATTAAATCACTTGTACATAATAAGAATGGCGTCATACTTAATACAAAATATAAGTTTAGTTTCTACCATCTTCAAGAAATTACAGTCGACTCTCGCTATCACGAACCTTGATAACTCGAAAACCTCGATATCACAAATTATTTTCAATCCCCTTGAAAAAACCTGTCTAACTCGAAGAAATTGCTATACGTAACACGAACTGATTTTCTTGTCAAATTTTACCTCTATAACTCGAAGAGTTACAAAAATTACCTCTGTAACTCGAAGTTCAGTAGATAAGACGAATTTAATTTGCGCTTTACCTCCACAACACGAAGTTTACCTCTATACCACAAAGTTTTCAGAATGAACCTCTTTAATACGAAATGTTCATGTTACAACTTGTCGGTGAGTCATATCCGGGAATCAGTCGTCTATTCAGTCCAGTCCTAGTCTGTCACAGTCGGTCTGCAGCTCGAGTTTGTTTTCTTTGTGCGTTTGTGCGGGGGTTTTCGATTTACTGTGTGTACGTACAGTAAAATATTGTGCGAAAATGAGTGTGAAACGACAACCCAAAGCATTGACTGTTGGTGACAAATTAAAAATAATAAAGATGGTGAACGAAGATGCGTTAAAGAAGAAAGACATCGCCGCCAAGTTTAATATTCCAGGTAGTACGCTATCAACAATTATAAAAAACCAGGCAGACATTGAGAAGCAGGCAGCTGAAGGTAATATTAGATGTAAGAGGAAGAGATTAGCTGAATTTCCCGATGTTGAAGAGTGTATGACAATGTTGAAGAGTGTATGACAAAGTGGTTCAAGCAAAGCAGAGAAAAAAACGTCCCTCTTGGGGGTCCGATAATCAGAGAAAAAGCCGAACACTTTGCAAAATCGCTAGGGCATGGTAATTTTAAGGCTAGTAACGGTTGGCTCGCAAATTTTAAAAAGAGGCACAATATTACATTTAAAAAGGTTTGCGGTGAGAGTGCGGCTGTAGACATTAATGTTTGTGATGAGTGGAAGGCTTCGTTTAAAGATGTCTTAGAAGACTATGACCCAAAAAATATTTTCAACGCCGATGAAACTGCTTTGTATTATAAGTGCCTCCCTGATAAAACATATCAGTTCAAAGATGAAAAATGTCATGGTGGCAAACATAGCAAAGAAAGGGTCACAATTTTACTTGCAACTAACATGACAGGCACAACAAAGTTAAGGCCTTTCATTATAGGAAAAGCTAAAAATCCTAGATGCTTCAAAGGAGTAAAATCACTCCCAGTTGAGTATACATCAAATCGTAAAGCTTGGATGAACACTGAATTATTTTCCTCCTGGTTGACGAACCTAGATAAAACTATGGGGAAAAAAAGGCGTAAAATTCTATTGTTTGTAGACAACTGTACAGCCCACAACACTATTCCTCCTCTGAAATGGGTTAAAGTGAAATATTTGCCGGCCAACACCACATCAAAGTTGCAGCCATTAGATGCAGGCATAATAAAGAACTTCAAAGTGTTATACAGAACCGAAGTGGTTAGAAAATTTATTTCTGACATTGAAGAAGGAAAGGCATGCACTATCAACCTCTTAGATGCTGTGCGGTTTGCCAACAAATGTTGGAATAACATATCGGAGGACACAATAGCCAACTGTTTCAAGTCTTGTGGATTTGAAGTAAAGAAAAATCCCCCCGAAGCAGAAGTCGGAATACAAACGGAACCTGACCCGGAACTAGAGGTGGAAGCCGAACAGGAGCTACCAAATGTCAACGTAGAGGCGGAGTGGAACGAGATAACTAAGCAGCTGTCATCAGACAACTTCCCAACATTCGAAGAATTTATACTTGTCGACGAAGGGGTAGCAGTAACCGGCACGTTAACTGATGAAGAAATAGTGAACTCCTTAACCAACGATGATAATGCTCCTTCTGACGACGATCATCAGGAAGAAGAACCAGCTGACGTTACAACTAAAGAAGCTATTTACGTTTTTAGAAAAAACAAGTGATGTAACGGACAGTGTTTTTTCTTCACTAATTGCTATTGAAAATGTGATCGACAAACATGTTGCTAAAAATGTAAAGCAAAAGAAAATTACAGACTTTTTTAATCCCTAGGATTTCAGTACTCTAATATGGATGTAGTTTTTTCATGTTATACAGTTGTACTATTTATCTCAAAACTTAAATTTGTAGAAGATGTAGGATAAATAAAATACACATTTTTCTTTACCTCTGTAACACGAATTTTCATTTGGTTTACCTCTATTACTCGAACTATGCCTAAGACGAACTATACGTAAGAAGAAGAAAAATGGCAGTCCCGTGAAATTTCGTGATAACGAGAGTCGACTGTAGATACTCAAACGAATATAAACTTTGCTTTACTAATTATGTAATTTTTCAGTTTTCTTTTGAATGTATTTTTTTCATTAATTTCTTTTATGCCCCTGGGTAGTTTGTGTAAAAATTTTACTACAGCAGCAGTTGGTTTTTATTATAGAACTCCAGATTATGTTTATTTATGGCTGGGTAATTTTTGTGTCACGTATTATTATCATGGTGTGTGCCCAATTGAGGAAGCGTACCTTCGGAAGCCTTTGCACACATAATTGTTTGAAAAATGTATTTTCCATACACTGTCATAATATTTAATTGTGAAAAATGTTCTTTTACTGATTTTTTACTGTCAAAATTTAACATAATTCTTATGGCCTATTTTTGAAGGGTTAAAATAGTTCTCGGTTACAATGTGATACCAAACCAGAGTACCTAGGTTAGGAATGTAGGAACCAGAGACTACATTGAGAAAAGTAGCCACACTGATAAAATCGTATGGTAGCGACTGTTTTCCCTCACCTTTTTTTCCACTTCCAAATCTTCATTAACCATCGAAGGACGCCCATTCCGTTCTTCATCATGCACATTTGTGCGGTCATTATTAAATGTTGTCACCCATTTCCTTACCATTCCATCACTCATAATGTTTTGTCCGTAAATTTCACAGATCTCACGATGAATATTGATCGGTTTTGTGCCTTTAGCATTAAGAAATCATATATATCAGCCTGTACTTCCAATCCGCAGCACTCACGATTATCAGAGGCATCTTAAACACTCATATACAATGAGAATCAGACTGTAATGGCATCAGCGCATAGACAAGAAATATAGATGACCAGTGCGGAACACCAATAGCACTGTGGCGGCAGAATCGCACAACTAAATAAATTGATATTCATGTATTTTAGCGATATATTTTTTAAAGCACTACTACAAGACCATAAGATAAAAATGTTGACCAGTGCATCTGTTTTGTTTACACTATCTACAAAAAATGTGTGTGCAACAAAGATTTTGAATTTGTTTCAATCTTGTATCTAGAATAGTTCCTGAGAATTTGAGATTACCTGATCCATTTTTGATCCTGTTACACCTTGTAAACGTACAAATAAATTTCTGTATTAAATGAAAACTTTTTTGTTCCCAGGCAGAAATAAGAAGGAAGCAAAGAAGCAGGCAGCTAAGGCTGCTCTTGCACCTCTAGGAATTATCTACAATGATGAAGACTAGAGTATAAAATGTATATTTTTGTGGAGTCATTAATGTTTACAGTAGAGTAACTTACTCTTGTCATTGTGTACCCAGATTTAGTATTTTATAATTTTACTTGGTCATGGAAATTTTCCGGACTATTCTTAAACATGTAAATGTATTTCATGATTATTTTATATTTTTACAGTTTTATTTTATGATGTGAACTATCGTTTAAAGTAGATGTTATCTATTGAATAAATTAAGCATTTTATGCATTTGTCTATTTCTACTGTTTTTGTAGTTCAACCTACTTCTCCAATCCAAAAGTTTTCAAGACTATTTTTAGGTAGGGGTGTGCGATGCATCGAAAATGTATTGAAATTTTTATTCGATTCGATGCATCGAATCGTGATTCGATACAAAGGTTCGAAATCCTGATGCATCGGGATTTCGAGCATCCCGATGGCCCGCACGGGTAGATGCGCACTCTCTCCATGTGATCCTAATGGCATAGCTTATACCGATTTTCAGGTTTTGAAACAAATTTATTTAACCCTCCAACGGTTCACTATTTGACCCCTTGAGGTTCACCTCATTTTGGCGCTTTTGCAGGCTTTTACTAAAAATTCCACATAAAATAGTAAAAATATAGTAACTATAACATATTATACACCATTTTAATCTACATTACATTATCTATAAGATAAAAGTAACATGTTTTATTTTTATCTTGGTTTTGATGGGTGTATCCAATTAAAATTGATAAAAAAATTTTTTTCAAAAGATTTTTCAAAGTTTGCTCCCCCACAAAACACAGAAAATAAATACCAGTCAAAAATTGAAGATAGCCAAGTTTTTAAAAATTTAATAAGTAAAATAAAAATATATACTTTTATACACATAAGTCACTGCTATCAATTTTAAAATGGTGAAATTAACATCAGAACACCAAACAAACGCGACGAGAACGTGTAACGCCACCATTGTAAACAAAGCGACATAACCGCGCAACTGAAGACCGATGTTTTATTTAACTAACATAGAATTCTGACGCATAGAGTAAGCAAAACGAAACATACCTCGGCGGAAAGCGTATGATCTGTAGAAAACAACGATACTATATTCAATGTAGTTTTAACCGAAAATGTATTCACACCATTGCTTTTTGTAAAAGCTTACCTACCGTCGATTGATCGACGGTAAACCTTCGACGACCGGCGGTGGCGTCGATGAATCGACGGTAAAACCGTTGGAGGGTTAATGTATGTTGGTACAATCCAATTTTTATTTTTATTTTGATATTCAAACTGAATTTAAATCCTTTTTAAAAATCAACAAACAAGTAAGAGAAGTTTTTAACAAGACAACAGCTTACAACAGTGGTGTGATGATTACAATTTTAATGGAAGTTGTTTATAGTTAGGTATTCCTCCGCTGGACACAACAGACATCAATACTAACAAAAATACATCAACAAATACTAACAACCAAAATTGAATTGTATTTAATTAAATCATAGTTTGTTTAGTTTAGTTTTAATAATGGCTCCTTATAGCGAATTTCCCATAGGGAAGTAGCTATTACCGTAGGTCTCATGGCAAGAGTTAAGCCCGAGACCATGTTATTTTTTCTTCTTTAGGTGCCCAGAGACCAAAAACAATAGTCGTTAAAATTTATATATATATATATATATGTGTGTGTGTGTCTGTGAACACGATAACTCTCGTAAAAATGGTCCGAACGAGACCAAATTTGGTAGAGACGTGTGTTCCTACAAATGCTCGGACGAGTTCGTAAACCAGACATATCGGTCAATGGGAACGGGTAGTTTGGGGGGGTTTTGTACCCCAAAATGGGGTTTTTTGTGTTTTTCACATGTAATTTTAAAAATTTCTAATTTTTTATTTCACCATTGGAATCAGCTTAAAATACTACACAATTAAGTTCCTTAAAGTTTTTCTCTATCTTCAACGGTTACCGAGATATAAAAAAATCTAAACACAGTACGTTGTATTTTGAGGCTCCAATGTTAATCTTATGGAGGATTAGGAAAAATTAATTTTTCACTTATTATCTAATATTTTTGGATGAAACTTGATATTTAGCTTCATATGGTTGAGATTCAAACATTTGTGCTAAAAAATCATAGTTTATGTGTTTATCATGGCAGCAAACCTGCATACTCTTTTCCCATGTTAATCATATGGAGATTAGGCAAACTCCTTTATTTATGGACAGATGTTGATGAAAGTTGGTATAAATATTAAAAATAAAAATTATATATGGTAGAAACAACTACTTTCAGTGTTCCTCACAGCATCAAACCTTCACACTCTTTCCCATGTCAATCTTATGGAGAATAGACTAATAATAATTCTCATGTTTATGTTATATTATTGATTTGGAAATTCGCTGAGTACGCAGGTCTGCTGCGACGGGGGTATTTCATTGCAGTATCAATTGACAGCTTCCATTACCTTTCTTACACAGCAAAAAAGTAGATCCATAGTTTTTAAATAATATTTATTCCAAAAAGTAAACCTTGAGTATTTGACATTATTCTAAATTGCCTATTACAACGCACATATTAAATGTTTCATCAGTATGACGAATCATGAATAAAAACATTAAATTTGTGATTCTCAGTTGAATGGGTGTAAGCTGTTATTGTTAAGAGATATTGGTGAACAGGTGGTCAGACAATAGTGGCAGTAGGTAACAAAAAATATGACCTTGAGCAACCCCCTTCTCCCTGAGCCCTTGCTCTGGGGAAAGGGGGTTGTTGACATTTGGAACTGACTGAGCATTGAGCAACTTCATTATTTTATTTTTCGTTCTAATACTTACATTTCTCTACATAGTATGATGTAGTTAAAAATTTAGTTTTATGTTTTCTCTTTAATAATCAATAATCTGAGGGGATTTAATAAGTAAGCAATCAAATTAAGTTGTGCGTGTTTAATTAAATAAGACATTTACTTTTAAATAAGATTAATGATTAAATAGTTTTAAATAAATATTTAACCACAACTAAATAATTTTTAAAAGTTATATATTTTAATTTAAAAATATGAATTTGATTAGAAACCAACTATTTGAAATGGATGATACTAAAACTACTTTTTTAAATAACAGTTTACTTCTGTTTTTATATTTTCTATATTATTACTTTTTGAATTTTTTATTTATAGTTTTCACTCCAATACTACTCATTTCCTCTAGTAATAGCTTTTATTTTTCTCATTTCCAAATTTGTTATATATGTTATTTTTTAAACCTATACAAAAGAATTTTGAAATTTTATCAAAATTTTAAAACTAGAGATTATTTGTTTTCGTCATACAATAGTTAAACCAGTTTTTTATTTAATTTAGTAGTTTATAATAGATATATAATACATTTTTATTTTTTAGACGTACATTAATTTTTAAAAATAATTCTTTAGTCTTGTCAAGGCTAGCAATACAAATTCCAAGTTATTAAAAATTTTAGCGAATCTTGGAAATCTTTAAGCAAACTTTGCTTTATTGATATAATCTACATAGATAAAATACCTTAACAAAAATCTCTGGAACTTGAAATTTATCAACCTAAAAATTATCAAACTAATTATGAACTGAACAATTTAGTTAATAGTCTAATAATATATTTTTGCTTTAATTTCATGGTTTTTTTTTTTATCTTCCGTTATATGATTTATCCTTTACAGGAATTCGTGTTGTGTGTTTGAAGTGTTGTATAGAATCAAATCGCATCGATTCGTATCGGAACTCTTTGTATCGAATCGAAATTTTTTTGCTGCATCGCACACCCCTATTTTTAGGTATTAAAAAAAGTATTTTTTTCGTCTGGATAACCATTTCAGTTAATAACAGTTAGCTAATAAATCCTATTCAATAAAAACATTCACACAATGCGCACAAATACGGGCCAAAGTCGCCTAGCAACTAATTTCAGTACTTATATACAGGGTGTCTATAAAAGAACTCCGGGGTTTTAAGACAAAATATTTTAATAAAGTAAAAAACGTACATAGATGTTTTATATATGACTAGCTGACCCGGCGAACTTCGTAACGCCTCACAGTAAACACATGTTAACTTTAAGATTGGCCATGTTCTGAATTCGAATAGCAATACGGCTTCATTGTGAAAGGTTATATATTCTGGGTCGCTGCATTGTGAATAACAATACTGAAACGATAAAACATATTAATATCATTCCCATAAAACAAATAAATCTGAGTGGATTAATTCACAATTTTCAAATCCAATCCAAACCCAAACGAAACCTAACTATAATACGGCTTTTATAGGAAAGATATACAACAGCTGATTATTATAATAAACGTAATAATATAAACATTGTAATTATCATATAAACACGTGACTTTAATCAGACAGAAAATAAAAATATAAATACATAATCCCCCAAAACCGTTAACTATTAACGTGGTGAATAAAGCTGTTCATTTTTACAGTACACATTTACTTCATAGTTTAACATTAATGAATAATTCAGATGGCATTGGATAGTAAAGCATACGGTATTGCTAATGGAAAGTAAACCAATCAGCTGTAGCTAAGAAATCAAATGTTTTCATTGTAGACAATTTGTAAACAAACTTACTCTCCATAAGGTTAACATTAGAAATTTAAAACGCCATAAAATGGAAACTTATGGAGTTTTCGAAAATATTTTTTCACTAAAACCTTCCCAGATACATATAGAGCAACTTCCTAAAATTTCATGGCGATCGGATGAGTAGTTTGGCAACGCATAAAGGACAGACAGACAGACAGACATACATTCAATTTTATATATAGAGATTAGAAAGCTTACATTTTCAAGATTTTTTAACAACTTAGTAAAGTTCAATGTGAGCTCCATGAGTGGCACGGCACACGTTGAAACGGTATTCTACCTCTTCCCATGTCCTGGCGAGCATGTCTGGGGGAACGGACGCCACACAAATCACTATTCGTTCCCTGAGATGGCGAACATTTCGAATTATCTCCGCATACACAAGATTCTTGATATGCCCCCAGAAGAAAAAGTCCAACGGAGTCATATCAGGGCTCCTTGGTGGCCATGGAATATAGGTCCTTCCCTTCCAATCCACCTGTTGCCGAAACGAGTGTCCAGTGACTCACGCACATGCAAACTGAAGTGTGGCGGCGCCCCATCTTGTTGGAAGTAAACTAAACATTTCTCCGTCTCAATGTCATCCAACTGAGGATAAATATACTCCTCTAACATGTCACAATAGACATCACCATTGATATTCCTTTCGGCAAAAATGAAGGGACCTATGACCTCTGCCTTAAAGCAACTTTCTTGAACGCACTTAACCACTGACGAATTGTTTTGTCTGTAGGCGGGTCAACACCATAGCTACGTGGAAAGTTTCTTTGTACAGTAAAAACAGAATTAGTTTCTAAGAGCCAAATAACAAATTGTGCCTTTTATTGAGGCGTCCCCATAGCGCGGCAGTCGGCAGTCCATACGACACTGACTGCCTGCCGCACCCGCTACGTCATTTCAATGTCAACACTCCGTAGCTCTGCCAAATGTTAAGAGAAGCATTCCCAATTGGTATGAGTAAAACTCTTTGAGCTGCTTGTTTCAAAGGAATTGATCAAATTTTGCTATCTTTTATAGTTTAAAAAATATTAATTTTTTAAACCCCGGAGTTCTTTTATAGACACCCTAATTTTGTATATTTGTATTTCAACAAAGACGTCATATTGGATTTGTGAGTACACAGAGGCTAAAGCAACATAACCATGCACTCTATCGGTTGTTTCGCGAACTACAGCGCAGAAAATATGGCAAAATGATTGCTCGTGAATAAACTTGTTTACCATGCCGTGTGACCCCTGTTCTGCGAGAAATTTCGTCAGAAAATGTTCAAGAAGCGAAGTTAGGACTTGCAAGTCCTCTCTACCACTTAACCTCTAACAAATGGAAATAAATACTCAAATACAAATACTAAAATAAAATAATACTTTTTGGAAAAAAACAATATAATTTTTTTGTTGTAGCCATAACTATAATTTTAGTGGCTAGGAAAGAATTATGTTATTTTTAACTTTGATTCATTCACACCTGTCACCCAAGTACACGACACACCACCAGCACCGAGCCACCGAGCATCACTTAAGCCTGCCTGCTAACAAGAGATATTTAACCTCTGCCCCAAACCGAGCAAGTCTAACCACATTTTTAAATTTTCTGGAAGTAAATTCCAAAGTCTCGAAGTGGAAACAACCAAAGATTTATTGTAAATCGCAGTCCGGTGTATTGGGATTAGAAGTAATTTAGAGCCTCTACGAGTAGTTCAAGAGCTAATATTGGACATAAACAAGAAGTTATTAGACAGATATTTGGGAACTTTAAAATGTAGGATTGAGTGCAAAATACAAAGGGTGTGAAAACCGCGATGGTCTTTTAATTTCATTAGAGAAAGTAAAGAATACGATTGTGAGACGTGATCCCACCTTATCAGGCTGAATATAAATTGAACACAATAATTTTGAGCACGCTGAAGCCTGTCCGACAACTCCACAGTCATGTTGCTGGTCACTACATCACAGTAATTAAAGTGTGTCAGTACGGTACGAGCGTTTTTACCGACATAGTCTTGACATTGAGTGGAAGGTAGTTGGCAAAGCGTTTTAAACTATGAATGGCAGCAAAACCCCTCCTGCAAGTGGTGTTGACTTGGTCCGTCTAGTTCAAGTGTTTGTTCACGATGATACCCAAGTTTTTCAGTTTGTCACTGTAGTTAAAGTCTTTCCCATCAACTGTAAGTCTAGGTGCAGTCAGAAAATTGATTTGATTCAATAGTCTTGGGTAGCCTATGACAGTTGTTTGTGTTTTTTCAGCATTCAGTTTGAGCCCGTTCAGATTTGCCCAGTGATAGATTCACAGTCTAAATTCATTCGATGAACAGTAGTTCCTAGTTTGTCCACAGTAAAGGAAGAGTAAATTTGAAGATCATCAGCGTATAGGTGAAAATGTGAGTGTGCTATGTTCTCTGTGATGCCATTATGTAGAGTAGAAAAGTAATGGACCAAGAACAGAACCCTGTGGCACGCCCCGTGTAACAGGTCTCCAGCAAGAAGAGTCATCAGTAAGTTTGACACACTGCTGACGGTCAGAGAGGGAGGACCTAACCCAGTCCACACAACCATTGGAGAACCCTGCCCTGCGTAGTTTGAAGATGAGAAGAGGATGATAAACGCCTTTGAGAAGTCAAATAGTGTCAAAATGGTTGCTTGTCGTTTATCCATGGCAAAGCGAATATCATCAGTTATCTTTAAGAGAGCAGTCACAGTGCTATAGTTGGAGCGGAATCCAGACTGATAGTGTGATAAAATATTATTTTGTTCGAAGGAAATAGAGAACTGCTCATATACTACTCTCTCTAGATAATAATAATGCTGGTAAAATACTAATTGGTCTATAGGCTGATGGTATGTTAGGGGAAGATGTTTTTGGAAGGGGGCGAACTGTAACGGATTTCCAAGCAGAAGGAAAATGATTTGTGTTAATGGATTTATTAAAGATTAAATAATGACTGGAAGAGTAACTGGCAAGGTTTCTTTGATCAATTTAATTGGGATTTCATAGACGCCGACTGTATTTTTTTTAATCTCACGATGGCTCTAAAGACATCAAGCTCGGTCACCAGAGAAAAGGAAAACTGATTGGTAGGTGGCGAAAATGGCCTGGACTCCAACTCCGCAACATGACCGCGAGCTCCAGAATCATCAACAGGGACATTAACGAAAAAATAATTTAATTGGTCAAGACTGATTGTTACTTGGTGGGATTTGCAAGTATTGCATAATACTTTAGTGGATTGATTTTGTGAAAAAGATGTATAATAAAATCTTGCTTTGGAGTTCCTAATTTGTTGTTTTGTGTGTGATTTCTGAAAAGTTTATAATTGGCCCACTCGAAAGGAAGTTTGGATCGTTTGGCTTTGCGAAAGGCAGCATCCCTCTGCTTTTGCAGTTGCCTAATGTGATCGTTCATCCACGGAGCTGGAGTTTTTGTGATCCTTTTTTTAAGTAAAGGACAATGTGTATTAAAAAGATCAAATAGAAAAATATTAATCATACTATTAACATCCGGAGCTTCACTAACCTCATGCCACGGAGTAAGCAAGGCATCGTGAAGAAGGGAATCCGAGTCTAAACTTTTGTAGTCTCAGTATTTAATGAAAGTAGGGGGAATTTTAGGCTTTTTAAACTTATAAACAAAGAAAATAAGATCATGTTTAGAGAGACCAGGGGCAGGAAATTGGCCATGATGGGCAACAAGGGCAGGGTCACCAACAGCCATGATATGTGATGTGTGGCCTGTGTTGGTAGTACTGACATATTGCAGGAGTAAAAAGTATTTTTGAGTGCTGTTAGGTCGGAAGTTGATGGTCCAAAGTAAGTCACAGTTAAAGTCTCCCATCACAACGACATGACTGTAGCGCGGCAGCAAACCCACTAAATCATGCTCAAATTGAGCAATATGTCAAATGTTCGGTACCCTGTGACAGACACAGACCAAAAAATGTGTATTATTAATACTTACATCCAAAAACATGTAGCCTACTCAGGCTTCCCTACTATTGATGTGTCAGAAGAAGACTATAATTTGTGATGGAAAATTACATTTAACATAAACTGCAACTCCCCTGCCTCTTTTGTGAAGGCAATCATTTCTGAAGATATTGTAAGTATGTAGTTCTATTGTTTTATTTTTTGAAGAAGGTTTAAGCCAAGTTTCAGATACTAGAATAATATCGAAAGAAGGGGTTTGAAAAATAGGTCAGAACTCATCGATATGACAGTATAGTGATTGTACGTTAGCGTGAGCTGCCTTTAGGGAGTGAGGACAAGAGTCGAGAGTTTGGCAGAGAAGCTGTGACAGTGGTAGGGTGAGGGGAGGGATGAGCTGGGCCGGGGCAGAGCTGTTAACAGTCACGGCGCCGACGACGACGCGCGGCAGGCAACAGCAGGCAGGCGACCAGCGACAGCGGCAGCCAGGACATGGGTAACACACTCACACACCACACACTCGCCCACACATACACATACCTACAATATAACCTGCTTACATAGCGTTGCTTTGACATTTAATTGAACACAACCCATCAGCTCCAAAAAAATGCAAAATTAAAAGTACAAATAATTTATTTAAATCGATCAAATCGAAAGTTAAAGAATTATTTAATATACAAATATATGTAAACTATACGAATTAACAAATGTCAAATATCGTCCATAGACGATATTTGACATTTAAAGTTACAATGACTCTATTTAAATTAAAATAACCCAAAGGTAAATTTTATAGGTAAATGAAATCGTTTTAACTAAAACTATGTACATAAATAAAACTTAAATAAATCAAATCAAATCAAGAAGAATTTGAGTTGAAATAACTGTACCTAAACTGTGTAACTTAAATTGAGTTTGCCAATCTACAATTTATTCACATAAACCGATAAATAATGACTTTTTTAATAAATGATCAAAATAATAACTTTGTATTACACGATTGCAAACCAAAAAGTTTGTATATTGTTAAATATTAAAATAATATATAACTTAAAAAAACAATTAATACAAATACAAAAGTAACGAAATATATAATACAGTACGGTAGTTAACTAAAATGCACGACTTTGCATTTTAGGACAGGTGCGATTGCACGGCATTTTTAATAATAGCCAGATCGATTTGTTTGTTTAACTCAGGCATTGTTGACCTTCCGGGTAGGCTCAAGGCAGATGACGCAGATAAGGAGCGCTGCAGGTTTCCCTTATCAGATGTAGAGTATCTGATGGTGACCTATCTTTGCTAGTATAGAATAAGACATGTATTATAAATATTAATTAGAAAAAGTAAAACATTTATTACTCAATGAAAACATTTATGTGGTTTAAATAAAACCGATTTAATACACCATAATTAATATAGCACTGAACAAAAAGTATTGCCCCTGATGGGGATGGTACTCGCGAACTTCGACTTACGAAGCCGTCGCGCTACCATGTGATACCATAAGATACGAATGTTCAGCGGGACTGTTGGGTATGTTATTTTTAGTTTCATTTTGCATAGAGGATTTATCATTTGACACTTTTGCTTGTCAATAGAGGACATTTTTTTTGTTTATCTCCTTAGCAGGTTTTACTAGGGAAATTTTATTTCTTAGTGGAGGAAATGATTTTTGTTTTTTTTAAAGGGGGTTAAAATGAAACCTCTGCATTTAGTAAACTATCTAGTGTGAATATGTTTGTCTTGTTTAAGCTAGGCTCGAGATCTACAAAAAACATGGATAAGGGGGTTTTATTTTTCTGTTATTTAGCATTACATACATTTCTAACCTTGAGGCCAATATTTTCAATTTCGTTCTTAATGTCTTGGATATCCATCGAGAAATGCCTAAAAAACAATCATGTTTTTTACATTTTACACGTCTGGTATAAATAGAGGTGAGGGTTTATGAGAATCATGACGTTCACCAGACTCAGAATTGTCTTCCATTTGGTCGCCACGGCTTGACATACCAAAACTATTACCTGTGTTTATGGTAAAATTAGTCTCCCTATTGCGTGCTTTTTTGAAGTTGTTATAGCGTTTAGATTACCATACGCTCTTTTGTGAGTTGAGGCAATAACCGTCTACCATTCATTGACCTGCGTCCTGATCTCCTTGTTGGGATTCTTGACTAAAGCTACTTAATTAATATTACATTTATTGCTAGGAACTAATGAACTATAGTTGTGATTTGTTTACAACATCGATTTGAATGTTGCTAACTGCAACAATATTGTTCGTAGATAGATAGAGAGGTCATCCCAATTAGATGTCAGAATAATGTTCACACGTTAACAAAAAAAACAGAAACAAAAAAACCAAGGCAAAAGTGCCGTTAATTTGGATGGAAAAATCTCATAACATTTGGTAGAGAAAAGTATTATATTTTGATGATTATATTAAGTTAAAAATGTTTATAGTGTCTTGTTTTACCTCCTAATAGTCCAGTAAATAATAATAGTCGCACCTTGACATTTAAGTCACTTGACCAAGACTGCTGCAAAAGTAAGAACCAGGTCGAACATAGTGCAGTATCTTGCAGGAACATCTTGGGGGCCAATGCTAGAGTTCTACGGACCTCTGCATTATCCCTGGTTTACTCTGCAGCTGAGTATTGTGCCCCTGTGTGGCTTAACAGTGTGCATGTTAGGTGCTTGGATGTCGAACTGAATAGGGTTATGAGGACCATCAGTGGTACTCTAATGGCCACACCTACTCCTTGGCTCCCAGTGCTGTGTAACATAGCCCCACCCAATGTGAGACGCAAGGCATACCTGAAGAAAGAATACGAGAAGATTATCAGGGAGCCCAAACTCCCAATTATGCAGGACCATACCCCACCCCAACCGCCTCACTCGGTTAATGACTGAAGATTATACAGCTGATAAAGAGTGGAATGCATCTTGGGATATCTTTATTGGGCCCAGGACATGGGTAACACACTCACACACCACACACTCGCCCACACATACACATACCTACAATATAACCTGCTTACATAGCGTTGCTTTGACATTTAATTGAACACAACCCATCAGCTCCAAAAAAATGTAAAATTAAAAGTACAAATAATTTATTTAAATCGATCAAATCGAAAGTTAAAGAATTATTTAATATACAAATATATGTAAACTATACGAATTAACAAATGTCAAATATCGTCCATAGACGATATTTGACATTTAAAGTTACAATGACTCTATTTAAATTAAAATAACCCAAAGGTAAATTTTATAGGTAAATGAAATCGTTTTAACTAAAACTATGTACATAAATAAAACTTAAATAAATCAAATCAAATCAAGAAGAATTTGAGTTGAAATAACTGTACCTAAACTGTGTAACTTAAATTGAGTTTGCCAATCTACAATTTATTCACATAAACCGATAAATAATGACTTTTTTAATAAATGATCAAAATAATAACTTTGTATTACACGATTGCAAACCAAAAAGTTTGTATATTGTTAAATATTAAAATAATATATAACTTAAAAAAACAATAAATACAAATACAAAAGTAACGAAATATATAATACAGTAGTTAACTAAAATGCACGACTTTGCATTTTAGGACAGGTGCGATTGCACGGCATTTTTAATAATAGCCAGATCGATTTGTTTGTTTAACTCAGGCATTGTTGACCTTCCGGGTAGGCTCAAGGCAGATGACGCAGATAAGGAGCGCTGCAGGTTTCCCTTATCAGATGTAGAGTATCTGATGGTGACCTATCTTTGCTAGTATAGAATAAGACATGTATTATAAATATTAATTAGAAAAAGTAAAACATTTATTACTCAATGAAAACATTTATGTGGTTTAAATAAAACCGATTTAATACACCATAATTAATATAGCACTGAACAAAAAGTATTGCCCCTGATGGGGATGGTACTCGCGAACTTCGACTTACGAAGCCGTCGCGCTACCATGTGATACCATAAGATACGAATGTTCAGCGGGACTGTTGGGTATGTTATTTTTAGTTTCATTTTGCATAGAGGATTTATCATTTGACACTTTTGCTTGTCAATAGAGGACATTTTTTTTGTTTATCTCCTTAGCAGGTTTTACTAGGGAAATTTTATTTCTTAGTGGAGGAAATGATTTTTGTTTTTTTTTAAAGGGGGTTAAAATGAAACCTCTGCATTTAGTAAACTATCTAGTGTGAATATGTTTGTCTTGTTTAAGCTAGGCTCGAGATCTACAAAAAACATGGATAAGGGGGTTTTATTTTTCTGTTGTTTAGCATTACATACATTTCTAACCTTGAGGCCAATATTTTCAATTTCGTTCTTAATGTCTTGGATATCCATCGAGAAATGCCTAAAAAACAATCATGTTTTTTACATTTTACACGTCTGGTATAAATAGAGGTGAGGGTTTATGAGAATCATGACGTTCACCAGACTCAGAATTGTCTTCCATTTGGTCGCCACGGCTTAACATACCAAAACTATTACCTGTGTTTATGGTAAAATTAGTCTCCCTATTGCGTGCTTTTTTGAAGTTGTTATAGCGTTTAGATTACCATACGCTCTTTTGTGAGTTGAGGCAATAACCGTCTACCATTCATTGACCTGCGTCCTGATCTCCTTGTTGGGATTCTTGACTAAAGCTACTTGAATCAATATTACATTTATTGCTAGGAACTAATGAACTATAGTTGTGATTTGTTTACAACATCGATTTGAATGTTGCTAACTGCAACAATATTGTTCGTAGATAGATAGAGAGGTCATCCCAATTAGATGTCAGAATAATGTTCACACGTTAACAAAAAAAAAACCAAGGCAAAAGTGCCGTTAATTTGGATGGAAAAATCTCATAACATTTGGTAGAGAAAAGTATTATATTTTGATGATTATATTAAGTTAAAAATGTTTATAGTGTCTTGTTTTACCTCCTAATAGTCCAGTAAATAATAATAGTCGCACCTTGACATTTAAGTCACTTGACCAAGACTGCTGCAAAAGTAAGAACCAGGTCGAACATAGTGCAGTATCTTGCAGGAACATCTTGGGGGCCAATGCTAGAGTTCTACGGACCTCTGCATTATCCCTGGTTTACTCTGCAGCTGAGTATTGTGCCCCTGTGTGGCTTAACAGTGTGCATGTTAGGTGCTTGGATGTCGAACTGAATAGGGTTATGAGGACCATCAGTGGTACTCTAATGGCCACACCTACTCCTTGGCTCCCAGTGCTGTGTAACATAGCCCCACCCAATGTGAGACGCAAGGCATACCTGAAGAAAGAATACGAGAAGATTATCAGGGAGCCCAAACTCCCAATTATGCAGGACCATACCCCACCCCAACCGCCTCACTCGGTTAATGACTGAAGATTATACAGCTGATAAAGAGTGGAATGCATCTTGGGATATCTTTATTGGGCAGAACTCCTCTCTAATAAGAGACCCAACAGTACAGGTAATTGGTATGACCCTTCCTCGGAAACAATGGTCTCTTATCAATCGTTTCCGCACAGGAGTAGGTAGATGCAATTATTGGCGGTCAAAATGGGGCCTGACAGACGATCAAACATGTGATTGTGGAGCGGCAGTATAAACCATGAGGCATATTGCCGAAGTGCCCCTTGCGATTTTTCTCTGATGGGGTTGAAGGTGTACACGATGTCAGTGATGTGTCTGTGGAATGGCTCAAAGGGTTGGACCTAGCTCTGTAATAATTCAAAACATGATAGGCATTTTATTTCAATTTTTTATTTTATTTATTTGTTCTTATTTATATATTTATTGACGTGAGTGAATAGTACTCTATATCTTTGTGTGTATGATTTGCTGACATAACCATACGATAAATAAATAAATAATAAGTCCAGTAAATAAAGTACCACACAATCATTAACCAAAAACTTTCAAATCTTCAGCACAAAAACACAAAAAGGTCATCGCACCATCACTCGCCAGCTGATCCACCGTTTAGTAATTTTATAATTTTTCATTTATACATAAAATAAATATTTATGCAAAACCTCTATTCACATATTGGTCACCACCATCTTCAATTATCAACTGTCAAACGGTTATAAATGATGTTTTGATTTGTATTGTTTACATTTGATTCTCCATAAGCGTAATGTTAATGTTTTAGATTTCAAACTTAATATTACAAGAAAACCGGAATTTTCCTGGACATTAGACCTATCTATAACTTATTTTCTACTCGGAAATTAGTTATTTCTTTATGACGTATTTTTCCCCCCTGTAGAAAAATATCGGCAAAAGAATCTATTTATTGCACGGATGGCTCAGCCTACAATGGCAGGGATACCCCAGAGTTTATTACAAAATACAGAAACAAAACAATAACAAAGCAAAAGTGAGGTTAATTTGGTTGGAAAAATTTAACAACATTTGGTAGTGAAAAGTATTATATTTTAATGAATATATAAGTTAAAAATGATTATACAGTAGAACTCCGAACTCCGACTATCCGAATCGCCGATTATCCGAATCACTTTCAGAAAAATATTTGTCCAAAAAAAAAAGTCTAAGTGCGCTATTATTCTTCCCCCCGCAAAGCCCGAGTGTGACCACTTGCAACTGCTCACCGTCAAGCGAATGCATGACCTGGCTGCCCGAAAACGGATGAAGCCCGCAAAACAGCTTACATTACGGAGATGTTCAAAAAACAATGATTATTATTTCTAAACTTGTACGTACATTTTATTTATATTTTAAACATGTGAAAATATCATGTTTCTTACATTTAATTCAATAAAAAAATAGGCAAAACGTAGCTTTTTTTCTCTCTAATGGCAATTAAAAAAACTCCGATTATCCGAATGGGCCTCGGTCCCCATTAATTCGGATAATTGGAGTTCTACTGTAGTGTCTTTTTTACCTCTTAATAGTCGAGTAAATAAAGTACCACACAATTTTTAACCAACATCTTTCAAATCTTCAGCACAAAAACACAAACAGGTCATTGCTCCATCACTCCCAGCTGATATGCCTAGGAAAATACCAAAGATTTTGTCTTAATTAGTTATATCAATGAAGTATTTGATATGTCCGTTGTAATATTTAATTTTGGAATGTTGCATTTTCCACTCAAGGTTTATTTTTTTGGAATAGATATTATAATTTTCTACACAAGGAAGGAAACAAAAGTTTTCAGTTGAAAACGAAAATAAAACTAACACTCATTTGTTGAAACAATTTTTTCAACTTTTATTGTATTTTCCTGGAATATACTTATAATGAATATTTTTTAAATTATATTGAATGTAGACAAATTTAAAATTGTAGAAGACATTAGAGAAAATATGTGTCTACCTTTTGTAATGCAATAAGTGTGGGAGATAGTCTAATGAACCTTTAGCTGTTGCGTCTAAGATAGAAGAAGATAATATGACGTTAGTAGAGGTTTCGGATATTTTTAAGTAAGTTAAATTAGTATTATTCACTATAATAACAAGTTTTCCAAAAAGTATGATGTTTTTGTTTGTCCACTGACTGGTATGTAGTTATACTGAGGTAGTTATACCTGTATAACTACCTCAATCGTTGAGTACAATCAATCGTTTTAGTAATTTACTAAATTACCATATATGTAGATATATATATATTACATTGCATAATATATTACATTATTGTAAGTTCTTTGACAGGTTACAGTTCCTGCTGTCTTCAATCCAATAGTTGTTTGAATGTGACTAGTTTCAGGAACAAAGTATTCCCATTATCAAGCATACATTTGTCAACATGTCTTCGTAATTCTTGTGTAAATGAATAACACAGTTTCACAATATGTACACTAAACAGGTGAATTTAACATTTAAAATAATTGGCTGGTGACATACAAAAAGTTTAAACACTTGACGACAGATGACCAACGGCTCGATTACCCGATACCTATTTGATGGTTTTGACCTTTGGGTGGGGGAAACAGTTGATTATGCTTATTTGACGTTCCACTAACAATACCTTTGATCCTGTCAAATAATATGTTGGAGCCAAAATTTAATCTTTTTCATTGAGGACATTATCAGGAGACTTATTTATCGCTCTACACACGCGTTTACTTAGTTTTTGTTTGATAATAATTGTTACCATATTGCTAAGGTAGCCATTGGCGACAGCAATATATTTTAGGATCAAGTACTCATAGTTGTAATTTCCTGGGGACATGGGAACTTTCAGGAGTCTTTTGACAAAACTATGGTAAGCTGCCATTTAATGGGATGGAGGATGATTGAATGAAGCATGGATAGTGTGGTGGGTTTTTTATCAAATAAATTAACTTAGGTTTTTCTTATTTTAAATTTGTACTTTAGTCAATCGATTCTCGATACCGATACCAATGTCCACAAATCGGTAGTATTGACAATCGGTATCGAGAATCCGACACATTTCTATCTTCATCCGTAAGTAGTCAGATGATAAAGTTTTTGTTACATTTAGTTTTCACGAATCATCTGCATTATGATTTGCTAATTCCAACCTTTGAAATGGAAAATCTAGAGCTTTGACAGATGTCACTTTAAAATTATTGATCAGCTTCGGGTATTCGACCGAGTATCGAACATTTTCAGAAATATTGAGTCAAATGGAATATCACAATATTAGAGGTTTGAATATTCGCATACCCCTCAAAAATAGCTTTTTACTGCACAAAGCATTAAATATGTCTCAAAAAATAAACTCATGGAGAGGAACAGACCAACTGAAAATTCTTACTATTCCCATCTATTTTCATTACGAAACCATTATCTATTATAGTATATGTATAAGGCTAGTAAATGAGACTGCAGTTCACGACTGACACAAAAGTTAGGCACTGTAGATAATCTTTAGCAAACAAGTGAGTAAATATTTTTGAAGCTTATAGATGCTTAACCCGCCGTTGGTCGAGGTCACATTTGTTACATGGATGGTCGAGGGGTGAGCCTTTTTAAACGCCTTTTTGCGATTTATATTTCAAGAATTTCAAACAAATTAAATCGTATAACACTTTTGTTTATCTATTTTTATTTTTATAACCTTTAGTTGTATACAAACCTAAAAAAAACTATTTTAACAACAACAAAATTTAAAAACTCAAACTATAAACTTTGTTATAAATTAATTAAAATGTTTTCAATTAAGTATTTAAAACACATTAAAAAAGATTTAAAAAGGCTACTAAAAAGACATTTTGCTAATATTCATTGTATTATAACAACCAAAAATAATAAATAAACAAAACACATAATTTATTACAAAATAACAGACCCTTTTAGTTATGCAAGTTGTGCTTAATGCACTGTAACTGGTTACGAAACAAAAGTGTGAGACAGACTGAAGGTCACTTAACCTCCCTCGCCATATTCCTCCCCCACTACTGACACCCCAAACAGCAGCTATTCCAAGTTTCAGGTTAAAATATTACAAATTCCATGTTTTGTAGAAATTTAAAATGAAAAGTGAACATTGCGCTCACCCCTCGACCATCCGCAGGTTAAAATACTCAGAATAAAAGAAGTTGGAAGAGGGAAGTTAAAAGAGGGAACCCTAGAATAATTATATTGAAAGTTAATTATTTTATTTGTAAAACTTGAAATATTAGTTGTGGTATTTCTCTAGGCCTTATAAATATTAACCCTAGAAATGGCAGTCGTAATTTACGACTCATTCACATAATCAATAAGAATTGGCAGGTGGAGGCATCTGTCGTCAGTTTAGTGAACTTGTTAGACACTATCGCCTACGTGACCGTGTTTCCCTCTGGGGGCAAACCACCGAACCTGCTCTCGTAGTACACTAGACTGCCACCGGGCAGGTCTATAACCAAGTAAGCGCTTTCTACTCCTAGGCACTGAGTGGCTGAACCGGCTAACACGCTACGCTGACGAGCGTAACGTTCTAGCCATTCGGAAGTGCTAGGGTTCAAATCCTGACCATGAGCAATCCCAATTTGGCTTGCAAATGTGTGGTAAAGCGGAGAGGAGGGCCCACCTTAAATAAACGGTGGCCGGCTTGGGTGGAAGGTGACGGCATTTGTAGGCTTAATTGGGATTGCAGTGGACACCTGTTTTGCTTTTGTGGTTAGTTGTTATAAGGGAGGGGGCATGTTTTAAGCTTTTTTTGTTTAAACTTTGATATTTCATGAAGATATTAGTAATTATTTTTATGTTACAATTAAGAGTAAAAAGTTTGCCACTTCTAGGGTTAAGGGACCAAATGTTTGATTACGTAGATCTATTGTAGTATATATTTTTTTATTTTAGTTCATGTACATTTGAGGCCTGTTACACATTAATAAAAATTAACCCTTTGAGTGCCGCAGCATCGCTCACAGCAACTAGAGTTGCCAGAGTTGTGAGTGTTGGTCTTAGAGGACCTATGCATAAAGTGCCGGCGTCGCTGACAGCGACTCTCCGTTAATCAGTTATAACAAAGTTATTATTTAACGTACTGGCTTACTTTTTGGGTAGGCTTGTTCCAAAAACCATCAGCAATTATTAATCTATGATGTTTATTTAGCTTTCTGTCTGTTAGTTTTCTTACTCTTTGCTTTTACCGTAATAGTTTCGTCGTCGTCTGCCGCGGCACTTATATTTGCGTTTATGGTACAAATGTTTGTTTACAAAAAAAAGTGTTCTTATATTGATACTAGTTTGTTATCATTGTTTTAAAGCTGTTTTCCCATAAATAAAAGTCATCAAAGCATGTAAAAATGTGCAGTATTCATTAAACACGGCAAAACGGTAACCATGGCTATGTACAAAACTTTGTTTTTATTCCTGTGATGTCTTACTTTCAAACAGTCGTGATGTATTATACATGAATTTTACTTAAATTCTTTTGCTTTTTTTAACTATGGTAATGAAAAACATTGTTTTATACTATTTATTGAACTCTACACACAAAACAAAAAAAACAATTTTTATAGTTTTAACTTTATTTTAGGTTGAGAAAAAGAAAACTTAATTGATTTAATTTTACAATTTTAATAAGATATTACATTAATCACTGTAAAATTAAATTTTCTATGACCTTTCTTGGCAAACATTCCATTTTCATGTAAAACGTTGTGGCACTTTATGAGCGAGAATCATGGCTGCGGAACTCAAAAGGGTTAAATGAGGACTAAAAAACAAATAAAAATCCAGAATTTGTTTGAATGATTGATTCTGTGATTTTATCTCTGAGAGTTTATTATGGTCATTTTACAATTATCTTCTATGTTAAAATTTGAAAACTTTACAGTAGAAATAAACTTCCCTGGGAGGTCATCAGCGTTACTTATAACTCTCTTTTGATAATATCTTGGATCCCATTCAGAAAAATAACTGAAAATGTTCATGAACTGACTTAATACCTAGTAAGGTTATCTTTTGATATAATAAACATAAATCTTTTGTTACAGTAAATATAACATAAATCTGTTCTATTTTATAACAATTAGAGATTTGGTTGACTTTTTGTATCTTAAAACTTATGAAAAACGCATCATAATATTGGTTCACGAAATAAAAAAATATGAGTATATACAAATAAATATCACATTAATATTAGGTTCTAACAAATTATAAGTATTACATCTACAATTGGTTGATAATTAAAACCAGGTTACTATAAAATCTTAACCCTTTGCGCTCGGTTGGCCAGCAGCTCTGGCTGTGCCAACTCCTTGACAGCTCAGAATTATTTCCCGTGATGTTGTACTCGCCGCTCGGGTGGCCAGCAGTACTGGCCACGCTACATTCCTTTGTCAGCTCAGCTCGGCAGCCATGATCGAAAACCTTTCCCACGAGCTCGGAATTATTTTTGTGTCAAACCTGGTTTGTTTACAACAATGTTTATAAGGACAATAAAAAGCAAACAACAAGCGAAAATAAAGAATAATGTGAATATAACATTACCTATTTCTAGAGATATGCAGATAGTGAATTATTTTTTCGGATCAGATAGTTTTCGGATTTGGATATTCACAATAACACAGAGGAATCACACTTATCTAAGAATAAATTAGGAAAAATCAATACAATTTTATCAAAATTATTAAATAGTATATAAAAAATCATAAATTCTTGTTCAATGGATGAACCAAACTAAAATTTTTACTTTACTGCTTTTAAAATTACCAGTAACAAATTTTAATATGGCGTAATTCACAAATGAAATCAACAAAAACCTTATAATTCACCATTAAATTACATCAACAGTTCTTAAAAAGTTACATAAACCATGGATGGATTGATAAGTAATAATTCTCATTTTATTTCATGATTCAACTATTTTATTTATTACAATGATAAAAACAAATTGCCATTAACAAAGAACCAATATTTGACAGACGACGTTGGCTCAATGCCATCGGCTATCTGTGTATCAGTAGGGAGTACCTGGTGACCGAGCTTTGCTTGTTTGGAATAAGACATGTATTATAAAAATTAATTACCAAAATTAAAACAAATGTATTGCTCAATAAAAACATTTATGTGGTTTAAATAAAACCGTTTTCTTACACCTTAATTAATATGGCGTAACACTGAACAAAAATGAGGATATTCAGGCGGGGATCGACCTCACGACCACAGGCTCGCGAAACCTGAGCGCTAGCCATTATGCCACAACGTCAGTCAAGTTGAGCTGTCGTTAAAGAGTTTTTGGCCAACCTCAATTGTTTTAGCTGATCTTATACTGAATTTAATTGTCCATACAGTTGTTATTATTATCCTGTGATCAACTGATTTTGTTAGAATTGGAATGAGGATTGAAAACTGTCACTGATATATCGGTGACAAGGAACTAGAAAAAGCAGTGACAGTGCAGCTGCTATCAAACTCCAACTCTGCGCGGCCTGTGCGCAGGCGCGCGCAGAGTTGGAATATCGGGCAGATAAAATACCTCAATTGGCTGTGTAACAATATTGAAACCGGTGAAATTATGGTACCTTGTCGTAACCTAGTTAGTTATTCATCCAAAAATTATCGAAAAATGAAAAACTAATAGCTCGTAAATTCATTCAACAAAGAGAAAATGTAGAATGAACACAAGTTAAAAATTTGTTGGTTATGTGAACACGAATGACGAAATAGGCCAAATGTAAATTTGGCAACACTTTATCGTATTGCTCAAACCCGGAGAACTTGAGAATGTGATAACGAAACATTTGATAGTCTATGTAGACAATCAAAATGAAGTAGTATTATTTTTGCTGGAAATACCGTCTCAAAACGAGCTATTATGATTCAAATTTTTTCGTAGATGAAATCATATTTTATACGGAATAATATCAAACCGCAATCTGATACTCGGCGCAACTATCAATGACGCTATGCTTTTTATTTCAACATGCAATATCATGTTGAACTTACGGTTACTTAAATGTGTAGTTGAAGAATCGAATAATCCTGCCACATCCTCGGACCACCGAAATGACGTTCTTACATTCTGATTGGACATGAATTGCGTAATTTGTCATCTGCTTCAACATTTTCATTCGATCAAAGATGTTCCGTATCGCCGACTTCTCAAACGGAAAGTTTTGCTTTTATCTTTCGGTTTTAGTGTTCATTTTATACGGTCTGTCTGAAAGTTCGGATATTTATTGGACTTTACCAGATACCTGTTTTGCAATCGGATCGGATCGGATACCCGGCTACGATCCAACTTTCGGATATCTGCACACCTTTATCTATTTCACAATGAAATAATATGATGAAACAATTTTACTAGTTCATTAGTTTCCCGAAAGATTGCAGCACACCCCAAACCTAGCACATAATATTCAAAAAAGAAAGAAATGATTATATTTAGTGGCCAGTACTGCTGGCCTTGTGACCGCAACTCAGATTTAATCTCGTCCAGTACCACTGGCCATCCGAGCGCAAAGGGTTTAATAGGACACATATTTTTACATAGTTCAAGGTTGTACTGAACAAATAATACCTTGAGAAAACAATTACTTTCATTGGTTAGAATGGATACAACAGTTGCTAAAAACCTCAGTTACAGAAAAATTAAATAAATATTACAGAATGGGACTAGACATGGAAGAAAATATTTTTTAGTTCGTTTTCACTGATTTTCTTCACTTCTTCTGAAACAGAAAAGTATAGTTTGATTAATATTACACTATTGAATTAACTATGAGCTTATTTCACGAACGGCCTAGTATACTCAATAATTAATTAAATATTAATTAATATATTATATCCACTAAACAAATATGTGGAGGGGGGAGTTGGACACAAAATATAACTTGAAGAAAGAGGTTAATGAGGGAAATACATTTAAATATTTAAAATCTATTGTAAAATAAAGAAATGTATCAAATATATTATAGATATTTATAATCATATATAAGTATAAAAGTTAAAAATAAAATTTTTTGTGGTATAAATGCCTAATTTCAGTGTTACTCACAGCATCAAACCTGCACACTTTCCCATGTTAATCTTATGTAGAATAGGCAAATAATTCTCATGTTTATGGACAGATTTTAATAAAACTTGTTATATATTGTTACTATTATATTATTGATTTGGAAATTCGCTGAGTATGCAGGTCTGCTGCGACGGGGGTAAATAGTACTCAAAGGCATCTAATTAATGTATAAATAGAATTTTTCTCAGTACAGATATTGCGGATTATGTTTTATGACTAGATGCTACCAAGAAATTTTTATGAATTGTCCCAATCAAAAACGCTGAAATAGATAGTTAATAAATAGTGTGTAACTGGCCCCTACTTCAACTAATCTGAGTATTTGTCATTCTTTTCTCTTGAGAAGTGTATTAAATTTACTATTTAATTTCCCCTCTGGACAGTGAACTTCTAGTAATTGCCCGAAGATTGTGGTGGGACAGAACTTTCATTAAATCTTCAACACTTAATTCTGGCATATTTGTGAGAATGTTATTGAAAGTCACAGACTAGTTGGAAAGTCAACTAATTATCTAAAGCCATGACTTTTTATTAAAATTTTAAAATTGTTTGCTTCCTTAGAGTTATTAAAAATGTTAATATTAAAATCACATATAAGAATAATATTTTGTTTTTTTAAACATGTGAATTAAGACATTAAGTTTGTTAAAAATCATTAACATTAGAACTAGGGGAACGATAAATATCCACTACATAACATTATAACTAGGGGAACGATAAATATCCACTACATAACATTATAACTAGGAGAACGTTAAATATCCACTACAACTAAGTTAAGAGAACCAAAGACTTATTTAATACAACAAAATTCAAACACTTTATCCTCACACTAACTATTTACAACACAGGTTTTAAATAGCTGTTTGCACTCAACATGATTTTGGGAGAGGATCATGCCACAGATCTGTCATTTTTGTGTTGTTTAAATAGTGATTCAATGACAGATCTGTGGCATATGCACACAGCATCTCATCAGATTACAATTACCCCCGCCATATGTCTGCTGTTGTTGCTGTAGTATTTGAATGGGTCCCCCAGAAAACGTTTCAAACGACAAAAACCTAGTTTCGAGTTATCAAGTGTGACCGTGGAATCTTGCAAAGCAAAATATCTTCAAAACCAAATATACCACGATGGGGCTTGTGGCATCTAGAACCTTATTCACTAAATATATCCGCACAAGAGCGTTGTGTCATACTACTGAGCAAAAACAAATTAACTGACACATCCAACCTGTAACCGGATGTCAGACAAACTGAAAGTCAAACACCTGCCAGCAATACCCCTCCCACAATCCCTAACTCACCCCCGTACAAAACTATCCCCACCCCACTCCTCTCCCGTTTTCCACCATTGCCTTTCTTGTCAGATACCTCACTTCTCGATAAAAAATATTTACTGTATAAATGCAAAAGACTATGTGGCAAAGATTTTATCACTCATAATATATATTTTGATCATTTTGGTTAACACTCTTAAGTGTCCTCGCTGAGCCTGCACACGGGCAGTGCACGGTCGATTTCGGCCTCTTGTCGCATAGTAACGAAAACTGTCATTGTTATCTCAGCTCTTGCTGAAGGAGGACTATTGCCGATCAGCATGGCAGGAAGTACCTATGTTATGAAGGTGACTCGGGGATGGCCTAGCGAAGCGCTGAGAGGCCGATATCAACCACTCAACAAAGACAATGGAAACAACGTAAAAACGTTGTTTCCTATGTACTTCCTATGGGAATAATTTCACTAATAAAATTTTTCAGCTACTAAAAGTGTTATAATTTTTTTCAGCAGTGAAAGTGTTAAAACGGTTTTGATTATGAGAGGTTTTACTGTTTTTTTAAAAACTAAATTAAGTGTAATTAATTCACTGAATAAGTTATGTTGAAAGTTTATTTTGGATCAGATAGTTATAGTATGGATCAGATAACTTTTAAACTTGAGAACTGGTATCAACAGACAGATACAAAATTGATATGTCTCACGACACAGAAACATCAACTTATAGTCAGACCTAATTTTAACTAAATATTATCTGTACACTCTCACACATATATTTTTGGAGTATAAACTACCCCAATAATTTGATTTTGACAGATTCGTTATGTAGGAATATATGTACCGTATTTCTAGAAGTTATTTTTCTTTTTTATGGTTTTAAAGGTAACAAAAATAGAAGACAAAGACCGAGTTTTTGGTTAGAACTGTATTAATAACTTGTGTGTAAAATCCAAATCAAAAATATGTAAACCTAAATGTATACGACCGGTAAAAAAACTTAATAATTGGTATATCATTTTTGTTCTCTATGGCCATTTTCTATTCTATGGCTCTTTTGTTTCTTTTGTTCATTATGGTGGTAAGGCGCCGTTGAGATAAGATTGAAGACTTTGAGTTCAATTATTAACTATTGTAGTAGTTAAAATAAAAAATTATATTTTACAGTACTTGGTTAGTGGCAGTTTGTATTAAAATGGAAGAAGATCGTGTTAGTCAAAAGCTGAAAAGTCTCACTGAAAAGTGAGACGGGTGGTAGTAAACGAGATCCATCCAAGAAAAACTCAATGTGGGACTATTTCAAAAGGATAGACAAATTATCAGTGAGATGCGAAGAATGCAAATTGGATTTAAAAAGTCAATTAGAAAACCCCTCAGCTTTGAGAAGACATTTAAACAGAAAACACAGTTTGATAATGGCGACGAAATCTAGATGATGCGGTAGTTTTTCGTGAGTATTACCAGTGGAATTGATTAATAATTTCTGGCCCTACCCTATTTTGGCCTGTGGCCCACGGGCCAAAATTCTTGGCCTGACATAATCCGAATTGAAAAATTCTGGCCCGCAGACCCCTAGTATATGTATTATATATATTAATAATATATATAATTTTTTACTTAACGTAAAAGTCCCAGGCTTAATAGCTTCTTCCCTATGGGAAATTTGCTAAAAACTATATTTACTAGTCAAATAATTATTTTAAACAACCTACCACTAATTTCTATGAGATTGGCATTTTTCTGTTGGATCACGACATAAAATTCTCTGGCATTTGAAAGTTTTCCCACTACCCAATGGTCTGTTGTTGTTTTCACTATAGTTTCCATTGATGGAATCCTTGCCTCTAACCATCTGTAAGTTACAAAACACAAAAGTTAAAAAATCAGTCTTGTATCAAATAGGAATAATACTATGATACAAACACTCTTATCTAAAACACAACAAGTCACCACATTTACTAAAAAAGAGGTTGACCATGTATTGTGACTGTAAACAAACCAAGCATTACTAATCTTTCTACCTTACTGATTCTTCCACTGCAAAGTGTAACGCATAGCACGAACCATCAGTAGATTAGTACTTTAGTACTTTTTCCCTCCCAACTTTGTAACATAGATTAGATTACCCTAAAGTTAAAAATATTTCTGACTGATAAAAATGCCATAAACATAGTAGGTCACACCAGAGTTTTCTTTGAGGGATCTAAATAATTGTTTTGAACAGTACTTATTATATTTATCAAATTTAATAACTAAACAAGCTACAATAAGCAACATGGAACATCGGACACTAGTGAAAAATTATAAATATGATGACTTAAAGAGGAAGCCAAGACTATCTATCGTTTAAGAAATGAACTAGCACACCTTAGAGAGGAAAAAATAACTACGCCTCTCACTGTGAGATGCATTAACCTTCCTACACGCCATGTCAATTTTGAACAACAAAATTTTGCAGATCTCTTTAATTGGCTGGAAATGCATTTTGGATACTGTCACATAGACCAGCTTTTCTGTTCACAGCTGAGAAACAGGGTCCAGAAGCCTAATGAGACACTTCAGAAATTTGAGGCTGATAACCAGCAAATTGTAAGAAATGCTTATCCGTCCATCACAGACGATGTATATGAGATCCTGAGACACAACAAACAGTGAAGCTCGCCTGACCGAAGACCCTCTATTGACAGATGTTTTTACAATCATATGTTTTTCGATAGTCATTTCATAATGAAGCAAATTAATTGTTTTAGTTTACATAATTGTGTTGCAATGAATAATTTCTATTTTCTTGTTGTTAAATGTGCTTTTAATTGTGTAAATAAGAATGGTGACAAGGAAAATGGTAAAACAGAAGGATTTAAAGAAAAGTTATTATAGTTACGCTTAAAGAAATTAAAGGAGTATTTACCAAAATACCAAATAGGGAAGGAGGAGCGGGAGGAGATACACCTCGTTAAAAATCCGGGGTCCATCTGGCTCCGGATGGTAGCACTCTGTAAGGGCCCCTACCCAGGGTCACGGTTGAAAACCGGCCAACGGTCTCGAAGGCGGATGAGGAGTAATCCCAACGGCGGGGAGGGCGGAAGAGCCTAGGGAGAAAACCCAAGGGTTAGCGGCCAGGGGATTAAACAATTACTGGCAAACTTCAAACAGCCTCGGACGGGACCGGAAAAAAGGATAAAAAAACAGGATTGCTTAATAAAAAACGATTTGGTATAATTGAAACGAAAAATTTTGCAACTTGGAATGTTAGATCAGTGAATAGAAAGGAAATAGAGCTAATGCGAGAATTGAAAGAGCGAAAAATAAACCTTGCTATTATAACCAAAACTAAGAGAAAGTTGAAAGGGACAAAGGATTGGGGTGACTACGTAGAAATATGGAGTGGTGTAGATCAGAATGTAAGAGCTAATGCTGGAGTCTTGGTGTTAGTCGATCAGAGATGGAAAAAAGGATAGATAGTTACACATCTGTCAATGAGAGAATAATAGTTGTCCGATTCAAGGTATTTGACAGAGGATATTTGACAGTATTTGTTGTATATGCTCTGGAGGAAGGAAAGAAGGAGGTTACCGTTGAGTTCTATACAAAATTGCAAGAACAGCTGATAGCATGTAACAAGCAAGGCTATATAATTCTAGTAGGAGATTTGAATGCTCATGTAGGTAATCAACCCATTCCACAGGTAATAGGAACGTTTGGAGAAGATCACTTAAACGAAAATGGGAGACAGCTACGGGACTTTTGCACTTATAATGAACTAAAAGTTACCAATACCTTTTTCAGAAAGAAAGATATACACAAATACACCTGGACAGCCAGAGGATATAGATCATTAATTGACTATGTTATCTATAATATTATAAAGAAGAGGTGGTGTCTGTATGTTTGTTTGTGGTTTTTTGTGGCGAGTAAATGTGAAAAATACTGAACCAACCGGTTTGAAATTTTACACAAAGGTAAATCTTAAACTCATGCATCACATAGGCATACTCATTTCCTTAAAATCCTCTCGGGCTACGCCCTGTGAACGTCCTAAGTTTCAATGTTTACATTTTTAGAGAATGAAAACATAAAATTACTTGAATGTCAACAGCTATGAACACTAAAATTTGACAGTTTGAGAAGAAGAAGAAGAAGAAGAAAGAGCTGCCGTGACCGTCCTAGGTTTCAATGTTTACATTTTCTAATGACAACATCCGTTTGCACTATATTTTGACAGTTCGGGAAGAAGAAGAAATAAAGTTGATTTTTCAGATAAACTGCTGGATCGAAATTAGTGAATTATTTGAAAGAGCGGAATGGTAGACTTTAAGTTTTTTTCTGACGACTGTCTCTATTACATTAATCCTTATCCTCTCCCAATATTTGACAGATGTTACTTTGAAATGTTGTAGACACTCGTGTTTTGTCATTTTGTAAATAATGAAGAATTAATTAACAATAACTTAAATGTATCAGCAGAGCCTACATTTCAGCCTTTTTAACCCGTGCGAAGAACGGGTACTTTGGCTAGTTGTGAATAAGAAAATGTCTGGACTGGTTCAAGATACAAGAGTGTATAGAGGAAGTGACATTACAAGCGATCATTATCTAGTAGTTTCTAAAATAAATTTTCTGACTAGATGGAAGAAAAGTAGTATTAAAATGAACAGAGAAAACATAGCATTCAAAGTCTACCTCTTGCAAACAGAAAGTATAAAAAACCTTTATCAGACAAGACTAACCCAGAGATTATCCATACTACAGACAGCATCAACAGTTGAAGATGAATGGAATATTATCAAAGACACTATAAAAGAAGTAGCACATGAAACGCTGGGTACAAGGAAAATAATAACTTAAAACGAAAAAAAGGATTAAAAATTTGGAACGATTGCTGAAAAGAAAAAAAGCTTATAAATCCCTTTTGCAAACTCCAATAGAACAAGCTAAAGAAGATTATCGAGTCAAACGTAATAGAGCCAGAGCTGTAGTGAGAAGAGCACATGAGGATTCATGGGACAGATTCATAACATGGATTGAGGATGACATACATGGAAGGCAGGAAGTGGCTTTCAAATGGATGAGACACGTCAATAGTAATGTCAGGGAAATGGCTGATATCTCTAATGTGAGTGAATACGAATGGATAGAGCACTATTCAAACTTGTAGTATGACAAAAATTCACCGGAGATGGATACCAATGACCAAATGGGAATAAAAATAAATGATGTGGATCTAATAACTATTAACGAGTTGGAAGAAGCCTTACAACAAACAAAGAACAGAAAGGCAACAGGCATGGATCTTGTAAATATGGAGCTTTTAAAATATGGAGGAACATTATTGAAATTCCGAGTACTCCACTTGATCAACATGTGTTGGACCTCACGTACGGTGCCTGAAGAATGGAAGAAAGCATTAGTAATATCGCTTTTCAAGAAAGGAATTAGGAGAAACCCGAATAATTACAGGGGTATAAGCTTGTTAAGCAATGCATATAAGCTATACAGCCAAATTTTAAGTAATAGGTTCAGGAAAATCTCTGACGTATTATTATTAGAAGAACAAGCTAGCTTTAGAAAAGGACGGTCTTGTATGGACGATGTTTTTTCATTGAAACAGATCATAGCAAAAAGAGTAGAGTTTAATTTAGAGACACACCTAGCATTCATGGACTATGAAAAAGCGTTCGATAAAGTAAATAGGCAGCTGTTGTTAGAAAAACTTGTAGAACGAGGATTCCCGATTCACTTAGTTGAAGTTATCAGAAGCGTTTATACTGGGACAAAAATAATTTTAGATTGTGCAGGATCTCGCACTAGAGAAATAATTACAAATGTTGGTTTGAGACAAGGTTGCCCATTATCACCAACTCTTTTCAACATTTATGCTGATGATTTGTGTAGGAAGTGGAAGCAATATATACAACCAGGTATAAAACTAACACAGGATGTTGTCATTAACTCTCTTTGGTTTGCAGACGATCAAGTTATACTGCAAGAGAGTGAAGACAATCTACAAAAAGCACTACACAAACTTGATGTAATAAGTGCTGAATACAACATGAGGATATCCTTTAACAAAACGAAAGTCATGGCTTTTCAGGGAAAATCTCCTGTAAGATCGAAAATAGTTCTATGCAATAAAGTCTTAGAGCAAGTATCTCGTTTCCGATACTTGGTATGTGATATTACATGCCAGGAGGATCAAGACCTGAATATAAAGATCAATAAATTCCAGGCCATATGTGGAACTATTAATAGAACATTGAGAAATAAAGCCCGTCGCATAACCAAGCTAAAGTTTTACAAAGTCATGGCAGTACCTGTTCTGTTGTATGGCTCTGAAGCCTGGATCCCAAAGAAAAAGGATGTCAGTAGAATGCAAGCTGCTGAAATGCGGTTCCTAGGATCAGTGAAGGGCTGTACAATGGAGGACCGACTGCGAAATGTTAATATTCGAGAAGAACTGGGTATATTTTCCACACCAGATAAAGTTGAGGTAAATAGACAGAACTGGAGAGATCATATTGAGAGAATAGGAGGATCCCCAGAGCAGTCATGAATTACAAGCCAAAAGAAAAAAGAGATATTGGCAGACCAAGAAAAAGATGGCAATAGATGTAATTAAATAATAGTGATTTTCAATAATGAACAAATGTTTGAAACATAATGCTGTTTGAAGTCGTAACAGGTATTCTTGCCTAATCCTTGTAAGAAGACGACGACGATTTACCAAAATGGAAAAGTTGAAAAGTTTGTGCATAATTCAATACTTGAACGTGTATTATCAATATTTGACAATTTTTCTTTTCTTTTTTTTTGACTTTTTTCAGCACAGTATGTAGTATGTACAGTGTACAGTATGTACAGTATACATACTACATACTATGCTGAAAAAAGTCCACGATATGGTCAAATATTGATGATACACATTCAAGTATTGAATTATGCACTAACTCAATAAAAGATTAACTAGAAGTTAGATAGCATTTAGAAGAAATATATTAAGAAATGTGGTTATTTCTGGAAGTAGAAAAGAAAAAGTTCAACACGTGCAATACTGTGGCTACTTCTGAAATTTCCCAAAATATTTCTAATATTCGTGTTCAGCCATATTCACAAGATGAAAGCTTTCAGAATTTCATCCAGTGGTTTGAAACCTTTCAAAACTACGGGGAAACTTAAGTCCACAGGTTAAAGTAGATTTATTCTTACAAGCACTCATCCCTCAAATACATGAACTGCTCTACGATATTTGCATACTGGACAATCCACATACTAAAACATGTGAGGAGTTAATTAACTTGTTAATATTTCAGATAGAACCAAAACCTAGTGTTTGGGATCGACAGCACAAGTTTATGTACTGAATTAATCAATGAAACTATACAAGACTACTTAACATGTTCGTTCCGACGTGTCCACCAGTGGCGCACGAATTAAATTTAAGTCAAAAGTAAGTATGTGTTTAAATTACAATAGACTTTCAAAAAAACGAAAGTTTGTTTATAATAATAATAAAAAAATCATTAATTAATTATCAACAGTACTATTTTGGTACCGTTTTAGTAACAATTTAAGATATTAATTACGCTAATTAAACCGTGTACCACGGGTGGTACACGTCAACCTGTCATCATGTCGATATAACTCGGGGTCGACGTGTACCACTAGTGGCCATGCTACGTACTCAAAAAGAACAAGTAATCCTTGAACTACAGTGAAGAAAGACTTTTTAGTTCAGTTTTATATATATATAACGAGTTTTTATTGTAGTAAAAATAAGTAATTCTATGAACTGCAGTAAAGAAAGACTTTTTTCTTGTATTTTTCATATATATGAAATGTTTTTTAATGTAATGAAAACCAGTAAATCCTTAACTAAAAAACTGAATTTTAACTGCAAAGACTGAATTTCAAGTTAGAATTTTCATATATAAAATGTTTTTTATTGTCATAAATAAAAACAATTTTTTTGTACCTTGGTGTTTTATCTGTACTGTACCCTAAATTTGGTTCATGTACCACCGGTGGACACATACCTATTGTGTGCCTTCTAAAACCACGAATACATGGTTAAACCATTAAAATACCCCCGTCGCAGCAGACCTGCGTACTCAGCGAATTTCCAAATCAATAATATAATAATAATAATATACGACAAGTCAAGTGGTCAAAATCTGTTGATGAACATGAGAATTATTTGATTATTCTCCATAAGATTAACATGGGAAAGAGTGTGTAGGTTTGCTGCTGTGAGGAACGCTAAGAGTAGGCATTTATACCTTCAAAAACATTTATTTTTAACATTTATACCAACTTTCATCAACATCTGTCCATAAATAAAGGAGTTTGCCTATTCTCCATATGATTAACATGGGAAAAGAGTATGCAGGTTTGCTACCATGATAAACACATAAACTATGGTTTTTAAGCATGAATGGATGAACCTCAACCACATAAAGCTAAATATAAATTTTTATCCAAAAATATTGGTTAGTAAGTGAAATATTAATTTTTCCTTATCCTCCATAAGATTAACATTGGAGCCTCAAAATACAACGTACTGTATTTAGATTTTTTTATATCTCGGTAACCGTTGGAGATAGAGAAAAATTTTAAGGAACTTAATTGTATAGTTTTTTAAGCTGATTCCAATGGTGAAATATAAAATTAGAAATATTTAAAAATTATATGTGAAAAACTCATAAAACCCCATTTTGGGGTACAAAACCCCCCCAAAATACCCGTTCCCATTGACCGATATGTCTGGTTTACGAACTCGTCCAAGCATTTGTAGGAATACACGTCTCTACCAAATTTGGTCTCGATCGCACCATTTTTACGCGAGTTATCGTGCTAACAGACACATATATACATATATATAAAAATTTTAACGACTATTGTTTTTGGTCTCTGGGCACCTAAAGAAGAAAAAATAACATGGTCCCGGGCTTAACTCTTGCCATGAGACCTACGGTAATAGCTACTTCCCTATGGGAAATTCGCTAAAAGACTGCGGAATTCCAATTTATAGCGTGAAATCGCCATATTAACAGTGTCCACCGGTGGCGCACGTCGGAGTTTTGAGAATCACTGGGTGTACCACCGGTGGTACACGTTGAGGTTTCCAAAAACTTCAAACATCGGGAAAAAATTATCGGAGCGAACGTGTTAACTGCCTTAAGTAAGCTTAGTGTTGAATGCCAATTTACTTGTAGAAAATGTAATGAATCTGTATCTGAAATTTTACTTAGGTTGCAGTTTTTTAGGGGGTAGAAAGACTCCGATATATGTCTTAACAAATACAGGAAAAACTATCAAAGCCTTTTAAATAATTGGTTGAAAAAGCAGTAACTTTGGAACTAGCAAAGAATGAAAGCAAAATTTCAACTACAAAGATTTTTGTTTGGCAAAGAGATTCATGGACAAAACACTACATAACTTAGAAGTTCTTTTTTGGCGATATAATTGTACAATGATCTAACAGGGAACAGCTTTTTTATGACTGGAATAGGTGTTTGAATGACTCAAGATAAATGATCTGAGGCTAAACAGAGAAAAATATAAGGTTTTCCAGACCAAAATAGAATACTTAGATTACGTGACTGATAGCAAGGGATTACACAAGTCAGATGATAAGATACATAGCATTTTAAAATGTAAAAGACCAGAGAAAGTATCTACGCATCGAACATTTATAGGCCTAGTGAATTATTATAAGTTTATAAGAATTTGGCAACCTTACTACTACACTCTTTGAATCAAATCTTACAAAAAGGGAACACATTCAATTGAAGTCCATCTTGTGAAGGAAGTTTCTAGAAAATTATCACAAGTGACGACGTTTTGGTTCACTATGACCCTACTGTATCTTTGAGCTTAGCTACAGACGCTTCACCAACTGGTGTGGGAGCCATTTTGTCCCATCACACATAACTGATGGAATTGACAGATCAATTGCATTCACCTCCTGATCATTGACAAAAGCTGATCGGAAGTACTCCCAAATCGATAAGGAAGCATTGGGAATTGTTGTGGCTTAAAAAAGTTTTTCCGTTTTGTTATGGACGTAAGCTTATATTATTTACAGATTAAGTAGAGAATTAAGACCATGGAAGGTTTATGTAAGGTTGAGTTGCCTCGTTTGACACCTAGAGAAATTGGTCCACCCAACATCCGTATCACAAACTATTAGTGTCAATTTTCAAATACCCATTTCTAGGTAGGTTCAACTGTTAGGAGTATATGACAAATGCATGGATGAAAAGCCCTGTGACTATTAGTAGCTTTAGAGATATAAAAGCCTCTCCGCAGCTATCTTTAGGGCCAAGGCCAGAGAGTACCCTAACAGCTTTTTTCTGGAGCAAAAGAATTTTACCAAGGTTGTACTCAGATGTTCCTCCCCAAGCAATTAATTAATATCTGATTTTTTACTCTACTAGGGCATGGTACACTGGTTTAGCTATTTCAACACCTCCTATCCATTTCATTCTTTTCACTGCATATATTCCATGAAATTTTCTAAGCCATATCGTGTATATGATATGTCCAGGAGATTTTGGCATCAATCGCAAATCCCAATAGTTTTGATTTTCTTTTAGTCAAAATATTGGAAAACTTTTGCATTTGTTCATGTCGTCTGCTAAAATTTGTCTATGTAGTTTTGGATGGATTTATAGCCAAGTCGTTTTGCAGGGAGTATTGAAGAGCTTTATCTATTGATGATAGGATGTCTGAGTGTAATTATTGAGCTGTGTCGTCTGCAAATAGAAGGGTGTTATCATCTGCTTACGTTATGGTTTCCAGCAAAATTCCAGAAAAGCCAATTATATCAAAACTCTTAGCCCAAATCTCTTAGGGATTATAAATATACAGGGTGTTCATTAAAGTTGGCGACAAACTTTGAGGGATAATATCATGATATAAACAAACAAATCACATTCAACCAATGGATTACAGGTGAGTTTAGTAACATCAAAACAATAAACAAAGACAGATAATAGACCGCTAAAGTTTCAGGCCCAAAGACTACCACCAAACATATGTACCACCAAAGACCTCTTTTCTATAGAAAAGAGGTCTAAAGTGGTACTTAACCCTAGATATGGCAAAGTCGTAATTTACGACGCATTTACATATTCAATAAGAATTGGCAGGTGGAGGCATCTGTCGTGAGTTAAGTGTACTTGTTAGACACAATCGCCTACGTGACCGTCTTGCCCTCTGGGGGCAAACAACTGAAACTGCTCTCGTAGTACACGAGCCTGCCACCGGGCAGGTCTATAACCAAGTAAGCGTTTTCTACTCCTAGGCACTGATTGGTCGAGCCGGCTAACGCGCTACGCTGACGAGTGTAACGTTCTAGCCATTCGGAAGTGCTAGGGTTCGAATCCTGACCATGAGCAATCCCAATTTGGCTTGCAAATGTGTGGTAAAGCGGAGTGGGGGGCCCACCTTAAATAAACGGTGACTGACTTGGGTGGAAGTTGACGGCATTTGTAGGCTTAATTGGGATTGCAGTGAACACCTGTTTTGCTTTTGTGGTTAGTGGTTATAAGGGGGGGGCATGTTTTAAGTTTTTTTGTTTAAACTTTGATATTTCATGAAGATATTACTAATTATTTTTATGTTACAGTTAAGAGTAAAAAGCTTGCCACTTCTAGGGTTAAAGCTTCTCAAGCATTTTCTAATTATTTCAGTTTTGAATTCTTTTATTATATGGAAATCCCAAAATCCTAAAGCAGAACATTTAGACTTTAGACTTGATGTTATAAAGAAAAAAATCTTTGAAAAGTATGGTCCTCAAGTGGAAAGGCCTGTGACTGGAAGACCTTCAATAGCACAAAAACCTAATCGGTTGATAGAGACATTTCATCGATAGGATTCCAATTACTGACAAGAAACAAAAATCCAGAAAATGTGTTGCTATAAAAGAGATAGAAGAAGACACCGTGTTTTGGTGTCCTCACTATGAGGAAGGTCTTTGTGCTGGCCTGTGTTTTAAGGACAACCACAACAAAGCTAACTTCTGACTGGTGTTAAGTATTCAAAAATATATAATAAATTACATTAAATATTTTCAAACTCCCGCCACACCAAGCAGAGAGAGAGAGAGAGAGAGAGAGAGAGAGAGAGAGAGAGAGAGAGAGAGAGAGAGAGAGAGGGGGGGGTTTCAGTCCCATCTTGGACGGGTAACTCACGAGAACGGAATCAAAGTGATACACCCAATTCTATTGGTCTAGACCACTTCAATTCCATTATGACAGCGAAAATAGTGTTCCCGCTTGTTGAGGATCCATCTCAACCTTCAGTGCTCCTTTGGACCTCCATGCTGGACACTCCGCGCTCGACGAGTCCTTGCCCAACTAGGGTTATGATTCTTTTTTATTATTTTGCTCTCGCCATTCTGGCATATTCTTAAACCCCAATTCAGTGCCACATGATTGGCTAAATATAACAGTAATTTTCTTCTCTATAGTATAAAAATTCCATGTATTAATCAATCCTCCAGTTTTGTATAGTGTGTGAGTGTTACTGGGCAACCACGTTAAATTCACAATAAACCTTTTTTATTTGAGCTCATAATTAATTGACCTATATTGCGCCTAATGTTCCTAAAAAAACAAGATTAGTGCCACATCAATTCATCTAAATTTCTGCATTCCACTCAGCGTCTCAATTGACGTCCCTCAGCGACAATCCCTCTGATGGATCTCCGTTAAAGTGGATCTCGTTCATCAACCTTCTTGAGACCACTGTGCATAAAAACACAAATATATCCAATGTCGCAAAATTCCAGTACTTACTCAGTACCTTAGAAAGGAAACCTCTAAATCCAGTGAAATCACTCAACTTAACCGCGGCTAACTATTTGACAGCCTATGATTTATTGCGTGAACATTATCATAATGTACACTCACCAACTCCAACTAACTAATGTAATGCAGACTCACCAAACTTCATTTGAACCATCTGTTAGACTTGCCTTTTATCTCATCTAACAATATTAAACAGTTAAGATCTTTTATCACTACTTTCTATGACCACACAGAATCACTGAAAGCGAATTCTGAAGTGACAGTCGACAATCCCCTCTTGGCTGCGCATTTGCTTTGTAAATTAGATACCAAAATTGTTCAAAAACTTGAACTATATCGTGATAGTAAAGATGAATATGATGGAAATCATTAGATTCTTGAACCTTGAATGTTCACATATTGGAGACAGTAATTTACATACAAAGCCAGAGTCTAAAACATTGACTTCCCAATCAGGCAAACCTTAAGTTAATAAACGGGTTCATTTTTCCTCTAACCATGTTAGACTGTGGCTACTGATGCCAAACCCACTATGTTTTTGTTGCAACAATCCTGGACCCAGAATTTATCAATGCCAGATATTTAAATATAAATCTCTAATGACAGATTTAAAGTTGTTAAAGATAAAAAAAGGTACATTTCGTGCCTAGGGAATCATTCTTTGAATGAATGCAAGGCCTCATGCCTCACGTGTAACAAAAGACATCACTCTATGTTGCATTTTAATAATACAACCTCTCGAATCGGTCGTCTGACCCAAAACCTCGTGTGCAGCATACGTCTGCTCCTAGATCCATGCCGTCAAGTAGCATGCATACCACTCAAACCTCTTCCCTCACTTGCACAAGCAACAAAAATTGAAAACTCACATAAACAAAACAATTTTATTGAGTACCGCATTGGTAAAAATCACTGCCACTAATGGCCACTCTTATGTATTTCGTGCTTTACTGGATCTGGTAGCATGTCAGATTTTGTCTCTGAACGAGATGCTCAACTGTTAGGCACTCAGAAATCCGTCAAACCTCTCTGTAACAGGATTGTCCCATGCTCTAACACACACAAATGGTTCACTCAACCTTGGCGTTGCATCGCTCTCTGGGCACTCATTTGCCACCAAACGTTGCTTCCATATTTTGGAAAAGATTTCTCCGAACCGCGAGTGAAACTTACTCCGGAAGTGTTTCTCAAAGGCAAAGCTTTTATTTTTTGCGGACCCTATGTTCCATAAGCCAATCGATGTCTTTTGTGGATGTGATATCTTCCCACAAGTACTGACAAATGTATGTCACTCTCTTGGCCCTCAATTGCCATATGTTCTTGGTACCATTTTTGGTTACGTACTGCTCCTTGTTCCAATTTCTCGCCAAGTGCTTGGCATCTCTCTAAATCTCTCTTGTCCACTGCAGACATAGACCTATAACCTTTGTTACAACGCTTTAGGACTCAAGAGTAAATGCCCTGATGTTCGAAGAAGTCAGCTGAAGAAGTCGCGTGTGATAATTTATTTGAAACCATACACTTTCGTGACCACGACGGTCGTTACACTGTACGTTTGCCATTTATCAATGACAACGCTACTACCTCTTTAGGTGTCTCCATACCCATCAGTGAATAACGCTTTCACACTCTTGAAAGAAAGTTGCATCACTCAAACAATACGGAATTTCGCACGCTCTATTCAGACTTTAGGTCCGAATACAACACTCTGGGACACATGGAAATATTTCCAAATCTTTCTCTGAATGAACCTCACCATGCAGTACTAAAACCACTAAACTCCGCGTCGTGTTTAACGCCAGCTCAAAGACCAGTTCCGGTCTGCCCTAAATGACATTCTCCTCACAGGTTCCAAATTACAAAATAACCACTTTTTCATTAAAAGAAAAATAATTAGACAACAATGAGTTTCAAAGGCTGGATTCTGGTGGTTTTCTGAATTCTCCCGTGTTGTATCTTATTAAAAGCTAATAAATTATTTTTCAAACTAAATAAAAACGAAAGTAAAAAGGTTTAAAACTAAAAAATCTGAAAATTATTATTTCAGTCATTTCTCTTCAGATAATGTTTTCTTAGTTTTCTTAATTGTTAAAAAATTAAGTTTTCTCTTTCGACCTTAAATTTTCCATAAAATTGTGTTATCTTACATTGTTTTTAGCGAATTTCCAATAGGGAAGAAGCTATTACCGTAGGTCTCATGGGAAGACTTAAGCCCGGGACCATGTTATTTTTTCGTCTTTAGGTGCCCAGAGTCCAAAAACAATAGTCGTTAAAATTTATATATATATATATATATATATGTGTGTCTGTGTGTCTGTTAGCACGATAACTCTCGTAAAAATGGTCCGATCGAGACCAAATTTGGTAGAGAGGTGTATTCCTACAACTGCTCGGACGAGTTCGTAAACCAGACATATCGGTCATTGGGAACGGATAGTTTGGGGGGGGTTTTGTACCCCAAAATGAGGTTTTTTGTGTTTTTCACATGTAATTTTAAAAAATTTCTAATTTTATATTTCACCATTGGAATCAGCTTAAAAAACTACACAATTAAGTTCCTTTAAGTTTTTCTCTATCTCCAACGGTTACCGAGATATTAAAAAATCTAAACACAGTACGTTGTATTGTGGGGCTCCAATGTTAATCTTATGGAGGATAGGGAAAATTAATATTTCACTTATCAATGTATATTTTTTTATGAAACTTCATATTTAGCTTCATGTGGTTGAGGTTCATCTATTTATGCTTAAAAATCATAGTCATATCAAATATTCTATAATAATACAAAATAAGGTATCAACCTTTTAGACATATCAGATAGCAAAAGGAAAATATAAAAATATACAACAGCTGATTATTATTATAATTGTTTATCATAGCAGCAAACCTGCATACTCTTTCCCCATATTATTCATATAGGGAATAGGCAAACTCCTTTATTTATGGACAGATGTTGATGAAAGTTGGTATAAATGTTAAGATAAAAAATATTCATGGTAGAAATTACTTCTTTCAGTGTTCCTCACAGCAGCTAACCTGCACACTCTTTCCTATGTTAATCTTATGGAGAATAGGCAAATAATTCTCATGTTTATAGATATATTTTTATAAACTTGTCATATATTAAATTATTGGTTTGGAAATTCGCTGAGTACGCAGGTCTGCTGCGACGGGGGTATTAATCTTAATATATAAAATTCAAAGCCCTGACTCACTCATCACTAATTCTCCCACTTCCCGATTACCTAGGAGGCTGAAATTTGGTATACTGATTCTTTAGGCCTAAAATAGGAAAGTCTAATAGTTTTTGTGACGATTTTCCCATAAATCTCTACCCTATACGCCTTCAAAGTTCCCATGTTAATCTTATGGGGAAATAATTTTGTTTTAGATTCCAACATATGTATCTTACCTTTTAAGATTTAAACAGCAGCTGTTTTTATTTGAACCATTGAGCAAGCCAAAGAAGCAAGCATAAAATATTAAGTACTCAATGGTATCTAATTACTGTATAAATGTAATATTTCTCAGAACGAATTTTTGTGACTATGTTTTATGATTAAAAATCAAATGTTTATTTGTTGGCGGAATTATAAATAGTGACAATGTTTATACAAGATACGTTTATAATAATAATCAGCTGTTGTATATTTTTATATTTTCCTTTTGCTATCTGATATGTCTAAAAGGTTGATACCTTATTTTGTATTATTATAGAATATTTGATTGTGTGTGTGTGTGTGTGTGTGCGCGCGTGTGTGTGTGCGTCAAAGCTCTCACTCACTCATCACTAATAATTCTCTCACATCCCGTCTAGCTAGAGAGGTGAAACTTTGGATGTACACGTATATATTCTTTAGATTAAAAATAGGAAATCTCTACCCTAAACGTCTTTAAAGTTACCATATTAAAAAGCAAGTGTTTGAACTTTACCGTTGAGTCAAGCCAAAGAAGCAAGCAAAACATACAGAAAACACTAACCCAAAGACATCTAAATACTTTATGAATATAACATTAATTTATTTAATAAAACATAGTAATAATAATAATTTAACTATGTACTTTTAAAGTCAAATTAGATTGTACTTTGAGCTATTAAAAAAATCACTTTATAATGGACTAGGTATAAAAAGTCATTCATATAGAAAAATTGTAAGAAGATAATCTATTCTATTTATTACTGTCAAACTTCAGCATACAGCTGGTTTTGTTGGTTTGTTTATGTTTTTTATTTACTGTGATACGGTTTCAGTTTGAATTGTGATCTTTGATCTTAAATCATTTTAGTGATTTTCGTAGTGTTCTTCTCTTATTTTTTATACAATATTTGATTAAAATCTTTTGAAATGGACAGTTAGTATTTTACAGAGAAAACAATTCTCTGTTTAGTGTTGTTGTAATGCCCCCAGATGGGTCATGTCTTTCACGCAACATGCTATCTACTTCATGGAAATAATCTGTTCACAAATGAAGTCAGGGGAAAAATTGTAATCTACGTTTCGGCTAATTGGCATAAATTTTAAATCATGTTTCAAAAGGAGAAAATTATACCTCACCTGAACACTATCGGATTGAGATGCTAAAACCAACCACACATTGTTCAACATGCGAGTTAATTGCAGCATCTGACATTTACCACTGTGTATTCAGAGTGCACCACAATGGTATTTTACTCCAGAGCTTTGGAAGAGAAGGTTCAGCTTGAGAGTACCATATTACCATATACTGTTTAGTGGAAGTCTTAGTAATGGGAACTTTGACGTTCTCGAGGCAATACCTGTCAAAATGACTGGAAGATTACCAAGCAATGGAAGTGAGATGGTAAACTTTGATGAACACGGCACCTAACAAACAGAGCAACTAACACCTGAGAGATTAAAAATGAAAACCTTCTTCACAACCTGAAGAACCTCCCTATGAAACAACATAAGGAAGACAATGTAGATGTAAACAAGTAAATAACCAAGCGGAGAGGGCGATTCTCGAATTTGCCACGTTTAAAACAACTACGTGAGTCTGCAGCTAAGTATAAAAAGACACATCCAGAAGTCAACCGAGCTGCAGTTAAGAAGAACATGCAAGAAAACCCTGAGGTAAATTGAGTGGCTGTTAAAAGATATACACTCAAAAATCCAGAAGTAAACAGGGTTGCAGTTTCAAAATATGACAGAAATAACGAAAAACGCCAGCATCGTAAAAACAAACTGTGGACTGCAAACACCACTCTGGATTTAAATATGACCATGACATCTGTTATGTGACGCATAGCGGCACGCTATATTTTATATAGTATGCGCATTTCGCCAAGCCGGGCTGCATGTTCAACTCGTTGCCTGCCGCGACTGCATTAACGCTCGCCTCCCACCTCCCTACCTTCTCGTCTCTCTCCTAGATAAACCGGCGGACACCCTGAAAAACCTCTCGGAAATTATACAAGACTTCTCTTTGCATTATGATAAGTTACCGTAGTTAATAATTAGTAATTAAGTAGGTAAAATGTTTGGCTAAGCCAGGAAACAAGCGGGGAGCCCTTTCTGGCTCACCCGACCATTGAAATGAGGTAAATCAACTCTTTTGCTGGGATGGCTGCCTTCTGCAGCCATCCTTCCCAAACATGAAAATTGCAGCCTCATGTTTCCAGAATGTTAATTTATTAGCCTTCAATCAAATTCTTACATATTTCACATTCAGTATTCATTTTACATAGTATTCCTTCACCTTGCAATATTACCAAGTTACTAAGCCATGTTCAGTTAGATAGTTTGGAAGGATAGGTCTACAGTTCAAATATTTAGTTAGGTTAGTGTAAATCAAAGCTGGCTAGGCAGGTGTTCTGATTTGGGTAAAGATCTGCGCCCCTCTGGTCCCCAGCAATCTTCCTAATTTTATTGGTAGCAGATTCAGCACGCTTAAATTAAGTTTGGTCCAGATATAGCAATCTCCAACCCCTACATATGGTAGCAGGCTTTGGCCTGGATCAGAGTACTTAGCTTGGTCAGTTTCTTGTAATCAGTTTCAGTTAGGAACTTTTTTCTTTTAAAGTTAACATTCTGGGAATATTTTTCTGCCAAAAGTAGATGCATTTTTCCCTGACTTGACCGACTCCGGATAGGTAGGCTTGTAGTTAAATTGTCATGGAAGTAGTAAATTGGTAGGGAAGTGTAAATTGGGTAGGCTAGGGTGACCATCCAACGATAGTGTGACTTAGGTAGGGCTGTATGTTTTGTCTGATTTTATGTTACAGGGGATCTTACCATCCTTCAGGCCTAGGCAGTAAACAGTGGAGTTAGTGAACAGTGTGGTGAATTTTGATTTTAAATTAAGCCTAGCAAGAGGCAGTCAGCTGGTCTGTAATACTTAGTGGGTGTGAGGTCTCAGGTATGGTGTTAAATGGCCTGCAACCCAATTTTTGTTAAATTAAAGCGGCACTTGGCCAAACACAAGGTGTTCTGTTTGCTTAACTTAAATGACCAGATTACAGTAAATTAAAGTCAACACCTTGTGAACCAGTGTTGAGTCAGTGTTATATGTCTATGTCATATTAAATAAATTATTTGTCCTGCAATAGCCTATGTTTCACCAATTTAGTCCTAGTGTCCTTTCTGCAGACCTGCTGTGTTTGATAATTTATTGTTGTTTGTTATCTGCGCCTTATTTATTCTTGTCAAATGTATTGTGTCTTATGAATTGTCTTTATTAATTGTTTTGTCACACTATATTGGTCAATCCTAGTAAGCCTTAGCTAGTCCTTTTTGTCCAAATTTTCATTGAAACAAATCTGTTAGTGAAAATTCCTAGGCTATGCCTATTTGATTTTTACAGTAGACAGTTTTTTGGTTGTAAAAATTCAGTAAATATTATTAGGCTAGTTTTTTAAGTTTAGTAATAGTAGTTTAAGTTACCAGGAAGCTTATGGTTACCATTGCATTTATAAAATTTGTTGCTAACATTGCCAAAACCTAGTTTTTGTCCGCGCCAAACATAGAATTAGACCAGAATTCTTGCCATTTACAGTAAGCGTTTGGCAGTCAGAGCAGACAGCAATATCTGGTTTTCTGGTAGCAATTCAATGAGTTTAGTTAGTGTGTGTACTCACAACAGTTTGGTTACTCAGTTTAGATGGAAATTTGAGACTTAGCCTACGGCAAATGTATTTTACTTCGAAGAAGTGAAATCGAATTTTTAATTGAAGTTGGCAAGATCATTAGGTATTTTGTTTTGTTTCCAGTGCAACATTTTGAGTAGTTTTTTTTAATTTTGAGTAGGCCTACATTTAGGAAGGTTTGTGTCAGTAAATGTGCATTTATATTTTGTTAGGTTGGGTTTTTTTTGTAATTCAAGTTGCCTTGTTAATTCGACGAATCCGCATTTCTATTCTTAGTCGGTTTAGCAGTTTTTGGTTTCGCCTCATTGCAATTTAGTAAAGTGAATTTAAGAAATAGTCATGAACCAGGAAGAATGTTCGTTAAATGTTCAGGTAATCGGCGACTCTTACGCCATCCGATTTTACAATTTTTGTCAAGCCAATCGTCATGCAACTGGAATTTTACGACCAATCTTAGTCAGGGGCATTTCTGGAGCAAAAATATCCGAACTCAAGAGTTTTGTTAAGTTAAATAGTACTGCGATACAGCCACACATACCACTGTTGTTTTTCTTAGGGAACAATGATTTTTTAGCAAATGTTGGAATTACAGTTTTCAAGAACTCATTTTTGTCTTTTCTGAGATTATTACGTCGGAATTATCCTACGATGGTAGTTGTGTTTACGACGTTACCGCATTATCCAAGGATAAGAAGTTCTTTGTCAGCGATCAACCGTCTGCATCAAATAAACAAATTTTTGCTGACTTTACGTTCACAGTTCACCAAGGTAATAGACATCCCGGACGAATTGAATCACATGCAATATTTTCATGCCTATTATGGAAGGTCAGTGCGTCGTGATGATAAACATTTTAATAACGACGCATTTGCGACATTGATTCCTTCAATAGAAAACACTCTTTCACCAGTTCTCACACAAAAATGATTTACCCCTCATCGCTGCAAGCACTTGGTAGGAAAAAAAAAAAAAAAAAGTTTTTTTTTGTATGCTCCAGAGAATTATCTAGCTACGATTGAGTCATAGGCTATTTTTTTTTTACTTGGTTGTTTTTTTTAGCCCGCATCGAACCCTTTTTCTGGGCACCCAATCTGAAACCCTACATCTCTGACAAGGTTCGATCCTGCGTGAAGTGTCAAAGGTGTAAACAGGCCCCGAACACAAAAGTAGGGAAACTTGCATCAGAAATAATTACTCGGCCTTGGGAGAAAATTTTTATTGATCACATCGGCCCTCTGCCACTTTCTCTCAATAGGAACCAATATATTCTGACGGTGGTAGATTCATTCTCCAAGTTTTCCCTTATGATTCCTGTCCGGAACACCAAATCAGAAACCACAGCTTCAATTCTTACCAAACAGGTTTTTTCAATCTTTGGCCCACCAAAATTCTTAGTTTCCGACAACGTGTCCACCTTCAAGTCCGTAACGATCAAGAACCTTTGCATGGACTTAGGCATCCAGCATATCTACACCAGTCCGTACTACCCCAACCCTTCCCACGCCGAAAGGGTCAACAAGCAAATAAAAATAGCCATCCGAATTTTCCACCATGAACACCAGAAACGCTGGGATCAGGAATTACACTGGTTCCAGTTAGCCTTCAACTCTGCCCGTCACGACTCCACCAAAACTTCCCCAGCCCGTTTATTCCTTGGTAGAAACATCTCTCATCCTTTAGAGCTCCACTGGAATCTGGACAGGCTAATCGACGACCAGGCTTCCCTACAGTCTTCAAATGAAGAGTGGGGAAGAGCCGTCGAGAACCTCACCAAAGCTAGACAGCTTAGGCAGCAGAAATACGATCTGGACAGATTGCCCAACCCGTACAAGACCGGGGACTGGGTAATGTTCAGAGAACATCACCTCAGTAGAGCTGCCGATGCCATCAACCAAAAATTGCTCCCTGTCTGGTCCAAACCTTGTGTCATCGAAGCATTTTCTTCCCCAGTCACGGCACGTTTGGTAAATCCGTCAACAGGAAAGTTTATTAGAAATGCACACGTGTCACATCTCAAACGATTTTTTCAGCCGCAATTTTGAACACAACAAGATGAACCTCCTTTGCCCAGATCAGAACACTCTGCTAAGGTGATATTAGATTAAGCCTTCTCAATCTGTCGCTGTCCCCGCCAACGCCCGGAGGACTGTGAGTCTCAGGGTATCCTTCCCTAGGATGGGCTGCCCTACACGTCCCCCTCCGTGCGTTGTCGGCCAAATCTTTCACCCCTCCCTTTTCGTCTCTGGCACCATCGCTGAGCTCAGTAAAGAATTTTTTTTGTTTTTTTTTTGTTTGAATATGACTTTCCACGGGTGGTTACCTTTTATTTTTATTTTTTGTATTTTTACCCCGTTGGAAAGGGCTCAGTGATGGCACCTTCTGTGGTGGCTAGCTAGCGGTCATTTGTCAAGAGGCAAACTCTCTTTCTATTCTTTCCTATTCATCCTTATCTTATTTTCACACTTCTTAGCTTAATTAGTCACTAAGGTAGAGATAGTTGGATTTAGGGAGAAATAGTTACCAATAGTTTAAGAAACTCATGTACCTTTATTTTTGCAACCAAAATCAAATGAACCGGAAACTTCACCTTTCAAGTAACATACTTGACTCCAAAATCCAAAAAACCTATCCCCACCTTTTTCAAGCGCTTGCCGACGCGCAAATTTTTGCATGCGTAGTTTTCTGCATGCGAATTGTTCTTCTCAAAAAAAAAAAAAAAAAAAAAGGGTTTAAACAAGAACAGTTTTACTATCCTTCCAACCCTCCAACACACAGACCCCAAAACGGTATCCGCGAGTTCCACCAGTCTGGGTCTGAGGAGCTTGTCTCCAACGAACCCAAGATTCGACTTTTGAGTCCTGGCCAACCCGTCAGTGATCGGACCTCCACCTTGCGACCAACCCTTCATCATTTCCACAACGACAGTCACCTTGAACAACAATTTATTTTTTTTACGATCACTGCGATCGAATTAAATGTTCATTTCCCCCAGCATGATTTATAAGAAACCAGACAACTGCACAATCAAAAAAAAAAAAAAAAATCAATAAACAAATCAAATGACCAACCAGAAATCAATAATCACTCTACAATTTTCCCGCAACAACCAAGATAAAGAACCAAATTATTGTGTATCGAGCACTTATGGGACCCTGTTCTTGACCTGTTATCTTCTACATTCCCCGTCATCAACCAGCGATGCTCCGGCCTTGTCCGCATGAGTCATCAGCCAACACACCTTGGGCGCAGCCAGCGATGCTCCGGCCTTGTCCGCATGAGTCATCAGCCATCACACCTTGAGCGCAGCCAGCGATGCTCCGGCCTTGTCCGCATGAGTCATCAGCACACGACATCTCTACCTACACTCAGACTGCTGCCTCAACGCTTAGCCCATACCATCAGCACCTCTAAAGACCTAAACTACCATCACGAGAAGACACACCAGCTGATCTCAATCTCCCTCACAGTGCACTTCTACAATAAAAAAAAAATTGTGCGTGCAGTTGTCCGTCCCTTTTATTGCAAGACAGAAGACAATTCAATTTAAATTTTACTAGGTTAGGGAAACCAACTGTCGTCTCCACAATGCCTTCCTCTTTTCGCAGGGGGGGTGGATCCCGCTCTCTGCCGTGGTTGGTTCAGGAAAATCCGGCTGTCCGAGGCGCCGTTTACAACCAGGCTGGTCAGAACCCTCCACATCTGGAAGCGAATCGAACTACAAACCCCCACAAAAAAAAAAAAAAAAAAAAACAAAGCCAAACCCTTTCACCAACCTTCGACAAAAAACTGTTCTGTTTTCTTTTCTTTCGTCGTAAGGGGGGTGGTTGTGACGCATAGCGGCACGCTATATTTTATATAGTATGCGCATTTCGCCAAGCCGGGCTGCATGTTCAACTCGTTGCCTGCCGCGACTGCATTAACGCTCGCCTCCCACCTCCCTACCTTCTCGTCTCTCTCCTAGATAAACCGGCGGACACCCTGAAAAACCTCTCGGAAATTATACAAGACTTCTCTTCGCATTATGATAAGTTACCGTAGTTAATAATTAGTAATTAAGTAGGTAAAATGTTTGGCTAAGCCAGGAAACAAGCGGGGAGCCCTTTCTGGCTCACCCGACCATTGAAATGAGGTAAATCAACTCTTTTGCTGGGATGGCTGCCTTCTGCAGCCATCCTTCCCAAACATGAAAATTGCAGCCTCATGTTTCCAGAATGTTAATTTATTAGCCTTCAATCAAATTCTTACATATTTCACATTCAGTATTCATTTTACATAGTATTCCTTCACCTTGCAATATTACCAAGTTACTAAGCCATGTTCAGTTAGATAGTTTGGAAGGATAGGTCTACAGTTCAAATATTTAGTTAGGTTAGTGTAAATCAAAGCTGGCTAGGCAGGTGTTCTGATTTGGGTAAAGATCTGCGCCCCTCTGGTCCCCAGCAATCTTCCTAATTTTATTGGTAGCAGATTCAGCACGCTTAAATTAAGTTTGGTCCAGATATAGCAATCCCAACCCCTACAGTTATGAATCAGATAAGACTATTTGATAAGACTATATTCAGATAGGGCGGGACGATGTTTGCTAACACAGACACAAACACTTTTTTTGCTTACGATTCATGCCTGGAACTGGATAATGTTTGGGAATGTAAGAAATTTTTCAGTGAAATTACAATAGATTGTAGTCTTAAAATATTCCACGTAAACATCAGAAGTTTCTCTAAAAATTTTGACAATTTATCAGTTTATTTACAGTCTCTGAATGTCAATCTTGATATCATAGTGTTATCAGAGTGTTGGTTGAGCGGGGGGGAGGTGGGTCACATAGACGGATTTGACTGTACCATGACTGACACACAGAACAACAGAAATGATGGAGTAATTGTTTTTTTCAACAAGCGCCTATCAGCTATTGTAACTCAAGTTGACATTAACAGAGTTTTTGGAATTTCTTTAGAATTTAGTTTATCAAATAATCCATTCAACGTATTAGCTGTTTATAGGACGTTTGACAGCGATATTGATTGTTTCATAGAAGGTTTGGAATGCTATTATAATCGCTTAAGCAAAGACACTAACTGTGTATTTTTAGGTGACATAAACATAGACTTACTCAAAACAGAAGCAAAAACTGACTTTTACCTTAACTGTTTACTGGGTGCTGGACTGGTCCAGTGCATCGACAAGCCGACCAGAGTGACACACAACACTTCTACTTGTATTGACCACATTTTTGTCCGTTTCCAAGATATGAGACGAGTCAGATCTGCCGTTATCCACTCCCACGTCACTGACCATTACAGCACGGCTCTGACAATCACTAACACCTTTCCCACACCTACAGGCGCTGACTCTTTGCCGCAGAGTCGGACTCGCACTTACATTGACCACGCATTACTTTCTACACTCATTACGCAAACAGACTGGAGTCCAATCATTGGTAATCGCGAGGTTGATCAGTGCACAACACGTTTCTGTTCAACACTGAGTAACTGCATTGAGGCCTCAACAAAAACAATTAACCTTCATTCAACAAGATTTAAAAAAATTAAACCTTGGATCACCGTGGATCTAATTAAACTAATTCGCAAACGAGACAAGTTAAGCAAAAAGATAAAAACCCAACCTTTTAATAAATTATTACAAGATAGATTCAAGGCCCTGCGCCTAACTTTAAATCTAACCATCAAAATTGCTAAGAAAAATTACTATAGGGGCAAAATTTTAGAATCCAACCAGGATCCAAAATTATTTTGGGGCATTGTCAATGAAATATCTGGCAGGAACTGTTCTAAGGGACCTTTTCCGTTTGAAAAGGTTTTGCCTGGTTCTACAAGTAATATTATTATGAAAAATAAAATAGCAAACGATTTCAACAGTTTTTTTACTTCAGTAGGTGCTAAATTAGCTAACTCTATCAATTCAACTGGGGCTCCAGTCGTAAATGACGCCGACTATTCACTCGATACGAACTTTACATTTAACACTGTTACACACGCGGACATTGTACGTTACGTCCAGGGTCTGCGAGGAGGGTCCGCGCCCGGCCATGATGGCATCCCGGCCTTTCAGATTACCATTCTTAGACTTAAAAAAAGCCTTTGACCCGGTGGACAGGAATCGATTGCGGCGGAAAATCGAGCTTGTCGGGGTTCGCGGCACCTCGCTCGCTTGGTTCAGCAGCTATCTTTCTGATCGGCTGCAGACTGTTTCGCTCGGCGAGGTGTCAAGTGATGTCTTGCCAGTGGAATATGGTGTAGTCCAAGGTTCGAATCTTGGTCCTGTCCTATTCCTTATTTATATTAATAATATTTCTAAAATTCCGACACAGGGGAAATTAACTTTATTCGCTGATGATACTCTAATATTTACCACCGGATCATCCTGGGAGGAGGTAAAAGATAAGGCAGAATCAGACCTTGAATTACTAAAAAATTGGCTTGACCAGAATGTTCTGTCTCTAAATATATCTAAAACCAAATTCATGCCGATTTCATTACGCAAGAGAACCGAATACAATCTTGAAAACCTTACTATTCATGTCTGTGGAAGTCACTCAAATAACTCGTGTATTTGTTGTAAAATTGAGAAAGTCGAGTCATACAAATATCTTGGTATTATTTTCGATTCTAAAATGAACTGGTCTGTTCATGTAGAGTATCTAAATAATAAATTGCGTAAATATATTTATGCATTTAGACAACTTAATGATGTTCTCGAAGTAAAAGAAATTAAGATTGCATACTATGCGTATCTTCAATCATTGTTGTCTTTCGGAATTATTGCGTTTGGTGGTGCATACAAAACCATCTTGCAACCTCTTTTTGTCGTACAGAAAACCATTCTTAACCCTAGAAGTGGCAAGCTTTTTACTCTTAACTGTAACATAAATATAATTACTAATATCTTCATGAAATATCAAAGTTTAAACAAAAAAAGCTTAAAACATGCCCCCCCCCCCTTATAACCACTAACCACAAAAGCAAAACAGGTGTCCACTGCAATCCCAATTAAGCCTACAAATGCCGTCAACTTCCACCCAAGCCGGTCACCGTTTATTTAAGGTGGGCCCTCCCGCCACTGTACCACACATTTGCAAGCCAAATTGGGATTGCTCATGGTCGGGATTCGAACCCTAGCACTTCCGAATGGCTAGAACGTTACGCTCGTCAGCGCAGCGCTCTAGCCGATTAGGCCACATGTGCATAGGAGTTGAAAGCGCTTACTTGGTTATAAGACCTGCCCGGTGGCAGGCTAGTGTACTACGAAAGCAGTTTCGGTTGTTTGCCCCCAGATGGCAACACGGTCACGTAGGCGATAGTGTCTAACAAATTCACTAAACTGACCACAGATGCCTCCACCTGCCAATTCTTATTGAATATGTAAATGCGTCGTAAATTACGACTTTGCCATTTCTAGGGTTAAAGTTGCTTTTAAAAAGCATCGTAGATATTCAACTAACGATCTATTTTTGGAATCAGGAATTTTGACAGTCCGGCAGTTATTTGTAAAAATTATTTTAGTACACATATACAAAAACTTTAATAATTTATTTGAAAAAACAACCCATTCGCACAACACACGCTTCTCGCGAAATGTAGGTATAAACGTCCCAAAAACATTAAAATCATTTTCACAAACAAATTGTTTTCACTTAACCCAAATCATTTACCGCAATTTGTGTGACAGATACAAATTAATCAACATTCTATATTCACCATCGCTTTCCCTATTTAAGAAGCACGTTACGGAGTGGCTTGTGGGCCTGAGTTCAGAGGATACCGAGGCTGTTATCACGCTGGGCTGACCTGACCGTTGACCCTATACTTCACTATACAACAACTGATACACCACCTTAACTGACTGACTAATACACTAACACACATACAGCACTCTATACTCCTCTCCCTTTCAGCCTTTCACCTGATAATAATAAATTAACTTCGTTTTTTTTAAATTTATAATTTTAAATTGTTTTATTATATATCATTTTAGTCAAAAGTTTTTAACTCAGTTCCATGGCGATTCAGTTTGTTTCCTAATTTTATTAATATTATTATACTATATTCTATATCTCCCATTTTTAATTTCAGCTTTTGTTGCAACCCGAGTCTACGCACAGGCCCTGCCTATGTAGACTTTTTCCTTGCTTACTAAAGGTTTTTTTTTTATTTTTTACTTTATTCATTAGTGTTACAAGTACATACATTTTTTCTTTTTTTATGTATAAACTACCGCTATGTTTAAGGTATGAAAAAAATGTATCATTGCATGTATTAATTATTGGGAAATAAAAGATAATTCATTCATTCATTCATATTGCGATTGGAGCCCAGAATAATGTATGCATTTATTGTAAGGCATTAAAATGGAAACACGAGTCAAAGGGGTTGTGTTGCAGCAGTGGGAGGGTTTGCGTAAGACATCTTGAAAAGCGACCTGAACCACTTCATAGCCTCATTGTTGGTGACCATCCCGAAAGTGAGCATTTCCGTAACAACTCCAGAAAATACAACAGCGCTTTTCAAATGATATCTCTTGGAGCTAAGCAAATCGTTGAAAGTGGGTTTATGCCAACATTTAAAGTACAAGGTCAAATATACCATTTAATTGGTAGCTTATTGCCGTCATCCAACAATGACGACCATCAGTTTTTTAACTGTATTTTATCGGTAATGACAGCAAGTAAACAACGGCACGTTGTAAGTATATACCAGGCAGGAGTCAAACCAGCATTGGTCCAACAATTGCAGAATATGCTTCACAATTGTAACAACTATATTATGGATTTTGAATGTGCAATTGAAAGTGAGATAGAACCAGGTAGACAGTTCAAAATGGTCATTCAAGCGGATAAAAAGTCTGTCAATGCCAATAGAGGCAGGTATAATGAACCAGTAACAGGAGAAGTTGGTGCAGTTATTGTAGGCCAAGAATTTGAAAAAAGAGACATTATAATGACGAGTAGATCGGATAGACTGCAGCGTATTAGTGAAACTCACAGATCGTATGATGATTTGCAGTATCCTCTGATGTTTTGCTATGGTGAGGATGGTTACTCCATTTCCATCCCTCAAACTGACCCAATTACAAAGCCCCCTTTTTCGAAAACAATTTCTGCAATAATGTTCTACTGTTACTATAAGTTGATTCAGGCTACTAGAATAGAATTGAAATGAATATACCAAAGGGCTCCAACCCAGAGGGCAGAAAATGGTGCAGTGTCAGGTTTTATAATTTTAGTGTTTACAAAATTATAAGCTGTGATGAAATGATTTGAAAGGTTCTATAAAATTGTATACGTTAGTTTTAGGCGGTACGAAGTTCGCCGGGTAACACTAGTTTTACATAAAATAATCACCATAAGAGGTATACAAAAGTTGATATTTTACTGTTCCTCATTAAATTCCGCAACTTTTGGTAAAGTTGCAACCCAATTGCTTGATTGGTTGTATTAGTAAAGGACGTCAAAAGTTATAACAAATATTTTTGACCTCTATTTTTTTAGGAAAAACTTTGTTTTAAATAGAATTTTCTCAGCTATACTCCATTTTTACGCACAAAAAAGCAATGAAATCTGAAAGAACTCACTTGAAAATGAAGAATACCAGAGAATGCTAAACCAAATCAAAGAAAGAGTTAATAAAGAAAAACTATATAAAAAAACAGTCCAAAATCAAAAGTTCCAAAGAATTCAGGCAAACAATACCCAATCTAATCACACAACTACAGACCATGAATTTTATCCTAAAATAATAAATTTAACCGATATCACCCTTGAAGACAACGAAGCTAAATTACTGGAAAAAAACCCAAAATTCCATCCAAAA